>OZ023337.1:21779586-22237086 GCA_964007535.1 Brachyptera risi
ACCTGTGGAGCACGCACAAAAAAACAATAAAACATACACAGAAGCCACCTTTTTTCGAGTATGTGAAATAAAATCACCGCTATCTTTGAAATAATAATCGTAGTACATTTTAGACTCCACAAAAACTGTCTGACTTTTATCTACACCAATATCAGCTCCTACAATGGAAACGACAAAATCCTCGCATCACCCGTCGTACACGAAACTTAGCCTAACAGAACGACAGCACTCTAATAATGTCTTCACTATTGACCTTACAAAAGACTCAGCCTAAGAGAACGACAGCACTCTAATGTCTTCACTATTGACCCTAGAAGGAGTCAGAAAAATCTGCTTCAGGCAATAAAATGGGCAATTTTGCCGGAGTACAGTCGCGTCAATAGTTTATGGAGTGCGTTCAGCCAAGATGCATGCATGAACAGTGCTTATAAACATCGAAAAATTCATCTTCACTATTTTTATCAATATTCACAAATCTGTATAATTGAATAGGAAAAGTATCAACCAGAAAATAATTTCGTGCTCTCCAATTAATATGACATCCTTTTTTGTGAATTAAATCAGTTTCAAGATAATACGTCAATGAATACCAAGAATGTGATGACATTCTTCGAAGATTAGTAACATTTTGATTAGTGATATTTGTGAAATTTTCACAGAATATTCCTAATGTTATAATACTTGTTCAATCTACTCTAAAGAATGAGGATGGGTCGTTTTTGAGTCAATGAAATATTTTATTTTAAAAACGACAAATATTTCATCCGAAGTGTGTAATCCGTGAATCAACAGGTTTGCTCAAATAAATAAAGTTCAAAGTTATATAATGTGAACTTAATAATTTCCAAGTCAAGGGGTGTACGGTCTATATATCTTTCGAATACATTTCGCCTAAATATCTCGCTCATCTTACAACGCACATACTGCGTTTTCCTAGTGTATAGATATAATTCCAGCCCGACAAACAACCTCTTCGAATAATCTGACTGTACATTTCTACGCTATTGCTACGCACCACAGCTACTTTGATACGCTCGCCAATTCACGACCATGTCTGAATTGAAGACCAGCCAGGGGGTAGGTGGGGTAGGTGGGGGGTGGAGGAGGGGGCATTTGCACGCTCGAGTTGAACGCGAAAGACATGCTTGAGAATACAGTTTTTATCCCGATAGTTGATCCCGAGGGAATTGGAGTGATATTCGTAAGAATGTCCACAGGTTGTGCGTGGATATAGGGTGGTTGGAAACCGATAGTCCCATTCACTCGCTATAATACGTTGGACAAAGGGATGGAAAAGAGAGATAGTATGAAGTGCGGCTATCGTGATAAAACTGGTTACTTTTTTTTCACCTATATTCACGTTTATGTAATGGCTAAAATGGAGAATGAAAGGCAGTCACGAAAGTTTGATCAATTTGGAGATTCTGATATTGGTATCAGTTTAATTGACCAAAAATTGAAGGATGAACTTGATAGCCACCTTGTATATAAAGACCATTTTTTAATAATTAATTGATTAATATTCAATTGGACCAGCTCTTAATTGGGTATCAAATTTTTTGATAGGAAATGATACCAAGATATGTCAATTAATCAATCTAAATGCGAAAAAAGTGAGATTGAAACCAAAGCTGATCAAAAGTACCCTACCTATATTTAAGAATACATAAAAGGAACCTAAGCTCATCTTTAGCCCAACATAACATGGACACGTGAGAAAGAGATCGCGACAACCGCCTCTACTATCCCACATAAACCCCGAATTCAGTGGTGGTTCCCTATTTCATCTTAAGTGGATAGATACATGTATTCACAATTATATACTCATTCAATATGAAAAATATATAATCTACTTAATGTTTTCTAGGATATAACACAAATATAGGGCGCTACTCCTGAGAAAAAACTTCTAGATACTGGAATGAGCAGATATCACAAAATTAAAAGCGGCCCAAATAATAAATTAATTAAAACTAACCCATATTTCATAACAATTCAGAACAGCAGATTCTTGCAAAACACCAGAAAATGGTCATTGTTTTGATATAACTATACTATGTTTTCTTAGATTGTGAATAAAATGACCACCATAAACTACTAACTACTACATGTTTATTCAAATTGGGTAAATAATAGTCGAGAGAATTCATTTTTCATTTCTCTGTTTTTTGTAACAAGAACGTTTAGTGTTTAATTCTAATAACTTGAGAGTGATTCAGCGTACTCTATTATTTCAATTGGATGCGCAATGAGACTGCAATTAACTTACTTGTTGAACTCGTAAGCTTGTGTAGCTCGTAATTCTGAATTAAAACAACAAGTAGAAATTGCAAGTATTAAGTTACAATGTTGAATGAGACAAGATCAAAATAGTTTCAACAGAAGTTTGTACCTTCAAAGGGTTTTAAATGAAATGGGATATAAAGTAGTTTAACTGGTATTACCGTTTGGAACCAGGGTCCATCCGAATCTCAAGGCTTATGCTTGTGTGATTTCTGTTTACTCTCCACAAGTTAAACTGACTAGTTCATGTGTCATGATGGGCATAGTATGATTCAATATGGGTAGTGAGAATAATAGTATAGGTAATACTTTTCTCATAATTTTAAAAGAAATTAACATTCCAAAGTAATGAATCATGATATTTATTTTACAAAGACATATATCATCAGTTTTTTTCTGATCATCCATCAAGATGCCCGGGTTTACTAAGTTTCTCAGTGTTGCGCTTTCCTTTTCTCATCTTTTACACAATTGCAAAAATTGAAAAATCATATATAGTTTTTACGGTTAATTCGTATTTCGTTTCGCAGTAATAAGCGTACATTCCTGTATTCTGGAAAGTTTCATTTAATTTTGTTTCGAGAAAGTACCAAATGTATTGTGGACCAAATCTCCTGAAACTTTCATGTCCTTAAAACAACTGTTCTAAAATCAACTGTACCTAAACATTCACTTTTTGAACAACGTGTAGAAGTTATAGTGTATGATTGGATCCACTTATTCAGATATTTCAGTTGACACAAACCTAACCCACCTAACCTTGACTATCTCTAAAACTTATGAAACATTCCATAAGAAGTGACAATTAGTGAAGGGAACGAGCCTATTTCCCTCTTCAACATCTGTACAGGTTTCTCAAGAAATATAAATTTACATCCGTTGATTTTCAGAATAGTTGATTCTTAGTACAGTTGGTTTTTATCACAGTCTGTCAATTTTTAGACCAATTGAGTTTTGGGAAGGTTGATATTTACTGCAGTTAACCAATACAATTTGTTTCAGAAATATTTTCTCCATTTTGCTGATTCATTTGACAATCACATAGAAATTGTAATCATGTAGTGTATGATGACACAAATTGGTGATGTATCGATAAATGAATTAGTATGAATATATTATCGAATGTATTGAGAGCAATTTTAAAATTCATGAGAGCCTTGATTGAACAACAATATTCTCACTTCAATATTTGATGCTAAATGTTTTTCCTCTTTCCAGCAATTCCAATAATTAACTTGTATTCGATTTTATTCCATTGGAGTTATCAATTATGCATTTATTGTGCTACAAATATTGTTCAAATATTTCAATTAAAATATGGACACAAAGAACAACATAATACATATATTTATTCCTACACACAACTACGAATCGGTCGAACGAATTGTAAAAATGTATAAATTAAATTGTTTGTTTTCCAGGAATGCTGCATACTCAATTATGATGAAAAAACATTTAGTACATACAGTCTCTCTCTTTCTCTCTCCTCCTATATATGTATCCCTATGTATCTCTCTTGTTCTGTGTCTTCTATTCCAATTACATCTCTTTCTCTTTCCAACTAATTGCACTAGGTTTTTTGGCAATCTGTCTTCCTACGAAATGGACGAAAACCTTCTTCCCGCTTTACCCTTCTACCCAACCCTCTATCCCTCCTGCTAAATACACAACCTCATTCAACAACAGGATAATGACTCTATTACGCTTTTGTTGTTCGGGGATAATAATTCAACATAGCTTCTCTACAAGAAGATAACATCTTCTTCAAAGAGTTGTGATTTTTATTAGGGTAGCGATGCGCGAAGAGTTTTGAAATATTCAAATACAATTATTTTTATATTTTATGGTTCCTTACTTTCAATCTTGAACAAAAATATGGGCATCTCTCATGATGTCTAATGATTATAGAAATGAATTCTGATGAAAAAATACAACACAAATTTTGCTTTTGTTCAAAATGTTTGTGAAATTTAGACTACAAACCTCGAAGTTTACCATCTTATGTTTTCATTTTCTTACTTTTTTGAGAGCCTATATTATTTGAGAGCCAGATACTATTATACTTGTTTCCATGAAAGAAAAAGGTCGTATAACAAAAAAAAACAAAAAACCAAAAAAAATTATTATTATAAAAAAATCTGTGTTCATTTTGTGTCATTCTGATTTTTCATATCAGAATTGAAGATGGGGAACGGATCCACATTTTTTAAAAGAGATACATCCTCAAATTTGCTGCGAGATTCCGTAATTGTCGAATTATTTCAGTTATTCAGTTGATAGACGACTTTCTTCTTTCGTGGATACAAGTTTATAAAATTATGTGAATAAAATAATATATGATGATCGCATTTTATGTTGATGATATTTTTTTGAAATTGGGGATGCAATTTTTTTCAAGTTAAAATCTTTCAAAACTTGTTCGGTATAAGGGTACATAGGAGTTACATGTTTCTTTCTTATAAATGTTATGAAGAATCATTCTATTTGCATAGTAAATATCGAAGGAGTCAAATATTCGTCAACAATGTACAAAGTATCATTAATCTAATGGAGAGATCAACAGTAATTGAAAAAAATATATATGAAATAAAAAAGCTGATATTTCAGGCTCCTCCATCAGTTGTTGACCTGGCACCTCCACGAATATTTCATATTCGATCTTGGATTTTATCTAGCTGAGTCAGGGTTCAGCTCGCTCAGTTTTATCACTTTTTGAGAATATAAGTTATTGTTCTCTCATTTGAGATGCATAATTTACTCGAATTTAATACTTAATTATCCCACTTCAGTTATATTTCGCATATATTTCCATTGATGCTCATATTTTGTATGTATTTCTGGATTATATCAAACTATATCCATCGTGATATATTATTCATTTGAATTAATAATCTATATTAATAAATCACACAATTTCATACTTCGCACTCTTTCAACAATAACAATGAAAACATTTTCCTTTTTTCCTTTTTTCCATTTTTTCTGAGTATACTGTGGATACTATAATTTCATGTTTGTATATTTATTTTACAATAGGAAGAGTGCATGAAATATGGATTTGATTGTCATTGATATATTCGGAATGTATTTTCACCAGAATTATATTTTCACCCCCTCACAACGGTATCATAAAACCGTTAGTATAACTTATAAATGAAATTTAATGGTCGTTTCAATAGTTCATATTCAAATATGTATTTGTATATCCATATTCATTATATGAATTGTATATGTATATTGTATATTCACTGTATACTTGGATGCATTTTTAATAACTGATAATATGAATGAAAAAGATAATGAGGATACAAAAATAATTGATACAAATTTGTATTAATTAAACCGATTTTCAAGAAGGCAGCATCGTCAATACGAGGAAATTTCGACCTAATTGACTTCCACTCGAGAGTTGTTTCAGCTCAATTGATTTCCTCTCAGTATGATTCGAGCAGTAATTATGAACGTTCATTAATATGTATATACATTATGGATGAATACACATTAACATCAACATGAATATATTGAATATCTATTCAATAATAAAACAACATTTTAAATAGGCTTTCACGACAGTGGGGCTTAATGGTTGAAACAAACGTTTGTGCACATATTTAGAAGAGCTATAGCGACGACTTTCATGGAGCTTTTTCTTTGTTTGATTTTTTTTTATCTCTTGTAAGCAATGCACAGGTCGCACGGTTTGACTGATCGCCATGAATCTTCGTCTGTACACGCAAACTAATTCAACTCAGACTGTACATTTTTAGGGTCAAATCGGTTTCACCATTTTTTAATCATCTTCAAGTTCTGAAAACTCAATTAGGTTGGGATGAACGGGAAAATGTTAGAAATGAAAACTCTTGAAAATAATTCAATTTTCCATTGAATATGAACATATACATGAACTTACAATTCTATAATTTTCGTAAAAAACAAATGCAACTTCTAACATTATGATTCTACTGAGCCGTGTCTAGAATTGTTGAGTATTGTTGTTTCATATAGTTCGATATAAAAGTGACAATTGCACTACAGGCAATCGGGACTGTGAGCTCGGGAACTGACCCCGGAAATATTTCACTTTTAAGACTCGAGTTGGGTCACCTCATTTATATTATGATAATATACGTTGTTATCACTACATCGTAGCATAACTATGTTACCGAGATCTAAGGCTTTCTAGATTCGATAGTTACCACTTCTTACCAATATATAGCCTCTCTATTTACCACTAGTCACCAATAGAGGCACATTTCAGATGAAACAAGGTGTGCAGAGTTTGCAATTATACTTCATATAGACGTCTCACTGATCTTACAACACATGTATGTATTGCGTTCTCATGTTTTTCTGTGGGTATTTAAAAGATATCTTGTCGTAATAGAATTTCGCTGATTCAAAAGTTTCACAATTACTTTTCCAGATAATGCGCTAAGGACACTCCTGTGTGCCCTTAAGCCATTAATACTCTGAATACGAGATAAGAAAAAACCTAATAGCCGCATCAGGTATTGCAAGATAATGCATGCAAGAGCAAGTGAGATAGCATCTTCATTTCATTATTCTCACATCCTGACTTCAAACTGAGGTATTAAGACGTAATTCTATTATTCCTCCGAGTCATTAGAACAAAAGTTGCTTATCGTTTCGCGTTAACGACTGCCAACGGCATTGATGAAGAGCTAACGACGAGCTTAACAATTATCCTATTGGCAGAGTTGAAGCATTGGCAGAGTTGAAGCAAAGTGGGTGTCAAAGAGACTACTGATTATCTAACGAGGTGAAAAACAGATAATCTCGATCTCACTCTTGTACTTCATGGTTCACTTTTTCCCTCTCCTTTTGGTTACGTCATGAATGAATCATAGATACGATTTAAATTAGAAAATATGGCGTGAATTATTTTTCAAGTGAATCAAAGGAGTCAACTGAGTGAGTGAATGAGATATAGATAGAGAAGATACAGAGCAAGAGGAGTAAATGAGTCAGAGTGGAACATGGCAACGTGGCAGGCGTCCAACAAGAGCAGTGATGCGCTATCTGGTAGTGATTGTGTGAATCATAGTATTATGACGTCATCCTTGGCCACGTCACTATGTAGTGATACGATCATACTTCATCATAATATATATAGACGGTGTTCAGAGTGAAATATTTACGGATTCAGAATCTGAGTCCAGGCTCCCGATTGCTCGTAGCGCAATTGCTCGTATCGAACTATAGCTACTCCAATCTATATCTAGTTCACGAGGAAACCCGCTAAATCGCGACAGGAAATCGGGACCATCGACTCTGAATTGACCACAAAAAAACACACACATACCTTCCATGTTATTTGAATGGCAGTCGGTACACCTCATTCATATGATAATAAAGTATGAGTCACCCTTGGTATAGCTCGGTTAGCTAAGGCACGATATAGTGATATCAACGTACTTCATCATAATAATTATAAAGGAGGTGATCCAACTCGGGTTTTGAAAGTGAAATATTTTCGGGGTCAGAATCTAAGTGCAGCGTCCCGATTGTCTGTAGCGCAACTACCGCTTTTGTATCGAACTATTTAAAACAACAAAGCTCAACAATGCTATACACAGCCCAGTAGATTTCGAGAATTATAGATTTTGTTAGTTCAATAATGCTACCGGTACCGTAACCACTTTTTTTACATCTAGTTCACAAGGGGATACACTAAATCGTGACAGGCAATCGGGACGATTGGCTCTGAAATGACCGCAAAAAACCAGTAATACCGTCCATGTTATCAGTATGTGAGTTGAAGCATCTTCTTCATATTATGATAAAATAGGTTGGTATTACTACATCGTGACTGAGGCATGGGTATCTGTAAACGTCCTTTCACTAATCATCACTTCATAGTTTCATAATCACCTGCTCATTCGTACCCCCGGATAACCTAGCTGTTGGTGGGATCGTTAGGAAAACAATAATCGATAAAGTATGTTGCTATCACTACATCGTGGTCACGTGTTTGACAAATGAGAAGAACGTTTAAACTTCTTATTGGTAAGCGTGAGCAGGGTGGAGGCCACACATATTGCCGATTGACGGTTTTCGATGTTGCTGATTCATTAATTCATTTGTTACACTTACAAAGAATACTCAGCAACAGAATACTACATTTCCCACATGCCTACACACACGTTTGCTCATGTGCCGCCATTGTTGCGCTGAGCTTGGATCATATTGAATTAGTTTGATATTAGGTTGGTTGTGTGAGTTGGGTGGGTTGGTTTGGTGGGATTGAATTGTTTTTGTTTCATTTGTGTTACGCGCAACAACAACAAAAACAACAACAACAACAAAAACAACATCAACAACAACAACAACAACAACAACAACAACAACAACAAAGACGGCCGCGAGAACGATGTACTGTACCTGGGTATAGCTGCGGATATGGATTGCTATAATGTATAAGAAACCGTCATGTCAGCTTATAAAGTAGGAAGATATCGCTGATGACAAATGATGAATCTCAGAATAGAGTATAATATTTAAAATCCAAGTTGATAGTGATGAATGAGAATGAATCTTCATTCCAGCATTACTACTTTAGATTTCTTCAACCAGAATGCGCTTCATATGTTCTCTTATTTCCTTCGCGATATATAAAAGTCTTTCCTTACCATCAAGATGAACTTATTTCATTATTTCCAATTCCGTACTCAGACGACTGATTAATATTGCGTCCAAGAATGTTATGCAGCAATCTAAGGCTGCCCGCTTTGAATTCCGGTATTTGGTATTTCAGAGTCTTTGATGATCTTATGAGAGGCAGGATTGGAATTGATATTGAAGTTCAAGCTATCTGTAAGACATGTTTTCTGTAGCCATGGTGATTATCTATAAAATCGGGAGTGAAAGTTGAGAAAGACAGAATGCAGATTTTTTTAACAAGGCGTCCGTTTGACTCAGAGAGTTGAGGAACTGGTTGGAAATCAGAAGAATTTGTGAAGTCAGAGATTTTGAAGATAGAAGAGGGTTCGAGTCATGCTTTGAGTAGGGTATGTTGAATGCCTTTTCGCGTATCATCTTTACATTATCACTCGCTATTATTCGTACCCATATATGACTCAGCTAGGTGGGGTCGTCGCGCATCATTAAAAAACTCACGACTCAACTTTGAGAAAACTGCCAGAACTGCCCAGGCATGTTGAGCTTGCTATAAGTTCGATAATATAAGATGATACATGGCATTATCAGTAAACGATTCAAGTTCACAATGGAAAGGATTAGGGACTTCTTTCTTTGATTTATGTGTAATTTTTCCAACACGATTAGTATAAATGTCTACTTTATACCGATTGAATAATTAATAAAGTTGTTATTTTTTGGTGATGTCATTTTATCAGAATTGAGAATATCGCATCTCTATATACAATTGATTCCACCTGCTGTAAATAAGCAGGCATACAGGAGGCAGCTTTAGGAATAAATAATTCAGAACTCTATATAAACCATGCAGCTCAATATATTAACTTATTTATTCTCACAATTTGTTTTCTCTAGATAGAGTATAGTATCGAAAGAGCAACAGATTCTTGTCGATATTTTGATTTAGTCCTCCCCTGCCAATGGCAACATATTGCGATACTAGACATATGGCTTCCTCTTGCTTTCACAATAGACGTTTATGGCCTCGCTGTGGTGCACGTTATCGGAGGGTGGAGACAATGTGACGCAGATTATAGACTATACGCTGTTGACCGGGGGTGGCGAACTTCTAGGGGCAATTGAGATGTTGAATTTATTATTCATAACTATAGTTGAACGCTGCTTGTGCGGTGTGAGATGAGCGAGATATCTATACTGAATGTACTCAAAGATTTCATATTTATATATTTACAACTCGATTTGAAATTCCTTCTTTATTGAACCCAACCTGTTGATTAACAGGTTATACACACACTCTGAAATCAACATTTGGCATTTTTTTATAACAATGATTCAATTTCTCAGAAACGATCAACCCATTTTTTTGGAACTTGGTATAAACATGTACGGAACAATATGAACTCTCTATGAAAAAAAATTCATTCTAACAAGAATAAATAGAAGGAAAAATCAAGCTCTGGCCACTCTTATCGAGATTTTTCAAATTTTAATACTTTTTCCGGAAAAAACGTTGTATCAATTCATCTTTGAAACAACACAGCTTTGTTATCGTATAAGACGAATGTCAATAAAATGTTTCAAGTCGATTGGAAAGTTTGTGTGATCAATAAGTCTTGTACAGAAAAATACACAAACAAATATGAAAATTGACTCTAATTTTTCACGGTGAGTGGATTGCAAGTCTTCGCTACGAACAAAAAATCAATAATTTAATTGTGGATTGAATCAAGATTTGATATTATACGTATTCCATTAATATATATATATATATATATATATATATATATATATATATATATATATATATATATATATATATATATAATTTTTCTCATCATGATACACATTTGGTTCGGAGGAGAAATGAAAAAAATCACTGGAAAATTGTGTTCACGCGTCCCCTTAATATTTTTATGGCGTATATAGGCCTAATTATACGAGATTTCGAAATGTCATCAAGTTCAACTTGAAATTGTTTCAGATAACTACTCTTAAAAATTAAGAAAAGTTGATAACTTAAATGCTATTTCTCTTATAAAACTTCTTGCCACCCCCATGAACAGCTAGTTTAATCGGGGGTACGAATAAACGGTTAGTATGGAAATATGTGAAAGCATTTTTTAAAAAAGACCATGCCTATGTATGAATCAAACCCGTGGCCATATGCCTTCAGATTCTAAAGCAGAACAAAGTCAAACAAACAGCAAAAATAATGTTCAACGTTGTTCTCATGTGTTATCACATGATACTGTCTCTGTCAGTTTTATGCTTGTCGCGATTAGTGTTAATATGGCAATACTGTCTTACAGCACCAGTGGGTCTATGGGGAGAGAACTGAGGGGAGAGGTGACTTTCAATTAGAATGCAGCGAGTGTTGGCGTGTGCAAGCAGATCACGTGCCACTCCCCCCCCCCTCCCCGCCCCACCAGGTGCCAACTATCGCTTTACACTGACGTGACCAGGGACACATCTGTAATCACATTTTCTTTCACACAAGAACACCGATCGATAAGATTAGACCACAAAGAATAATATGGTGAAGATAAGATAGATGAAATCTTAATTACACTTTTACATACAAATAATCGTGAGGTAATGAGATTCGTCACTCTAGCTCAGTCAGATAAAGTACTGCTTTAGGCACTGTAATCAAGTCAGGTATGCGTTCGATTCCAGCATAAAGCATGGGTTTTCATAAATACCATCGTTCCCTGACCATGCTCATCGTATCCCTAATTAACTATCTTGACCCAAATTACTATCATCATTATTATTATCAATTTATTATTATTATAACCTAGTTGTTGGAGGTTTTGTTGACCAAACAGTAATCAAACTTAAATCCCGGCAATACAGTCAAGGTCAAGAGGTCGAAATGAGACGAAAGGATTTGTAGCTCCTTATGAATAATTTTTCAGAAGGCCGGGGTATCACAATGGATGACCATCTTAAGAGTGTTTTCAGATTCCATCTGGGGTTGAAGTGAATACTTGGATGCTTCTTCATAGGCAAGCCAAGATAGTTTCTTTATAACTATCCAAAACAACTTCTAATAAATAACGCTTCATTTCATCTTCTCACCACCTGATTCATCATTCACCGACGCAAATAGGTCTCAGTCATCGATGAACAGTGTGTAATCAAACCCAATATTTCAATAGAGCAATGAATACTGTTGCATGATATACAATAGATTCACATCGAAACCACAGATTCTTATTAGAAATGAACTAATATCTTAAGTATCATACACAATCATAATCCTGGTACCATTTAACTAGTGTAACGTACTTTCCGCTTCAATTATCTGAAAAGTTGAGGAAAATGAAAATGCAATTCAACTGTATGGGTAATTGCTTCGGTTGATCAATATTCTGGGTGACAATCACCGAACATCTTTCTCTGCCAATTAAAAACGACTGTAATTGGTCGCTTCAGCAGCAATTAAACCCAAATGCTCACCATGCTTCACAAATCTCACGCATCTTAAGGTGAACGTGAAATCAGCTGATCATTTGCAAAGAGGATATTTTATCCACCATGTTGTGCGAACGACCAATCAGTGTCCAATTAAGATAAAAGTTGAACTATAGGCCCAACTTTTCCACGTATCACCAAGCAACAGTGGAATGTCAACATTTGGTTCATTTGCAACGTCGCTGTGGTGGTGCTGTTGAATAAACATTCATTAAAATGACAAAATATATCATTTTAGGAGATCTAATAATTGGAACAATTGCCATTGCATGATGATTTTCATTCAATTATAGTTTTGAAATGAAAATATATTTCACTTCCGATCATTATTAATGAATGAAAACCATAATAATTGACGACTCGCATTCTCCGCACCATTGACGTAGCAAATCATAACATCCAATCGACGGAGCTGTTAGAACTGAGGTGAAATTCAAATATCCAAATCACCACAAATAATATAAATCTAACTGACCCACTGGTGAAGCCACGCCTATTTCGAGTCATCAATTGTTTGATAAGAATATTTTACGTTCATCTGCCAATGCATGCATGATAAAAAACGTATTTTTTTTCATTCTAATCATCAATCTCTAATGACAGTGACTGAAGAGGAGTTAAAAAGCGCGCATTCGTGCACAATTCTTTCTATTTTCAGCAAAAAACTAACATAGGCATAAGTCAAGTCTTTTTGTGCTATATACGGATCTTTATTTTATTTCTCAACAGTGGCTGCACATGGTCTTATGAAGATATTATGCTTCGGATGTAGATTATTGTGAATGCTGAATGTAAAATTCATTTCAAAATGTTTATATCACCTTCACTTTCTCACACTGAGCAAAATTTCTAATTTTCCTGAGGAACACAATCGAAATTTTTGCCCGTGTCTTCTCATAGTTCTTATCGCTACAAATCAACCTCCCTTGTTGTAAAAATCTATCAAACCAATTCAGTTTAAAAGTGGTTCATATATTGGATGTTTTGAATAACATTTTCACGGACAAAATCTAATGCAGTTCAGCTCTTCCTTTAGAGTCTGGTTAAAATATTTCACTTCCTTTCAGAAAGAAGAGCTATAAAAGTTTCACCCGATACATGATCACTGAAACTGAATAGATTTATAATATTGTAGTTTTTCTCATACGCGCTTCCATCAGCTGTATATAGTTTATAATTTATTTCTTCCTTCAAAATCATGAAGATTCAAATTTACATAGTATGCCCATATTTCAAGGTTGGGCAAGTATTTTTAATATCTCTGTTACATGTGAGGTAGATAGAAGATACCCTAGAATTGAGTACCAACTTCACAATATTGTTGACAAAGGTAAACTGAAAAGTTTACTCTCCAATCTCTCTCATAACTTTTAGATTATCTTTATACTTTATATATATATCTTGAAAGTGAAAACATATTATCCAATAACCATATACTTCTATGAAAATTCAAATTGAGTTTTCTATGGTTTTTTTTTAATATGAATATTAATATGATATAAAGTGAGAGCATTTTCAGGATATTCACAACCAACAAATCGGTATGTATAAACAGAAGTGAAAAAAGTGCAGGTTAAGTAAACGTACAAGTGTTTTCGGTATCAAAGTTTTATCAGAGTCGATAAAGCAGTTCTACCTTAGAACCTTAGAACTGCTTTATCGACTCTGGTTTTATCCATCAATAAACTGAGTACCGCATATTGCGTGCGATGTAATATATAGGGAATACGTGGACGAGATGAGAGGAGAAAAATGAGTGGGATTCATCAAATTGAAGGTTTTCGACGATTAAAAATACTATTGTCGTTACTAGTCCATCATGAAAACTAAAACACATAGCTACTGTATCTATCAAAAATTTTAAACCTTCTACCGGAAAAAAGAGTATGCAGGAATTTCACAAATGGAAAAATGATAGGCCCATATGTTTTTTTCTTCATGAGCTCGGAATTAATTTAAACAAGTGACGGTTCAGCCTGCAAGCCATTGGACACCCTTCTAAGTGATATATATATATATATATATATATATATATATATATATATATATATATATATATATATATATATATTTGTTGACCTAATAAGTGAAATCTACTTTTCATTCATGCTTATACACATCAGTTACATCGGAAACCAAAGAATATAAACATGAAGATGAATATGAATTCCATTTTTCACAAATACGAAAAATAGATGTGAATACAGACTACAATAATTACAGAACCATTAAATTTAATACGAAAACTTGAAGATTTAGTCAAGATCTTCCCGTTCTCTCCTCAATTCTCATCGAGATGGGCTACTTACATCATCATCATACCTCATTATCTCGATCATACTAATGTGCGATTTGCTTTTTGATTGGTGTGTAGATATCATTTTAAGAATGTGACCAAAGTGTGTTTACAGAATCACTTGACAAATATGATGTAATAATTTTATAGTAATGTCTTTATTTTCTTGACCAATTCATGGAAATAAAACTGTTATGTGGTACTCTCATTCGACCAATAGAATTGTTCAGTGAAAGCACAAGCATTCAATATCATTTTATATCGTTTCATTACACGGATGACCCTTCTCCCCTCCCCCCCCCCCCCTTCATCCCACCCCCGAGTCTGAGAAGACGTGATAGGGAATAATGCCCATGTGGGTGAGTTGCTACGGTTGACTAGTCGCATCGCATATGCCTCCCAAGCGTGACCAGTACAACACGGACCTCCTAGGAAGGATATGGACATTGACAGAATGAGATTTCATTTTTTTCTTTTTTTTTTTGAAAGTTTAGGAAATTTAGTTAGAGAAAACGAAAACGTGACAAAATTCTTGGAAGGTGTTTAGAGGTGAGGTAAGTGTCAGAGAGAGAGAGAGAGAGAGAGTTAGAGAGGAGTGATGATGATTTATTGAACAACGTTGAAGAGTGACAATGTTGAGATTGTGTAGAGGGGGGAGCGATCAGAGTTTCCAGTGGCATTATAATTCATAGCGTAATTTTCAGCCGTTTGTCCCTCCATAAATCTAAACCACATTGGCCATAATATACCACAAGCACGATGTAATGTTACCAACATTATATCAATAATTATTGTTTGAGGTGTACCGAATCCCATGCTAATAGCATGGTCACGACCGATATCTCATTCGTGTGGTTCCTTTGGGTCAGCTTAATAGGCAAATACGTTAAATGTATCACAATTATTATTGTTATAATCATTTTCAATTATATTCATGATAATAATTAATTGGATGAGCGAAGCGAAGACTCAATTACACTATACCGAAAAAAAAGTACCTGTTTTTTTTTTTTTTTTTTTTTGTTTTTTTGTTCGCGCTCCACAGGTCAGACAAAAATTCAAAATCAGTTGAAACTTGGCACACACATGAACCCCTATCTGACTTGATGCTGTATAGTTTTGAGGCACGATCGGTTGAACAACTTCTGAGAAAACTCATTCCAAAGTTTTCAAAAATCCCATTAGAATGAGCCAGAGGAAAACATTCGTGAAAAATATTTCATCTGAGAGGATTCAAATTCTCAGAGAACTTCAATCTGATAATGATACACATTATTCCGAACTTTTACTCAAATCGGATCAGCCGTTTCGATGTAAAAAAATATATAATGTTATTTGTGTCAATTATTCAAAGCTATTAAGATACCTATTAAATCAAAGCAACAAGTGTCACCACTTGATTGTAAACGATTAAAACAAAGCCTTCTTTATTATCATATAAGTTATTAATGGAAAATAAGATGGCAGTGATGTAATGGTTTGGATCTCAAGGTTTATATATATATATATATATATAATAACCAATCCAAAGATAAGGATATGTTCCAGCTCATCCATCAACGCGGCAACACATAACGCGTTTGCCTAGTTATTATCATTGTTCATTATGAACCTATTGTAGGTGGACCTTCAGAAGCTGCAGTGATTACTTGATATCAGGATCCATTTATTCACAAAAATATTCCCAATTTGGTTAATCGTGCGTTGCCAACATTCGAAAATGATATTAGAAGACAGAAATATTCGATGAAGCTATATAATATATAGTTTCATCGAATTATAGTGCACAATACTGGGACATATATTTTAATGATGTATGTTGGTATCACTGCTTTGTGCCACCACAAGTCCATTTCCGTGATGGACGCTTGAAATATTTTGAGAGGACCAACGACTGTACCAACTTTGAACGTGGACATTTTGACGCATGATCTCTTAGATTTTATGGCTTTCATCTTGCCGTTGGATTGATTTTACGAGCTATTGATTTACGGACATATAACATTCACAATATGCAACCTATTCAAGCCACTTCGAGTGACTTTTTTCGGACAATTCGTTTCAATTTTTTCGTTTCATTCGGACGATTGTGAGAGAATTTTATCGTTGCACTGGCTCGTACATTAAAGTAGGTGTAACCATAGATCAGGTAGTCTCTAGATAGGCAGCGTTGTATGACAGAGCTTATGCTCACCAACAATGACAAAGTATGGCTGATCACAGCGCTCCTAGCAGCAGTCACTCGCAACAGTGCTCTAGCAAATGGCATTTTCTTGGTGTTCACAGCGTCCCTAGCAGGATTACCAGGCGTCACACTACAATGTGTATACTGTTTAATCAGGTGAAGATATTCATTCACTCTAGGTTATCTAAACACTAAAACATTCCGAGTGTAAGCAGTACGATTGACTCCACAAGTTTGAGAAACGTTTGAAAGGACGATAATGACAGTCAGTATATCTGTGAGCTGTAGAAGCCGTGATCCAAAGCCATCTTGTATCGTGATTCGTGCAACAAAACAGATGGCTTATTTACCTCAAGAAATACTTTATAATGTCATTGTGGAGTTTCAAGCGCGCGTTGTTTAAGTATAGGTTTATGCTCTGAAAATAAAATAATCATTTATAGGATTGACATAATCACTCGATGAGAGTAGGACTGTTGAAGGAAATCCAGCTTAGCAATAATTGAATTTATTTGCAGCAAATGCTCAATATGCGACATATAAGTAAGTAAGGTTATGTTAGCTTTTACACATGTTTTCACAGTTTGAGAAACCAGAGAATGTAGTTTGTTGACGTTTGGGCTGAAATAGTTTAGAATTGGTATTATAAATGAATTACCAATTTGTAATATGAATGCGCCAAGTGAACGATTTATGTTTTTCAGGTGTCCGGAACTTACGTTGAAGAATGAACAATGCCAAAGAGGATTCTGATGCAATTGAGCCAAGAACAAACAAAGTAGAAGAAGAAGGAACAACCGATAACATCGAATTGACTTCACCCGTAATCGAGGTAATATGTTTGCTATAACACTGGACAAAAACTAGATTTTACCAACTGATGAACTAATTGAGTCACTTTCATTGTTGAGAACTATCAGCGACGTTTTCGATATCCATCGTTTATGATGAGTTTTATGATCTCAGTGCAGAAAAATCATAATTCGACTTCGATTCGGTTATGGCTATTAGACACAATCAATACGACGCGTAACTTGTAAAAATTTCGCCTCAATTGTGATTTCAAAGTACCACAAAGCGGAAGTAGAATTGTGAGTATGTTCTAGAATGTAATGATCAACATTCTAAACATTCAATATACAATTATTTTCAGGAAGCACTGTCCGAAAACCCTCATCATATCACCGACCAAGAAATCCCTTTGTGTGGCTGGTGGTTCTGCTACCCTAACTGTCTCCAGCTATTTCGCACGGCCAAATGGGCTCTCTTCGGTCTGTGTTGGGCTGGCACCATCCAGGGTATGGTCGTCAGCGGCTTCGTCAACGTGGACATCACAACAATCGAGCGACGCTTCGGACTGCGCTCATCTCACACCGGTCTCATTGCCGGTGGTTACGACATCGCCTCTCTTCTCTGTCTCGTTCCCGTTACATACTTTGGCGGCAGAACGGGCGCCTCCAAACCACGCTGGCTTGGATACGGTGTGCTCATCATGGGGATCGGCTCGTTTATCTTCGCGATTCCACATTTTGCTATCGGCATCTATCGAGGGAACGCTGACTTGACAAGAGTTTGCGTGCAAGGAGGCATGGAGCCTTTACAAAATAATAGAAGGATAGTAGAACATTTGACAAACTACCGATGGGTGTTCTTCCTTGGACAGTTTCTTCATGGTATCGGTACATCCCCGTTATACACCCTCGGAGTGACGTATATTGACGAGAACGTCAGTACTAAAATGTCGTCCGTGTACTTGGGGATCTTTTACACGATGGCGATCAGTGGTACTGCGATTGGCTATGTTTTCGGTGGACAACTCTTGGTGATCTTCACTGATACGTTGTCGGTGGATCCGGATGATTTTGGTTTGACGACGAAGAGTCAGGCGTGGATTGGTGCTTGGTGGATTGGTTTTTTGGTGACGTCGGTGTTGTGTCTGTGTTTGTCGGTGATGTTGATTGCTTTTCCACCGGTATTGCCGGGTGCAGCTGAACTTAGGGCACAGAAAATCTCTGAGGCTCATCAGAGTCGCATGGTGAGCACGTTATATTACATAATATACTATTTGAATATGCACATTTCTGCAGGAATTTTGACATATGTCTGTGTCACATTGATATAGTCTCTATTAATTGGATTGTCCATAATACGTACATGGAAATAATAAATTGGATCAAAGTTGGCTTAGAAATAATAGGCGCGTAATAAAAACGAACCAGCTATGTGAGCGATTTATTGGTAGATGAGTAAGAGTATTGTTGTTAGAGAATCACTAATCCTCTGTAGACGAACTTAATAATCTCATATTCATGGTAAAAACCAACTGTCATGTGATATGAGGGAGTGATACAAATATTTTTTGTGATGAATAATGCCATACTGTCAAGAAAGTTGTTGATAGTATTTGCATTTTATGAACGAAATTCAAAGTTTCGTGACCTAATAATAATTATCCATGTCAATGAATCATTATCCAGTCAGCAATCTGTAAAATATGTATCTTGCAACTATATAACTTTCATTCGAACGCAGGACGTGAGTGTGGACGGAAGTTACGGCCAGCTACCAGACTTGCCAAAAGCAACTTTGAATCTCCTGAAAAATCCAACATTCTTCTGTTTGAATCTTGCCGCAGCATCGGAAGGTTTTATTGCTTCTGGTTTCTGCGCATTCCTTCCGAAATTCTTGGAGAATCAATTCGCAATTAGTCCCACAAAGGCTGCTCTTCTAATGGGTACGTTAATTACTCCCCAGCGTAAAAATCATCGTACCACTCAATCATTTATTGAATGAGTATTGAACATGAATAACTTGCATAACTAATATTCTCATTCGAATCAATTCAATGCAATCAATTAATTCACATCCATTTTTCATATTTGCATTTCTATTTGATATCACCTATATATTTTAAAATCTCGTTCAATTCTTTTCACTCGATTCAAGTTTCTTAAACGTGTAACTGATGAATATTCACGGGGTACGCGTTGTGATTTAACGTAACTTGATTCGTATATTCACGGGATTCTGATATGGAAATTTTTAAAATGTGATTATTCACGATTATCCGTTGGATGAGCTAAACACAGACTTTATTTTACCTTATTTTTAAAAAAGAGTGTTTTTCCACATTCGATTTTGTTCGACGTTCTACAGATCAGACGGAAAGTAAATTTTGAAGAAACTCTGCATGCATATTTATCATCATTTAACTTGATAATGTCAATTTCAAATGTGTAGTCGATTCAATAGCTTCTGAGAATTTTTTTTTTTTTTCTTAATATACATGAGAATAATCCAGAGGAAAAAAATAGAAAATCCATCAAATAGGGCCTACATGCACATTGAATTGTGACTTTGAAAGATGGTATTTCTCAAAACTCGCTCACATAATTATCCGACAATCATCAATTATTACTCTTCCTTTCTAGGTATAATAACTGTACCAGCCGGTGGCGGAGGCACCTTCCTCGGCGGCTACCTCGTCAAACGTTACCAACTTCACTGTTCCGGCATCCTCAAGTTCTGTCTCGCCAGTTCTCTCATCGGCGCCGTCTTCACCACCTGTTTCCTCATCTCCTGTCCGAACCAGATCTTCGCCGGCATCACCACACCTTACAAATACTCCACCTCCATCCACCTCAACGACACGTGCAACACCGACTGTAGCTGTTCGAAAACTCTTTACGATCCGATCTGCGGTATGGACGACATCATGTATTACTCACCGTGTTACGCCGGTTGTACTCTCGAGTTTGTCGAGAGTAACACGAGGTACTACCGCAATTGTGCATGCATCAAGAACGCCTCTACAATCATCTGCGCTTCACAATCTAACATACCTCTAGACAGTTTACTAGTTTCCCAAAGACAGTCTCCGTTTTACGAAGCTCGAGGAGAAAAATGTAAATCCTCCTGTAATAATTTACTTCCGTTTATCATCCTGATATTTGGTATCATGTTTTTCACGTTCATATGCTCTATGCCTGCACTTGCGGCTACTTTACGTTGTGTACACCACGGTCAACGTTCTTTTGCTCTGGGCATTCAGTGGATGAAAGTGCGCCTGTTGGGTACTATACCCGCACCGCTATTGTTTGGTGCTTTGATTGATAAGTCGTGCATCCAGTGGCAGGGGGAGAATGGGGCGTGTCTTGTATTCGATAACGCATACATGAGTTATTACATGATGATGTTAGCGTTTGTCGGTAAAGCAGTTGGGGTGTGTTGTTTCTTCATGGCGTGGACTTGTTATAAGCCACCTTATAGGATAGTGGTGAATGAGAAGGGGTATGTTGAAGATAAAGTGAACTTGTTGAATGATGGGGATGGAAATACGACTACTTATGGTTCGACACATTAAAGTATTTTTCATAAATGTGTTTATTATTTGGTTTCAATATATATGGTGGAGATGTATATCATTTTTAAACTCTCTGGCCATGGCTTATTACATTTCCAGTCCTTTTCACTCCCCAGCCATATTGTACGTTTATTAAATTCAATTGAGTTCATGTCTTTCCACATAACTCGACTTTCAAATGATTTAATCCCACCCCATTTGGAGATTATAGGATAGCAGACCCACACACATTATTCAAGACGGCTATATGGTCCGAATCGAGTTTCTTACTGTTCCCTTTCTGCTGCATTTGTATGCACTCCAGGCGTCGCGATGCGTTACCCATCCACATTACACTCTCATGGAGGCATCATCTATCTTCCAGATTGAAATTGTATAGTTTCGGCCAGTAATTTTGTAGGTTCATTTTGAGGAATTGATAATTGTGATATTTGGATGAGCGAAGTTAAGACTTAAAGTCACGTACTCTAAAAAAACATTTCTTTTTGTTCGCGCTCCACAGGTCGAACGAAACTACACATGCAGTTGAAACTTGCCATACACAAGTATCATTATCGAATCCGATACTGCATAGTTTTGAGGCATAATTGATAACACGCACTTTTCCGAAGTTTTAAAAAACCTCATAAGGGGAGAAAATGTTGAGAAAATATTCCCTGCGAATGGATTGAACTTCTCACATAATTTGGATATAATAATAAATCACATCATTTCTAAGTTTCACATGAGCCGCATCAGCTGTTTTTCATTCAAATAATGTATTTTCTCACATCAATGAAAGCTTTCAGAGCTCTTCAAAATATTGAGAAACAGGTTCAACCAATTGCATTTGAGAGTGATCAAGATGAGTGATGAATAAAACAGGAAGTAAGTGATTTCATTGTTTCGAACTTGAGATTCATAAATAGCTTCCTATCACATTTCATTCAAGTATACCTAAATCATTCATCCAACAATGCATATGCTGAGTTTTCTCAGGTAAAATAATAATGATAATAACACGTGATAAAATTGAAAGTGAACATTTATTCAAACTGGCGAAATAAGTGGGATGTGAGGGGAGTTTAATGACGGACAAGTCCAACAAGTTTTATAAATATCGGATCAGTGGCTACCAATGTGAGTAAATGTCTATTGAATTTCATTCATTTTAACTCGCTCTTACAAAACGCATTTTTCTGGCGCAATTGCATCAATATTCAATTCAACAATATTCTCCCAAAAAATATCAATATAACTCAATATATTCAATATTTCCACCAGACAATAATGGATACAGTGTTTCTAGTACCAACAGTTTCATTCAAGAATGTTTTTGTCAAAGTTAGTAGAGCGTTGAGAATTCTCAAGTTGAGATGACAGCGATGCAAGATAAGAAATATTCTTCGTCACGAATCACTAGATTTATTTATTTTTACTTTCCATTTCCGTTCTGCTCCGTCATTTCCGTTCTGCTTTCTTCACGATACGTTGATATTTCCGGTTCAGTAAAAACTCACCGTATTTCATTTCCGGGTATATTCGTATGAAATTGAATTTAATATTCACTCGACTGTCGTATCTCCTTATTATTATTATCAAAACGGTAAATAGAACATTTTGAGAGGAAATTTAATAAAACACCGGTTCATGATTCCTGTAATAACTGATGAGAATACATCATCATTCTTTGTTACGCTCTCGGATATCTAAGTGAACCTATTCCAAGATATTGATTTTCTCAAAATCCTGGCACCTCCACCAAAAGTTGATAGTCTCACTCTTGAATCGGTCTTCACTCTTTTCAGTTTCGATGAGTTCGAGATGGATCACTGTAAATCTCAAGTTGGAGGTCATATTTGAAATCAAGCTGAAATTTGATAAATTTCACCCAACTGAATAAAATAATCGATGTGGGCCTATCATGATTTTTTGACCATCTCGTTTCATTATTTTATTAAATATTTTCGAGTTTTTGAGTAACGGTATGCTTATATTTCAATCAAATCGGTAGCATGGTCATTGCTCCATCATATTTCATGATAAATAATAATACATTCATTAAACAAAATCAATAATATTTTTCTAATAAAAAACATTAACATACATTTTTGATACTGATTTGATAATGATAATACATTATTCTCTTGCCTCTGTCTGAACTTAATAAGTATTGTATCATATTGACATATTATTTTGATGAAAAATTTGTGAAAACAAACGTTCGGTGAATACAAGGCCCCTAAATAAAGCTCTTTATGAAGTACCACGTTACATGTATAATTATGGAAAACGTCAGTTATGTGTACAGGTGCCATCAATATTTATATTCTTCTCAACTCAATAATTAACCTAGATGAATATAATATAATAGAACATGATTAAAAACAGTGGCTGCTGAATAATTTTAGTTGAAATGATTTGAATCTCTCCCCCTTTATGTATTGAATTTGTCTACTCTGTAATATAATTCCAGCTCCAATTTTATTTTTTATATTTTTTTCTTGTGAGCAGTATTTCTGTGAATCAGTATAATTTCCTTTTTTTTCATCATTCGCATTTGATAATATTGTCAGTTGACAAAATGTGGTATATATTGTAATTATTTATTGTTCACCACTAGTCGATGTGTTTGTTCAATTTGGTATATTATCTCATTATTCTACAGACAAGCCTTTCAAAGGCTTTGTAGACTTTTTTGAGAGTGTTTATGTATTGTTATTCTTTCTTGTAACAATGAGAAAAAATTGAAGTATGAACAGGAACATGATAATTAATAATAGTATATCATATACTTATCCGCAACTCGCCTTTTGGGTCTAGAGCCATGTGGTTTGAATGCAATGTGATTTCTGAATAGTTCTCTTGTCTTTAAATGTGTAGAGCATTCCGTCTACACATCGCGTCGACTCGAGTTTAAGACTTAGTTGAAAAAACTAGTTCTATATTCAGTGCATTGGTACATCGGTAACCACCTCACGTCTTGACGAGTAGATCGACTAAGCTATCGTAGCTGACTGGCCACGTATAAGCCGGTCGAGCTATCGTAGCCGACTATAGCCACGTAGACCGATCGAGCTACTGTAGTCCAGCAACTAGCGAGCCACCGGCGCTTAGTAGATTACAGAGGAACTGTAAGACTACACCATATTCAATTAGATAACATCGTTAAGATCACACGAGAGTCGATTTTGGAAATCATGGTGTAAATTCTGATGATTTTGAAAGGTCAGTACATATATCAACAAATTGATTCAAGGGAAACCCACCCACAATAATGTATCACATTTTTCGTTATTCATTGATTCGAAAACATATCAACTCACTGTTACTGTTACATATGTATTGTATCATGGTGTACTGGTGTATAGTACACCTTAAATTCAAGAAGAAAAAATAAGTTTAAAATTAAGAGAAAATTTTGAAAAACTAGTTGGAATATACGTTGAACAGTTACATACAACAAAATCAGTAGGCAGTTAGCATGAGGAAAACCATTCATGCATTGGTTGAGTAAACTTTCTTCTATCAGATAAAATTAAACTCATCAGCATACCCTCAATCGTTTTGATACAGATAAATAGTTTCTGTTTTGATTCACAACAGAATATAGCGTGACTCTCCATGGGTTTGTTATAGCATATGTTTGAACTGTTTATTTTAAATTAAGCTTGGATGTGGTTGTTTTTGGAACACATTGATACCATACACGATAAAATATATCTATAAGTAATCAATTTATATATGTAACGTGAGATGCACGTTTTGTGACCATTTTCAGTGTCAACTAAAGCATAAACAATCGTAGTAGCTTCCGAGATGAACGTATTGTTATGAAACTGCTTCACACCGTGCAGAAAAGTACCTTCAAAAATATTGTCGATCCATAATGAACATCTACAATATTTAGTATCATCTACAATCATCCAATGTTATTCACGAGTTTTATTGTGAAATATTTCATTTGTGTACCGATTTCCTCGGAAGAGTAGTTGACACAACTACTGCTACTACTACTACTACTACTACTACCACTACTACTACTACTACTACTACTACTAATAGTACTACCACTTCTACTAATACCACTACTACTAACACTAAACAAAAACGAATTCAATTTATCTGTTCAATAACACTAAACCAAATAGTGTACCAATAGCCTCCCGCCTAAGTAATTTGTACCAGCTTTTGTTTTGAACAAATTTAAAAAGAAACTCTCCAATATATTCGCTTTATTATGTCTAAACTTCACAATCACATCATATAGAAACATATAAAGTAGAGGAGAAAGTTGGTGAACATACTTTTTTTCTAAGAGCAGTACGTGCTTATTGGATGAGAGATTGTTTTTGACAAAAGTGTAAGCTCCGGGGATATTGAAGACACGTGTTTCACACCACTCTCTCTTTTTCTCACTCTTTCTCTCTCCCTCTCTCTTTCTCTCTTTCTCTCACTCTTTCTCTTTCTCTCTCTCTTCTTCTTTTCCTCTCTATCTCTCTCCTATGAGGGGTTATCACTGTGACAACACGATTATTCTTTGTATGTTTTAGACATTAATTTCGTGAAATTAATTAAATCTTTCTTGACACATTTGAAGATGTAGATTTAGATTCAAAATGAGTATCATCAACAGACTAGCGTCATGATAAGAACACAATTATTGGATCCATATCAAATAATGACACTCGAATGATTATTATTAAGCATTGAGAAGTGGGCATTGTAAATAAGATTCATTCACATGTCACTATTCAAGGGTGGAAACGTGAAAATCTGAATTATCACTTTACTAATGGTCCAATTTTACTGACTCGTTCCCATTTTCGTTAATGCTTCAGCCAATTCTACAATCATTCAAATCCTCCTCTTATGAGTTATTCCCGATCCGTACCGTGTTCTCTCATTTCCCCCTCCCTCTCTCCCTCTCTCTCTCTCCCTCTCTCTCTCTCTCTTCACTCACATATATATATATATATATATATATATATATATATATATATATATATATATATATATATATATATATATATATATATATATATATATATATGTATTTATAACCCTCTCTCTCTCTTGCATGTCATAATCATGTCATATCGCTCAGCTGTCAATAACTTATTTCAATAAGCAAACTAATCGACCGAACTCTCGCAGTCGGCACAAAGTCACGTGACTAGCTCTTTGTTATTGTTCTCAACCAATCAGATATGAGCTGATGTCAGCGCCAAGTGTCGCATGGTGAGTGACGAGTGAACTAATTGTTAGCAGTTCAACATGAATATGTGGTTTGTCGGTTGAAGTTGATTAAGTCGACTGCTATACGTCACGGTGGTTATATGTAAAGTAGACTGGAGTGATCATTGACCCAACTGCTATGTCAGAGAGGATAAAATATTCAGTAAAGCTGGAGTGATCATTAACTCGACTGCTATGCCAAGATCACTTTTGTTGTCCCACTGAGTAGGCCTGTTGTAACTGGATTATGATCCGAGGAGAGTTTAAATTGGTTGGATTATATTGTCCGATATTATACGCATTCTACATTGGATCTTTCCAGACTGTTTTTTTCCATAAAAATTGATCGATTCTGATTTTGAACAGTTATTATCTGTGCTCGTACCTTATGACGCAGTCATCAATTCAGTATCATCGTCGACACTGATTTGTGATCATTTACATATGGCAAATTCATTGGTGGGATTTTTTTTCTGAGCGTTTCGGTGTGAGTTTATTATAAAATTGGAATACCACTCCAGCATTTAGACATTCTATCCTCCCGTTCTAGTATGCACACGCATATCAATTGAGTGTCACTGCGGTATTTAGGGGTGGATTAAAAAGGGTATGGGGGTGGATGTAGAGGGTGAAAAGTGTTTCATGTCATAGTGATCCAAGAAAATTAAAATAGGGGTTCTCTTTCATATAATGAATACAGAGTTATAATGAGCTTCATTCATTATCAAGTGTTGAACAGTTTACGATATGAAAGTCTTGGCATTCACAATTTGTCACTTTGACAAAATGTGAAATGAATTTCAAGATGTTGTAATGAGTCCTGATACCATTGAATAATCACCGTAGAAAACATTGAGAGATGCTTCTATGTATAATCATGCAAATTTGTATACTTGTATCTACAAAAGATGACGGCGCAACTTATCCGTGCGCTTGTGGTGTGGGATATGTACACTCGTAGCGTTATACTTTCGTAGATAGAAACTATACGAAAGGAATATAAATTGAGTAAAACTCGTGATATATGGTATCAGGTGTCATTTAATTTAGTGCGTGGTATGGAAGTGCTAGAAACTATTTTTATTATCTTATTGATAATTGTTTTCGATGGGGGAGCATTGTTAAAGATATTAGTGGAGGTGCCGGGTTATATTCACATAAATAATATTCGTGAGAGTATTGAAAAAGGGAAGTAACGGATACAAATATCACTCTGTACAATGTATGACTTACGCATGGAATTATGAAATACAAATGAAAAATAATTGAGATACCATAGTTGAATGCAGCCACCACAAGAATATTTTTGGGTGAGCGGGCCAGCTGAAAGAGAAGGAAAGCTAACA
The DNA here is from genome assembly GCA_964007535.1 of Brachyptera risi. Lineage (NCBI taxonomy): Eukaryota > Metazoa > Arthropoda > Insecta > Plecoptera > Taeniopterygidae > Brachyptera > Brachyptera risi. Next base: position 21,807,393 of record OZ023337.1, read on the forward strand.
ACAATTCCAATAGGAACAAATATGGGATGAATATCAATACTACAAATAATAATGAGGTGGCATAATAACATAAAATGAACCTATATGATACAGTGGAAAATGTAACAATAAAACTCTATTCATTCGCAGTTTTTCACTTATATGATGATGATGTTTCAATTGTTAAATATCTTCCAATTCATGATGAAATCGCGAATTAAATTGTGTTGACAATACAGTTGATTAAGAACGATCAACCTGATTCAAAACTGATGTAGGGTTTAATAATTTTCAACAGTTGTTCTATTTGCATCATGGCCGTCAAGTTTTTAAATATCTTCAGCAGTGTTTGATTTCTTCTCTCTGTCATAGTTCGTATAGCTTTCATGTGAAATGTACGACACTTCATCCACGATTCTCCTTGAGGTTTCTTACAGTCAAAATCTCATCTGAATGGAAAATCACGACTCTCCGTCTGGCGATTTATTTATACTTGATGAATAATAATATCCGGGCCTAAAATCTGTGATGATTATTTAAATTCAAATTTTGTATATTCATCTTATATTCATCACACAACCTTCAAATTTCATGGTATTCCATCTGATCATATGATCAGATCAAGTTCAACAACAGAATATTAAAATATATCGAATGTGATAACATCAGATCAAAAATTGTTGTATTGTAAATAAAGTTAATATGACGAATGGAAAAATACATGAATTTTCACAAAAATGAATAAAAACAAGAACTTAATATTTTTTTGCTAAAGCTTTAGTCAAAAAACGATATTGTGTTTCACATGAAATCCCAAATAAAAAATATACGTGTTCAATCAATTTTCGATACGCCTTTTTAAAAAATATGAAATCAAATCCGAAATAAATTCCAATTCTGCTGATCAAACGACCAAAACTCCGGAATATATCCGAATTAAAATCAGTTCATATCGATAACTTTATTTTTGAACTTTTAATTTTTGTACGCACCACCCCATCCTGGAAGGATCTACCAACATTCTTTTAAGGTGGAGCACTCATCAAATAAATTAAATCCCATTAGCATACCTACAATCATTTCAATAGAGATGAATAGTTTCTTTTACCTTGATTCAGAACAAAAAGTGTGATTCTCCCTGGTCTTCTATGCCAAGCGTATATGGTTGAACCGTTCCGTTCATTTTCAATTAAACCGGAAGGCAGTTGTTTTAAAAATACATCGATACCATTCACGATAAAGTATCTCAAGAAGTAATCAAATCATATATGTATGTAACGTGAGATGCAAGTTTTGTGACCATTTTCAGTGTCAACTGGAGTATAAGCAATCGTAGTGACTTTCCAGATCGACGTATTGTTGAGAAACTGCTTCACAGAAGCAAAGACAAACAAGAGAAGTTATTATCATAATATTATCGAGAAAAGTACAGAAAAAGGAGTAAATTCCAGAATATTATCGATCCCTTATGAACATTTACAATATTCTCACACATAATCGCCCTGGTGGGAAATTTAAAACTCATGGAGACAGAGGATACCTTAAGTTTGATAGTTTCTATTTCGGACTACACATTATTACACTGGACTGAACCATAAACACCCAATAGTATTATAATGGATCCTGGATATTTGGTTTGACCTGAAGGGGATGACGTTGAAGTAAGTTGAAATATGCTCGCTTCAGGGCCTGTTGGGATATATTTTAACGTGAGTAGTCGTTCAATCGATAATCGAACGCTTCACTTATCAAGATATATGTATGGCTATGGCCAATCATCTGTCAGTCATAAACCTTTGTTTACATTCACTATTGTTTGCCAGTGTAGATAACAATAGGAACTGACAATAAATCAGATAATCTCTCTCTCTCTCTCTCTCTCTCTCTCTCTCTCTCTCTCTCTACCTCTCTTTCTATCTCACTCTCTTGCACACTAGTTTCCGAGATGTGATTAGATTAAATATCAGTTCGAAGTTTCAAATGAATCCTAGTTAGACCGACCTCACATTCAATTTTTAGCTCCACAAAATGACTTTTTTATTAGTATATATATCAAAGAGAAGTTCAACGAGGAAAACCGTTGCAAAATAAAAGTGCAGAGACACTTTAAACCCATCCACTAATGGCTTTGCATCAGTGGAGAATATGTTATATGTTTTAATCCCAAAAAGAAAAGCCATTAAAACGAACTTATACATGGTAAAACTTTAATCGCGTTCAAATCCTACTAATTACAATTTATGGCTATATATATTTTTAGTTATTAACAAAATTAATTATAATTGTACACCGCAAAAGATTTCAATCTGGTAATAAACGGAAACGTTTTGAAAGTCAACAACAAACTGAGGTTCAAACTTTCTCGCTGATGAAACAACTTTCTGGGAAATAAAACCTCGACTAATGAAAGTTATGAAAAAAGTAAATACTCTGGATTTAATTATGATCAAGTTCAGTAATTAATTGTGTCAATCTTGTTTGACGCGAGGCATGCGAGAAAAATGAATCTTACTCGCAGTTGCTGAATTATTTGTCTCTAATTTCAAGTCAAATGAGAATCGCTAACCTGCAATATTTTCTCTTCTTTTTTCATCAGATAATTATTTTTGACAACATATTTTTGAATCAGGTAGATATCAATAAATAATACAAGGCTCATGTTTATGGTAGTTGAAGAAGAAAATCATTATTATACTACATTCAATCAATCACACATCCAATCATATTGATGATACAAGCTGAAATTTATAGCATCAGAAAAATCATAATCAATTGCAAAAATTGTGATTTTTGACTCATTTTCTTTTCTTTCGAAATATACAGAATGAAGTATGTCTGAAATTGTATTTTTCATGGAAATGTTAATTTCTTAGTTTTCTATTCAGAATTCTGGTTTTCACAATCGGTACAACAGAATGATTATATTCACCAATCTGAACTATAATCACACCAAAATGAGGAAAATACACAATTAGGGGATCAATGAGCTTCATTTATTTCCGATCATTCTGAAATCGTACTCGATTTACAATCTACAAGAACTTTCCCAGTTTACAAACATTATCACAGGAAATCAAGAATTAGGTCCATAAGATGAATTTGATTGCATTCCTGATAACATCACATAACATGAGTTATGGCCGAATGTGAAATAAATTGAAAGCTGGTAGATAAAATTGAACACTTCAATTTTTATGTAACATCCAGAGTATACCGGTAATTTATGAAATCGAGATAATTCATCTAAATTCCGATAAAAGATTACAAATAGTACGGAAACGACATATCTGGTATGAAAGCTGTTTCACACCAAGAATAGTTCCAATTTTGAGAAGTATCATCATGAAAAATATCAAGAAGAGAAAAGTATTTTAATAATTTCGAATTATATATGCATTAAAACAAAAAACATGCTTCAAGATTTCATGCAGAGGAGAAAAGACCCTCAATTTCATACGCGAATATAATTTAATTATTGCTACTTCAGCCCTTCGGTAAAAGTAATTAAAATCCCCGCAAAAAGAACGTTAAAAACCTTCATGAATTATTCAGAAATATATTAATATTTTGACATCGTAACCGAGTTGTTGAGGGTAATTTCATTTTCTCCACATTCTCTACAACTTTCACTACCACTTTCTCCGCCTATTAATATGGAAACAACGCGGGATGGGATGACCTCCAACTTGTTGTTATGTCAGTCGGGTTGCCGTGGGTTGCGAAGGCGATTATACTCCTTTCATGAGGGGTATGAAAAGGTTTCTGAGAAATTTGGATGATCCAATTTTCTATCGGAATGTAAATCACAATGTGGGTTGTTACAAAATATAGTATCCTTCAGATTTAGTTGAACGGTACAAATAATTTAATGGTAATTTATAATAATTTTCTCGAAATCAGTATAAACATTGGTTCATTAAAGATGGATTCGATTAAATATTTGGATAACAAAATTTTCAAGGATTCCCTTCCGATGTGAGAAATGATTGGTTAGTGATTGATGATCCCCAAACTTTCAAGTTCACTATGTACAGTTCATTTACAACCACAGCTCTACAGTTCGTAATGAGCCACCTTGAATTACAACGAAACGGAAATTCAAATAACGGTTTCAGTTTGAGATAGACAAGTTGTTGATGTTGATCAAAATACGTTACCATCAAAAGAATACACAAAAATTACTATTTTTCAATTTTTTACTGATTGATAAAAAAACATGACCATGATACGAAAAGGTAAATTACCATTTAGAGAAAAAAAATGGATAGTTTTCAACTTTTATAATCTATCCTTTCTTTGTAGAACCCTGATGATTACAATTATAATTATGAAACATAATTTATGTATCATCTGGTCATTCGTACAATCGAATAAACTATCTGTTTGTGTAATAATGAAGCTGAGAATTGATCATCATTTCGTAATTATCCCAGCTATCGTATACGCCTATTGATTTGTTTTAATGTGTCGTTGGATGAGCGGCAGCAAAGAAGCTCCCACTGTGGAAAATCATGTTGGCTGTGTTCATTATGTGCTCCAAAAGCTTCAATATGAAACAGATCCAAATGGAATCTTCTCTTGGAATTACTTTTCCCCCATCTGTACAGTTTCGGGTGACAATCGGTCGAGAAAATGTTCGTAAATTGATGATTAAAATCTGAAAAAATGCCAATGGATTGATACATCGGATAAAATGGAAAATGTTTTCATCCAAAATACTTCAATTTTGAGATTTTGTGAGGATAACAAAATGGACGAACATGGTCGACAAGTTTTCTGAAAGTTGTGGTAACTTTCAATACCAGAGTATGAGGTCCTTTATTTCAAGTACATTCAATAAAAACATCTTGCTCATCTTATAATGATGATGCTGCATTTGCCAAGTACTTGTACCATTGGTTGCCCTTCGTATGATATTACGATAATACGATGATTAACTAGCATCCATGTGAAGAGAAAGCCTCCTTACAACCCAATATATCGTATACATAGGATAATAAATTTGTATATCGTGGTATTTTCAGCGTATTATTATTCAGAACAAGTTTCAAGATAAGAAACGCGAATGCATATTTAAGGAGCATCAGCTTCTTCTATAAGTTAAAGATAATTAACGACGTAATTTAAGTTTTCACAATCATCTAGTTGGTACTCGACCTTTTCTGTTGTGGATACGAGTGTATGATGAAAAACAATGCATGGCAGGACGGATAGAAAGAAGAAGTAAAATGCGGAACGAAATATAATTTAAATGCATAAAGATGAATAACAAGTGGTTGATGGAGGGCAGGGGGTGGTAGGGGGTGGTAGGGGGTGGTGGAAACCATTGTTTAACCCTTGATCGTATTCAAATTCTCGTTCAAGGGTTCGCTGTATAACTAGACAGCAGATGGCTTATTTTAAATGGTATAATAGCCTATGAAATGAAGAGATCGAAATGGACGTAAAAAACTGACATGAAAAATCTCGAGTCAATTCATTTCCATTATCAAACAGATTTTTGATTCTAGATAATCAACAATGGAAATGAATTGAAGTTTGTTCATGTCTGTGGTGATAGTAATTCTGTTCTTACAATGTGTGTTCGAGAGTTTTTATGAAGCTGGGAAAAAGGTATTTGTTATGCAAGCATTTTGTCGGATTTTTTTTCCATAGGTTGGCTGTTATTTAAAGCTAGTTATGGATGATTTCATCGCTCTTGTTCGCACTCCTTTGCTCAATAAAAGTGGGATACTGATACATTGATGGAATTGATTTAATTGATAATGAATTGATGTAAGTTTTCCATTATTCTCAATATTTTCTCATTTTCCGATTATTTGTCCATCTGTGACTTTATTGGAACTATTCGATTGTTCTGGATTTTGCGTGCTTCTCCGAGCATTTTTTCAGTTTTCCAATAAATTTGGTCAACGATCCTTCAATTTTACCTCTAATCTCACTATGTATACATTCAATTTGAAGCACATGTACTCAATCATAGTACAGAACAATTTACTAGCTACACTTGGCCAGTTGGATCCTTACTATGATGTAGTAATACCAACCTATTCCATCATAATATAAAGAAGGTGCTCTAACTCACATACTGATAACATGGAAGGCGTTTGTAGTTTCTTGCGGTCATTTCAGGGCCAATCGTCCCGATTGCCTGCCGCGATTTAGCGGATTCCCTTGTGAACTAGATGTAAATAAGAGTGGCTACAGTACCGGCGGCATTGTTGAACTAACAAAATCTATAATTCTCGTAATCTACTAGGCCGTGTGTAACATTGTTGAGATTTGTTGTTCTGAATAGTTCGATATAAAAGCGATATTTGCGCTACAGGCAATCGGGACGATGGGCTCATATTTTGACCAAGGAAATATTTCACCTTCAAGACCCGAGTTGGGTCACCTCTTTTATATTATGATAAAATATGTTGGTATCACTACACCGTGCCTTCACCTAATAAATTTAGCTCCAAGAGGCTAGAATTTTGATTGGTTAATCTTTACTACAGAAGAGCTACCTTTTATGCCAATATGTCTGGTCTCTGTGTATTTCCATTATTGTTAGCACAAAATTCTACCCCTGTTTCTGAGGTGGGCTTCTTAATGTGATAAATTATTCAGTCAGTCCTAGAGACCGTGATTAATAATATATTGTAACTGTAGTTAGCTTTTTTAGTAAACATTAACCAATCAGAGTCCTAGCCTCTTGGAGCTAGCTAGCTCTACCAAGGAATTTATTGAGGTCCCCACCCATTTAATACGATTCCGTTACATTCACAAAATATTATAAGTATTCGTATCTATAAAATGGTTCTATCTAATATGATTTTCTCTTATTTCAACATCTTTTGAATATTTCGTACTCATTAATTGTAGATATTTTTGCTCTTGACCTGTACCATGCCTAATCTTATGAGTTGTATTATTATATACTTTTTAGAACTTCTATGGTTTCTATGGTTTCTATGGTTTATATGGTTCTATGGTTGTGGTGAACTTCTATATCTAACCTATCCTTTGAATCTGTCTGAAAAAAGCGCATCATTTTAATTTGGCCACTTTCAGTTCCCACTCAAAAGTATACATTTTTTGTCTCACTAAAAAGGTTCATTTTCGATAACCTATTCCTAACTGCCAATTATTCAGTGTATAATATAATTTTCATGGCTTTTTCCGTTCTTCTTCTTGAAACATGTCATACTTTTAAATACAGTTGGAATGTATTATATGAATGATGTATTCAGAGTATTGGACGATTCATTTGAACTGCTCTTTTTTGTGGCATATCCGTATATAAAAGTCATGTATTGTACTTATTTATCTTCTAAATCAGAATAAAATGTATTTAAAAACGGAATACAAATGGGAAATTGAATAATCTCACATTGAATTAAAAAAATCGATGAGATCAATTATATTGAGCCAGGTGTGAATAAGGACAATGAGGTAAATAATTGCACTGCACTAATATGAACGAACGTCACAATTGTATGAGAGATATCAGAGGGGAAAATTGCGTTATGTGAAAACAATGTATTTTAAAAGAAAATTAGTGATTCTCACAATATTTATATTTGTTATTATAACTTTATTGAACTTTATTCTACATAACTCTATAAAGTCGATGAAGAATTGAAAACATAAATTGCTCATCTTCTCAATCGATGATAGCTGTCATTTTACCTGTGTGCCAACTGAAAATTAAATAAAAATAACATGCAAATAACCTGAAAAAAGCAAAAATAGATCACCATAGCGCTTGAAATTGTTGACTTTTGCCAGAGAAACTATGATAGCCAAAATTAAACTTTTCCAGAAAGACCTGAAATTAGTTATCAAGAAGCGAAGAAAGACAGAGGTAAGTACACAATACAGTAATTATGCACAACTGATAAATGTAAATTAAGTGTAACGAAGTAATATGATAGTTTAATTACTAAATTCTTGAGAAAAGTTAATGTCAGAAGTGGTGTAAGTATCTCACACTGCAGAATAACCTGTTGAACTATCAACTCAATACCAAGAACGAAATAACATGGTAATATATATACATGAGGGATCGTGGCCTTCAATTATTTTGTGATAAAAAGCAAGATAAAATATGTTGGAAGGTTCAAGTAGTTCAGCTGATAATGTATAAAGCTTTCACACAATCAGTGCCTCTGTAGCGCAGTAGGCAGCGCGTAAGTCTCATAATCTTAAGGTCGTGAGTTCGATCCTCACCGGGGGCAATATTTTTTAGACGCTAATAACTTCACAGTAGCCGAGAGAAAAGGCAGAAATCTTTTATTATTGAAAAGAGTTGAGAAGTAAACCCTCACTCTCGTCATTCTTTGGCTTCTCCGGAGAATAATGAGCATACGACGTCGACAATTGGATGAACGAAGCGAATACTGAATTTTAACGTACTCCATTTTTTTTTCGCGCTTCACAGATCGAACGAAAAATAATATCTTTATGGAAATTGGTGTGGACATAAGCTATGCCATCATCTAAATCTATAATGTATAATTTTGAGGCGCAATCGGTTGAACCAATTTTGAGAAAATGTATTTCGAAATTTTGAAACATCTATCGGAATAACTCAGGGGGCTGAATATGGAGAAATATTTTCTCCGAATGAATCACAATTTCTAAGGAATTGGGCATACAAATATGATACACATCATTCCAAAGTTTTACAAAAACCGATCGTTCTGATGGTGAAAATCATTATGTAATGCTTTAACAACACGTAAAGCTATTAATGAAGCCATAAACAAGATCAACAAGTTAAACCAATCAGGTCGTAAAACGATTGAAATACAATAGGTGAATCAGGAAAGCGGTGAGTTAATAGACTCCTGCTGATGAAAGCGTGTGTATAAAGCTCATCTTACAAAAGTTATGGTGCGTTTTCCTAGTGATAATAAAAGACTGCAGAAATGATCGATTATTCATATATAGAGAGAATATTTCAAGCTATATCATATTCTAAGGATCATATATCATTCATTATCCATATATCAACACTATTACATGAAGCCGGAGGCGTTCATTATAGTATCACCATCAAGTACTCTTCGATTCTTTGTAATTATTATCAAACAAAATAAAAACCTTTAAAAAGCTCGTTGATCCGATACGTTTGACGTCAAACGTTATTGTTCATTAGTTTTGTTAACGTAAACGTGATGAACGTAACGTGGGAGAAATACTATTTGAAAAACATTTTTTGTCTCGCAATAGTTTTCAAGAGAATAGACACATGGTAATCATTTCATCTCATTCCATTTCATTCATCAGCTTTTTGTCATACCATTATATACGAGTTATAATTAATATTAGCATAACAAGTAGGCCTTAAAATTTGTCTGGATTAAAGCTCTATGGTTAGGGTTGACTCGATTAGGTTTTCTTGAATATCTTTTTCCTGTATTTTGTCAAGATTTAGTTGAAGGTATGTAGTCCTTTTTTTCGAAGAAACAGTCATTTTCACTGTTCCGATCTGTTTCTTATTCAAATTTCCCAATTCAATGCCATCAATTTTTCGAGTTTTGTGGTGATATAAAAATGAAATTACTGCTGCCGATCACAGCTGACACAAGAACACAGAAGAATATATAGAAATGCAAATGAAAAAAAATGTTCGATCAAAACATAAGTATTCAAGAAATATTTGAAATAATAACAGTAAAGTGAGTTTTATAACTAAAAATGAAAAATACGATTATCACGAAACTTTTAACAGAAAACAAGTTAAGGCGGTCAACTGACGTTTATTTTCGGGAAACTCGACCATAAAAATGGTTCCGAAGAATGTGATTGGACTCTCTTGAAGCTAATAAAGATATAATAGATATGGATAAACATTCCTTCCCAAGTGGAAATAATTTTAAAAAGTTCAAGAGCACCGATCAACAATTCCATGGGAGTGAGCTCACTGCTAGCATATTTCTCTGCATATCACATTATTGTAAAATTCTTTCTACTTGCTTGAAATGACGAACTGATTTTATTATACACTGGCATTTTTGTATCCTGCCTTGCGGATATTCGTCAATAAATACTTCTCTTTCCACTTGTTACTTGTTACAAGCTCTCGATTGTAACGAAACATCCATATAATTATTACCATGATTATTTAAATCATGATTGCCGACCATTTTAGAAAGAATCGATGTGAGGTTCACGAGGAGGTGCATTTGCTACGCTGCCTCAGGTTCGAACCGTAGAGTAGATATAGTTGCGATACGGGGAGACAGGAAAAAGGTTTTGGTTCTCGACCCCACTATCAGATTTGAAAAGGGAGAGGGCCACGCGAAAGAGGTTGATGAGGAGAAGAAGGATATTCCTGACCTCGCGAAACGTTGTGGGATTCCTGAGGAATACTGGGACGTTATAGGACTCCTTCTTGGAGCAAGGGCAGCTATTGCCACATTTTTCATTACTTTTCTGAAATCATATACCGGTAATATATCAAAATTATTCATTCAAGAAATAGTCTTCACGTTCACAATCTTGAGAAAATCATCATATATTCTCCACAACCATCTCTTCAGCGTTTCTAAATCAACTTGAAATCTGATTATATTAATTATGTTATTGTAATAATACTCAATTATATCAAGTATATTGTTTTTGATTTCACTACCATAATTTCATAACTCTTTCTCACTTTCGGCAATTATAATTCCAAATTTATAGTAAGCTGGACCTTCATGGTCAATCATCGTGAAGATGAACAGCCGTCATAGATAAATGATTTTCTCTCTCAATACCCAACATTTCCATCTCTGTGCGCAACAAATGAAGCCAAATAACTTCAACATATAATGTGAGCATACAATTTATACAGAGAACACACATACTATGGAAGTATAAGCTGACTAGACCCACATGCGTAATACATACACTAAACCAACTTCTCATTGTTCCCTTGATGTTCTAATTTATTGCTACTGTAACGTATTTCACCAGAAATAATATACATCCACTTGAGCTGTTGATGCTTCTTTCTTGATGTACAAAGAGAATAAGTTACACAGACTATGGTATTATTGTGCTTTGATGTAGTTTTCTCGAGTAGTTGTTACAGTACTGCTTGGTTTGTCGAGTAGTTGTGTCTTAGTTTAGCCCCAAGCATAACAATTATAATGTTCTTATTAGCATATAGCAAGGTTTTAGCAAGAAACTGTATTCTCAATACAATTATTACAAAAGGACATTAATTCAGAACGAATTGAAGTAGATTTGGGAAAAGTAAGTCTTTCAGTAACAAATTCATAATAGTAAGACAGATGGGAAAATTAGAATGGGTAACCATGGTGATAACAACTTCAAAATATCAGTTGAAGCTACTCCCACGTTGATAATTCAGACATTTCGTCACACAGTTCAATCAAAAATGAAGTTTTCCTGGAAGAGTTTTGATCTTCAGAACTATAAATATTGTATTATTCATGTAAGAAGAAGAAAAATATAAAAACAAAGTATCTCCACGTAACCAACGATGAGAGCATTATTTATATTCACACCTTGATGGATATACAGTAAATAGTTTTCAATGAGACAAAAATGTGCTTCAAATATAAATACAATTTTCTATTCCATGCGATAAACTCTATTAGATGAATCTAGAATTGTAACCTTGGTTCATGACTGGTTGCCCATCACGTATTACTTCGATCAGAACTCTAAAGAAAAATTCTCGGAAAAAGCTAACTTGATAGTTTTCAATTCCGCTTTCTAAACTATCTTTTCATCTAAGAAATCCGTCAAAGCGTTTTGTGGTACGTTTCCTTCAAAATCATTCGAGTGAAAGGCTATCCACTGCAAAGGAATGTGTGTTTTCTTTTCCAATTGAAAACTGGGTTTATACAGCCTGCAGTTCAACTTCTAACCGGTTTATTGTGTATTCTTTTCGAGATTGGTAACATGTGAAATGGCGAACTTCTGAGTTTTAGAAAACCGACTATCACAGTTGAATCTTTTCATAAAGAGAATTTACAAACCTCACTGTGTGTTCAAGAGTTTTTTAGTTGTTTATTGAGTTACCTGATTTTATTATTTTGATTTTATTGTTTCACATCATTCCTACATAGTGTATGAATTATTCACCGTGTAATTATTCATGCGAATAACAATAATTTCACTTAACGATAATATTACTGTTGTCATAACGAAGTTTCTTATCATAATTGATCATTTGTTGCTTTTGTTATACCGTGTGTCCGAGTGGCAAACGTATTGTTGATAGAGTTTCAATAAAACCTCATATATATAGTTCTGAACATAATATGCTTCCGTTATTTTTCACTATCTACACTTGAAAATTGACACAATATTTTATTTTTTCATTCATCAATTCCATATAACAATAATAATTGTTCGATCATTATTTTTTAAGGATAGTATATTGATGTAGATGCATGTTTTTGATGACCTATATGGAACAACCAGAGTTCAATATCTCTATTGTGCTGACTCTAGAATTAGGAAAATATGAACTTCAATTTGCATAATTGAAGCTTTTCCTCTGAATACACATGAATTATGCTTATTTGTGAACTGAATTGAAATTAAGTGTATATATGAATGTTTCAGTACAAATCGATGGGGACTATTTAAATGTTTTGTTCAATGCGAATGCAAATAATATAAATCACATTTAATCAGATCTTATTATTTTATATCAGCACTTTTTAAGGTCCACTAAACGAGTGACTAATGAGTGTCCATAAATGAATATATATATATATATATATATATATATATATATATATATATATATATATATATATATATATATATATATGTATATATTTATATATGTATGCACACTCAAAATTGAGACAGATACACATACTTTTCCAAGTGTTTTCAACCACTAGGTTTTCTCCTCATAATTTATATTCTAATCTCATAAGAAATGATGGACCGGCACAGTAGCTGAGTGGTTAGCTCACTTGCTTCGTGATCCGGGAGGTGAAGGGACATATCGGACCCGGTTCGATCCCCGCCACCGTCCATCTTTACAGGGGTTTTTAGTGGTTTCCCTCTGTAGTCTAGGCTAATGCCGGGATGGTTCCTACAATATAGGCCACGACCGCTTCCTTCCCACTATCCTTCCCACTACCCATAAAAACCTTCATCTCATCATCCCATCATCTCATTAATCATTCATCCGACGCCAATAGATCTTAGTAATCATTACAGTGCGTCGTTAAAACCCAATGAAAAAAAAAAAGGAATGATGGTGCATATTTGAGTGTGTTTTTATTTTTAGTGTATATCTATCTCATCCTCCATGGCTATGTATTACATAATGTAGACTGATGTTATTATGAAAGGAGAATATATTTACAGTTATCGTATAAGTCTTGGTTTTCAATAAAGATATGCATAAGAGGTGAAGAAATGAAAATGATGATGTTCACTGTGTCACTTTTATATTCGAATAAATCAGTACTGTACAACGGTACATTATTAATTATGTGATTATGTTCTACTCGGGGATGTGATTACCATGTTTCTTCCTTAATTATTTTCATATTCATCACTTGATATTTATCACTTATTGATTACCTTGTTTCTTTCTCAATTTTGTTCATAAATATAACCAATAACACAACATTTGTTTACCCCACAGATAAACTACACTTTTTAGTTTTGTTGGATACTGTGGTTGTAGTAGTTCTTTTATTTGCTGTGATTTATTATGTATATATTGTTCATGAAAATGTATGAATGTCCATTATCAGCGAATAAAAAATGGTCGTTTTCGAAATATACTTTTGTATCCAAGAAAGAAAGAGGTCGTCTACCGTCATGACAAAAAGAAATAATAAACTTCAGCAACTACATTTTTCAAAAGCGGTGAAGTTTCGGCTGGAATATGTAATAGTAAAATATTTGACGATTATTTTGTTGGTGGACGATTTTCTTCTTCCGTGAATACTATCACGTAAGTGATGGACTGAGCCTAATTTAGACATAAAAAAACAATCAACTTTTTCATTATGACTCAAGACATTAATATTCATTCAAAATCAGGGTCAGATTCTAAATTCGAGAAAAATAATTTTGTGGGAGTATACATGATTGTTCAGTATTTTATGTTATTTTCCTCTTGAAGTTGAGCAAATATATTCAGTTGTCACAATAATTTGGTGAATAGTAATAATCAACTCCGAAGTGTATTTTCATTCCGATATCAAATCACGATTGCTTTCAGGAATTATTACCAGAAACACGATGATTCTCAAGAAATTCCAGCAAACACACTACAAGGTATAGATATCGAGCTCAAAAGTGGCTCAAAACCATACATACAATATACTATCACTTTGATCAATTAATGGAATATATTTCGTTTCGTTGAAGGAGATATTCAATTAAATCATGAAATTTTGCTGAGCAATTCTTACATTTTTTTCTCTTGAATACCTGAGTGAAGTATTCTGAACAATGATAATATGCGTGATCCAACTCAGTGCGTGTTAGTATCCAATACAGACGTCGCTAGATATCAACAAAATCTCGTTCTGCTCAACCTGAGAGATCTAATTGATGAGCGTAGCGAAGTCTCCATCCCACTCTTATAGGGCTTTGTCTGTGTGTTTTTTGTTTGTTTGTAAGCACTCCACAGGTCGCAAGGGTTGACTGATGAACATGAAACTTTTTTTGTACACGCAAACTCATCCAACTTAGAACTGTATAGTTTTTGGAATGAATCGGTTGGACCAATTTTGAGAAAAATCTTCTCAAAGTTTCTAAAAATCCTATAAGATTTGGCTGGGCGGAAAATGTTGAAAAATAAAATCTCTCCAAATGGGATGAAATTTTCTCTGAATGTGTATACATAGATTTTACACATTAATACAATTTTGTGAGCAATTCTGATCAGTCGTTTTGAAGAAAAAAAATAAAATGACTGATAATATTAATGAAATATATCATAAAAATTGTGACAGAATTAAGTTGTCGAGATTCACTGCTTTCTAGATTCAAGAGTTGACCAACAATTAAGTATTTTTTATATGCGTCAAGGTGTGTAGAATACCAGAGTCAATAAAGTGGCAAGAGTAGAACTACTTTAACAACTTTTATAGCTTATTCAGATATCAAGGTGTGTAGATACCATAGTCGATAAAGTAGCAAATGTAGGACTGTTATTATACCTTATTCAGATATCTCGCTCATCTTACAACGCATATTTCTCGTTTTACTAGTTAATATCAATAACCATGTTTTTGTCTGTCTGAAGGTAATGATGATTGTTGTTGAGCATAGTACTTATCGCTCGGGACTAATTCCATCACAATAGGATGCCAAGATGACATGGGCGAGAGAATATTGGTTCAATCTGTAAACCACTCAAATGAACGTCTTATGTAGTACATTGTAGATCAAAACATCTAGAAATATGAACCGTCACCATGACAGTCACTTAATTCTTTATCCACATCAAAATCTTTGTATTCAGTCATTTTTTTTTACCAATTCAGGCGAAATATGAATGAATAAGAAGATCGGTCAGAAGACGCACATCTTGGTTGTTTGAAGGCTTCAACGTGAAACAGATTATAATTCAATACAATTTGAATTCAATTCAAAAATCATTTTATTCTATACATGACACATAAGGAATTACAGTTTTAGGAAATTTGCAGTTTTCATTTTTCACATTCAACACATTTATGTACTGTACATAGTTAACATTATCACACACACCTTTGGTATAGATAGATTAAACCCTGAAAAATAAAAAATAAAAATGAAGTAAATATAGATATTGTGTTCCTTGAGTTATGGTGAGATTCAATTCGATTGATAAATAATAAATTCAATTCCAGTCATGTAACAGTGTTCGGTATTGAGTACTAAAGATGAATGAAAAATGAAAATGAAATGAAAAAATGTATAGAAGCCCGCATGAGAAAGAACAAATTCTTGTGTGCGGGCTGAAATGAGTTGAATAATACATTCAGATGTAACATCCTAGGTCTATATTGCTCCAGAGAGTGAGATTATGTTTTATTTGGTGTAGACATGAAAACTATGGTAACACGTTACGTCTAGTCTTGGTGTATTCACTTTCTTGCTAGCCCAAAAATTATAATCTTGCTCATAAGTTGTGAGCTACGAAATGAGTCATTTTTTTGCAGTTATTGCAAGTGTGGTTTTAGTAAACACTGAGCTACTAATCACAGTACTGGTCTCTTGGAGCTAGGACATTTTTTCGAATGGTATTATCGGTCACAATAAGAAATACGAGCTAAAAGCGAGAAAATAAGTGGATAACAATAATAACGGTCTCGTTGACTGCAATAATTGATCATAGAAGTACATCTCATGAGCAGAGCTATCCCGCTAACAACGATGCAAATGCAGGAATACTAGACACTTTGCCTCAGTAACCGGATATTTATTATACAGTAACCAATTACACATTGTATACTTAACAATTTACAATGGAAATAAATATCACGCTTTTTTAGTTGTCACAAGTGTCCTATGTGAATATCGTACAAATTGATATTATGGTGATCCATCAATATGTCATTACGTTTTTGATTACTTCAATTTGAATCAATGAACAATTGTGAACTTCTAACAATAGACTGAAAAGTACACATATTTTAGATACCTGAAAAACAATATACCAAATCTTACCATTTGTACTCGAGTACCTTCAATGAACGTATATATTTTTTACTTGGGATAAATTGCGAATAAAAGTTCGTCATCTTTAATGCATGGACAAGTATTAGAAACAATGTGATTGTCTTTATTTTTCGAGTTTGTCAAAACTATATCAGTTCTTTCAAAAAGCTATATAAGATTATTGACTCTCAACTTTCAACTAAATCAACCACCACTTGAGCTTAATAGATGTTGAATTCACTGTTCAGAACTAGAATTTCCACCAGTATTTTCATACAAACGTATCATTATTCTTCGCATCTAAATTCCAGTGACAACAGACTGGAGAGTGCACGAGAAATCTCTCGCCCAAATCACCTTTACAGCCATATTCTCCACCGCACAACACGCTTGCCAACCTTCCGGCATTAAGAAGAAACAAAATGAAGATTCAAACAAAAGAGGTACGAGATGAAAGCTTTTTGTCCTATAAGAGAATGGTGAAACAATCGTACCAATTTATTCACGGCTAACTCGATAAAATCAAATAATGCGCTAGACGGAAATTACCTTTGAAGAAGATTAAAAAGCGATCTGAAGAGGGTAGAGAAGAATCATTCTGAATCTGGTTTTAGATTCTAACTTTTTTCACAAGAAAGAAATATTTCTCTCACATAAATAGTTAGACGTATCCAAGTTCAAGAATTCACATATTCCATCCCCTATTTTAATTCAAGAAATATTCATTTTTTGATACATTTTCGAAAGGTTGATTTTCACATAATTGTTTTAAATGTTGAAGATATTTTAAAAACTTGAAAACTTGAAATATATGGAAAGGGTATATTTGCATTCAAAGTTTTCATCTCAATGAAAAATTATTAAAAATTTACTCCATCATTGGAAATAAACCGAGTAAATATGAATATAACGCATGATGATTCATAGATATCATGGAAGTGCCACTAGGGCTTGGTGAAAAATGGCAAATAACGTTGGCAGGACCGTCTTATATGAAAACAGGAATTTCATCAATATTTTACTTGGCAATACCAACGATGTAATTCTATTCTTCAAATTCAACAATCACCCTGCATATTGATCAATCTCACACAAAAACTTGGACTTACATTTATTCAGATTAAAAATTCATCATTCAAAACTTTTCCGATGATATAAATATCAAATTGTAGTCCAACTTTCGTCAAGTATATTTCTCCGTCATCAACTTTTCCAGTCGAAACGCGCAAGCTGAATTACTATTCACAAACTTTTTCAATTGTAATTAAATCCTCCATCAGCCATCTTGTTTTTAACAGATCTCAATTAATTAGCAAGTTAAGTTATTGTATAAGTTAACAGTTGATTTTAATAATATGCCTCTAACTTTAGATTGATCAATTAAAGTAAAAACACAGCTGCTATTTCAAAAGATGAGAATGTGTACAGAAAGTATTAATTCATTCAACTTTCAACTAACTTTAATTTCATCTTAACATGAGCATGTAAAACAATCCAAGAATTAATCCAATTCTCGTTTGAATCAGAGTTTAGTTAATTTTGTATGAAGACTATCATTCCAGAAACAAAGCTAGACAAGTTTGTCAGCTATACTCGAGAAGATGGAAAATAAACTTTTAATTCCGTTTTATAATTACAGAGTGAAGAGTAGAAGGGAAAAACTTGTGAATGGCAAAGTAAATGAGAGGAATGATAAGTAAAAGACGTGTGAAATTAGTCAGTCATATATGTAAACTTTAAATTGAAGATAAACACTAGAGCACATGGTGCTTGTGAAGCAAAGGAGCAAATTGAGAACGTGGAGTAAATGGAGAAAATAGAGCACATATAACACATGTATCAAATGTACATATGTACAACAATGTACAATGCATCACATGGGCACGTGAAGATCACATGAATTTCAAGAAACAATATTTATGTATACTTGGAAATTGTGAGATTTCAGTGATTTTGATATATCGACAAGTCCCGAAGCTAGAGACAGGAACTTATCATTTCCACTCATTTCACCCAAGACCGCTTTCAAACGTCTTAGCGACGGTGAAGAATTAACAGGAAAAGTGATGAAATGTCGTTGTGTGTGTATAAAGTTCCACAATGTTTTGCTGGGTCGAAACTACAGATCTTTGGGTTGGTCTTAGTTGATGTAGTAAGAGACGGTCGATCGACCGGTATGATAAACAACCGTGGAATCAAGTATATATATATATATATATA
The DNA here is from genome assembly GCA_964007535.1 of Brachyptera risi. NCBI lineage: Eukaryota > Metazoa > Arthropoda > Insecta > Plecoptera > Taeniopterygidae > Brachyptera > Brachyptera risi. The sequence goes on from OZ023337.1 coordinate 21,826,233, forward strand.
TATATATATATATATATATATATATATATATATATATATATATATATTCATTTCCTTTCTAACCTTTTCTTGAATTACCAACCAGACTACAGGAAAATCCATCAATATTCTATTATATTCGAAAAACCGTTAATATTCGTTTTTATTATAACTGAGATATTATTCATGTTAGTGAGATTTTCTTTTAAAAGATAAATATTCGATTTCCTGTTCTTTTGTAAATTTGATTCGGCGGCATCCGTCATTACTTCTAGTTTCTCGAATAATATAGCAATCGATTGTACTTTAGAGTTTTCGAGTTATCGAAGAAGGTCCTATGTCGATATCTCGATATCTCCATGACAAAAGAGAAGAAGTTGCGAGTTGTCTTATTTCGCTCCAACGAGCTGTAACTAATGCTTTTTAGAAAATCTCTAAAAATGTGGGCCCACATTTCTCTACACATTCGACAAAGTCATCGACGAAAAGTTCACTCAATTTCGTGTAATGGAATTGAATTGAATGGAATTTGTTGTACGGTGCTGGCTAATATAATGGCGGGTATTTCCAGTGTTAACACTGTTACAACTTGCAGTACACTCATATTGTAACTTAGTTGTTGGTTACCATCAAATTGCAGAACGTAATTTTTTCAAGATTCTTCATTTGCCAATTCAAGATTATACAGAAAAGTTCACCATATTCCACAAAGCCTGTGAACAGGCTTATCTGTGGTTTGCATTATAATTTTAACACATGAAAAACATAACTGATACAAAATAATTAGTGGTATAGTAAGGGCGTATTCAGTTTTGTGAATCATACGAGTTCCAATGATAGTAAAAATAGTATAATAATGATTATATAATAATGATGAATAATGAATGATTAATAATGAAAATTATAAAAATGTACGGGTGGAATGACAGTGTATAATAAGGTCAACTCAAGATCAAACATAATTTGGATGTAGTACATGATTCTGTCAAAGTGAATTATAATGAAGTTGAAATTCCTTTTATTTTGCAGTATAAGTTCACATCAGGTGTGTTAAGGAAATATCCAAGAAGCCTGATTCAGGCTCATCTGTGGAATAAATACGAAAAAAATACAATGTACATGAAGTATGAATTAGGCAAAATAAAAAATTATACAATCAATTGTGAATACGCCATTATAAAAGCAATCATTTTGCGAATCACATCAGACGTTATTAATATTCGAATGAAAAGTTTTCATTTGCGATTCACAAGACTTTTCTCCCTATTTTCACATGCAGTTTATTTTTATTGTGAGCACACACTTCCATCTGCACGAAACAGCCGCCACTGGTGGGCCACGTATCGAAGATGTGATTATTGGCCGTGTTCCAAATCGCTGTCGGGTCGTTGCACAAGACGAACGGGTGCTGATTTTCAACGTGATTGAACCAAAACGACATAAACGTACGAAACGCTGTGGCTGAAGATGAATCATAGGATAGTCATTAATATGTTTCAGGCTTACATATTCAGACGAGTTATGTATGAAGCTGGTCTGAAAATACAATTGAAAAAGATAGTTTATATTTCCAGTCGATAAAGGCCCCAAGCCTGTTCACAATTATTGTAATATTGTTTAGTGTTGGTTTTTATCGACGTGATGATCAAGGTGGGTTACGATGATTGCTAATTTCAGTGAAAAATTTCACCAATTCATCACTTCAAAATATCCACCAGCTATATTCTGATTAGTTTGTCGTACGATTCAGTATCTTCATTGAATCGGCCATTCATATTAAACACTGTACGAAATTTCTCATTCTTATCGTCACCTCCCGCTAGGCTTAAACACCCAACATTAATCAATAAACAATAAACAATGAACAATGAACACTGTCCAAAACAATAATTGTGAACGGAAATTTTAGTATCTAGGCATCACTTTTGTGGAATTCCTATATGCCTCGAGCGTTTACTAATTATTATTTTCAGTACACGTAGAAAACAAGAAAATGTTTTCTGTCTGCTATCTATTCACTTGAATGGGTTTGTGATAGATTAACAAAATACTTTTTTTGTCGGAAAAAGTATTTTTCATTATTAGATTACATGAATAGCCTGAAATGTGATTTCCATCTCGCTACACTTCATTCATCTTTTGCGCATTAATAATCAATCAAATTATCGACTATTATAACTTGAAGTTGGACGATAGTTTTCAGTTCAGAAAAGTGAACTAGTGCAAAACTATAATAACAAGTCAATGCTGTTCTCCTAGCAACATATGTCAGCAATCATGCTTCAAGTGCATGACCATGGTTTCTAGATCAGTGACTCGTATACAACGATTTGCACGCAATCTAGTGTGAAGCACTGGCAGTTATGAGTAGAAGTGGTCAACAATAGACTTGTAGTGTTCACTGGGTTCGAGTTTCTCTTGGCAACACTAATCTGTAAGCTTGTGAATCTTGGCACTGTCTTAGAGTTTCTGTGGTCAACGTTAAACTGCAGCTTAGATTTCAGAGGTATCATCCATGATGAATTGCGGGGAATAATAGTAAGAGACATTTTCTGAGGTTGAAATTGATTGAGTTTGGTTATACCGCCAAATATAACAATTCCAACATTCAATGCGCATGCATCAAACTGATGAAAAATGATCCGAACAAATTGTATCTGAATGAATAATGCAAATCAGATATTTTCAAAAATATTTTCAGACCACTTTAATAATGGGATTTGTCTTGGTTCTTTATTCAGGCCGTAATCGGCTCTCTTATCTCCATACCATACTGAAATAAATGCACTGATTGAAGACACGTTTTATTTTCATCTGTAAAAATACAAATTATATCATTTCGTAGATCCATATTATTCAGAAAACGCATGAAACAGATTGTTTGAACAATGATTTCAAAAACTTGAAAATGCATTGATTCAAGATTTTTTTTTTTTGTGGTGAGTCCGCACCTGTATCCATTATAAGGTGAGGTCAAATACAGTGGAAAACTGAAAATTCATCAGATACAATCAGATATACTTGTATCCACCAAAGTCGGAGTAAAAAAAAAAAAAAACATAAATAAATCACTGTCTGAATAGCTTTTGAATTTTGAGGGTTAATGTTTTTTTTAGACTATAGACAGACGTACAAATTTTGAAAGTGCCAAATGTTCAGATCTGCAAGGATTCTCTTCACATTTATCGAAGTTTCTAAAATAATTCAGTTAGAAGATTATCCACATCTTCTGAGAAAACAAGTATAAGATTCAACATATCATTCGAAGCCAAAATTACTGCGTGTAACAGCTCATAATAATATCCAAACTACACTCTATTGTGATTTAATCTCAGCCACATCACATTATCGTCGCTCCTTTGTTATCTACCTTCTTTGATGACGTCACGCAGACCGATCGACCGTGCCACCTACGTCGAGCGGTCGTCCCGAACCGCCAACACTCGTTAAATATAACTACGTTAGCGATACCTGTCAGGCACACGAGGTACTTGCAAAATTTCCCGTCATTTAATTTAACGAGTCGTCTTCCCTGTCCGCCCCCAGCCTATGGAACCAATTATTATTTATAACTGAAGAGGAAAATGAAATGATGAATGAACGGCATACTTTGTATTGTTGTCTAAAAAGAGGATTTATCTTGCGGAATATAACAGAATGGTTTGAAATGGAGAGTGACAACAAGGAAGTGGTATTTTTCAGTTGGATTCATTGCGATCATGTTTAATACCAAGGCGTTGTAGTGGTTGATGGTTAGTTGGCTGGATGGTTGGTTGGGCTTTTTAACGTTTTGTAGAAAGCACGGATTGGCTTGAATTCAAATAATTGAAATATCGACAAACAGCATTTCGATTAGAAGATCTATCGACAATTCGATCTTTCAAAATGTTGGTACTGATATTCGAGAATTTGGTATTCATTTCGTAATTTCTTATGATTTCATAATCAAACTTTACCTAACTAAAATGGTATTTCGATAAAAAAATCTCTCGATGAAACGATAATTTGATGAAACGGCCTACCTACAAAAATATTTCTCGATCAAACGATTATTGCGACAAAACAATTAATCGAACGACTGGTATTTCGATAAATTGATGAGCATCTGGTCGAGGTTGGAGTCTGTTTGTGGATCTGTTATGAGTCCCCACTTCAACACTTTCACTTGTTTGAACACTTGTCCGAATCTTTGCGGTACTTTTAGTATGAAACTGCGTTTTACGAATAATAAAAATATCTCAATTAAATCAAGCTAGATGATGATGAAAGTACAAAAATATCTCGGTTTACCAAGGGTAATAACCAAGAGTTGTAAGCTTGATGATAAAAACAATTGTTAGTACTGAATTAAGCTAGACTTCAATGAATGCGGTTTTGTTTCACTTTCACTAGCAAATTTTTTGCTAGTGGCCATAAGGAGTGCTAGCTTGCCGGATGTAGTGGGCGCACCCTGTATTTGAACGCTGGAAAGTACAACTACTTCCGGTGGCTTCGCTATATAAGTGAAAGGCGGAAATGTTGGGCGAGCACAACATTCAAAAACCAAGCTGTTCTTGTCACTGATTGGTCTTTTCCAGCATGACTGCTGAAATATCCGCTTTGCAAATTTGCTTGGCAAATTCTGCGTTCACAGAAGCTTCAGGCTGTCCTAGCTTCTATGAAAACGATAAGTACCATCCTTTTGCTGAAGCTGGACTCTAATAGACGCGGAATTCGATTGGTGGATATAGCTTTTCAAAATATAAAACGATAAAAATGAAAATGTTCACCTCAGAAATTTTCTCAGTGGGGACTTTTTGTCCTCTGTTGTATATGAGGACAGCTTCTCAATAGAAAAAAGCTATAATGTTTCTGAAACATTTAACGAGATATATAAAACTCTGATGAAAAGCGATATAAAAGCTGTATTATATTTACTAAAGGAATCATTAAATCGTGTTGAACACTCAAGTTCCTCCATCAGTTAAATTAGTTCGAGTGTGATGAGTCTTTCACAATTATTTTAAATTATTGCAAGAACTATTAAAGTGCTTTCAAGAGAAATTACGCAGCAACACAATTAGAAATAGAAAATGAACTTTAAAATTCAGAGAACCGAATATTACATGAATATTAATTTTCAAAAATCATCAATGTGGTTCCCTCAAATTTGACACGCAATTTGTAACGAGACGGGAGCAACAACCGGTGATGGAGTGAAGAATGGAGCAAATATAGGTCAACAATATAATCCCCCAAAAAGTACGTTTTCTCAACTTTTGTGAAGCCACCGTAAACTTGGCTCACCCAATTAAAATTAAAAATAACATGTTAACAGGGAAGGAGCAGAATTCATATTTCAGGGTTCAAATGAAGCAAAATTAATGGAATATTCCCGCTAACTCATCTTATAATAATAAACACACCAATAATTAAACGATTAAAATGAAGAAGATCTCTAGTAAATTGGTACTGGAACCTTCAATACATTACTGGTGAGCATCAAAAGAATGAATCCTATAAAATAATGAAAATGAATGATAAAATCATAGGTCTATCTCATTGTGGCATTGTGGTTATCTCTTTGGAAAAATGAATGAAGATTGGTTTCAAATGGTATATTTGAGATAAACATTAATATTCTATCCCGATATATGATGAAATCAATATGTAATTCAATTGTAATAACAATTATACTATGTGTGTTTTCTGATGTATTTACTGAACAATTAGAGTTCAGCAGTTTAATCTACAATACCAAACTGTTCATTTTATCATAATACCTAATATGCTTGTATCCACAAAATAAGTTGTTTCCGATCGTCCGTCCCCCATTTCACACCTCCAGCACACTGGTGGTTCATACATTATCTTTCGTGGGTACAAGTATATCATATGGATGTGATACAAAAGCACAAAGTAGTGTGATGATTTACGTGTAAACTGTGAACTGTGTTGACTGCAAACAAATTGTATTTCCAAATTCCTCGAAGTAGAAAAGGGTGTAAAGAGAACACAAACAAATACAAATACAAACATAGATAAAGCGTTCAGTTTCAACAATCAGAGCATTCTGAATTTCAAGCATATAGACGCTTTCAGTTTCAAGCTTCAAAGCGTTATGAGTTCAAAGCGTTGCGGCGCTCGACATTTCAAGTGCTAGGTCACATCGTGGTGCTATTGATATCAACATATTTCATATTTCGTTTTGATTTAATTGAGTTATATCGGAAAATATGATATTTTCCTTTCATTGGGAATAAACAAACAACCACAATAAACAAGAGAAGCGTTGTGTTTGTGATATGTTCATCACTTGCGGTAGGCCTACATCTAATACACGAATATAGGCGTTTATTTAAGTGCGCCGCCATGTTGAATTTGACTTCACGGCCTCCATAACTGCTTTCTATTTTCATGGATTTCCCACTTAAACCTAGCACCGTCCCTATGAGCAAGAGAATAGTATTGAAATATCTCTTTGGTATTGAATTGATTGCTTTCATTTCATAAATTATCGCGGCAACTGTAAACGTTTCCCCACTCATGTTAAAATGCGAACAATCAGTCAAACTATCGAATAACTTGATTTAATTATACCGTTAAAGGTTTGTTATAAGTTGTATTTTTCGAAAATAGAGTGAAGATTTTATAATCATCACCGCCATAGGTCAATTTACATATTCATTTTGTGTAAATCTGACCTTTGTTGGTAATAAAAGAAAAGCAGTAATTGCGGCTGGACCTTCACTCGCAAAGGATCATGCTAAATCAATGGGCGAAATATGATCAAGTATACAACTCATTCAATCTCTTTCTTTCACTTTCGTTTTCCTTCTTCACTCTATCTCTGCTGTATATCATCTAATTAATCTCTCCCCATCTATCATCCTTCTCACACTCTCTGTTTCCTTTAACCGTATCCTCATTTCAATAATTAAATACAAAGAAAACAACAAACACAGGAAAGTTTAATTTCCAAACTTCAATTCATATGAAATTACATTAAGTTTTGCTTGTCGAAGTTTATTATCAAGGTTTTCATATATTGTTTGACGATTGAATACGCATGCGTAACCCGCAGCTCTACGCGTTCTCGTTGTGTTGCGTTGCGTATAATTACAAGACGCGTGACAACTCCCAAAGATGTGAATTATTAAATATAGTACGATTCGAAATTCCAGACAACTTTTCGTATGTATAATGTATTTGCAAACAAGAAATAGCGTCAAACCACTGAAGGAAAGATTGATTATATTTAATTGCAGAGTTGAAAGCAGGGAAATGAAGTTTTAATATCCTCGTATATTTATGATAGAAGTATGGTTCAAAGGAATTCAATTAAAGTCGATGAATCGGTTCAAGTAGTAGGAAGGAATATTTTCGTTGAATATACATATATATATATATATATATATATATATATATATATATATATATTCCCCTCTCTCTCTCTCTCTCTCTCTCTCTCTCTATATATATATATATATATATATATATATATATATATATATATATATATATATGTAGATAAATGATTATATATATTAAATATATATATATATATATATATATATATATATATATATATTTCCCTCTCTCTCTCTCTCTCTCTCTATATATATATATATATATATATATATATATATATATATATATATATATATATATATATATATATATGTGGATGAATGATTATATATATTATATATATATATATATATATATATATATATATATATATATATATATGTGGATAAATGATTATCTATCATATATATATATATATATATATATATATATATATATATATATATATATATATATATATATATATATATATATATATATATGTGGATAAATGATTATATATATTATATATATATATATATATATATATATATATATATATATATATATTTATATATATCTTCATTTTTTCTTCATTTTTTGCGGTAACTTGTATTATTTCACTAACAAAACTCAATTGAAACAGATCTATGCTTCCCAACGTCTCATGTTCATTGCAAGTTACCGCAAAAAATGAAAGAAAATATCAATACTTGTGAAAACTTCCATACTTTGATATATATATATATATATATATATATATATATATATATATATATATATATATATATACATATTTAAACATATATATATATATATATAAATATATATATATATATATATAGATATATATATATATATATATATATAAATATATATATATATATATATATATATATATATATATATATATATATATATATATATATGCATGTATATTCATGGATATACATATTATGGGCTCATTCACGCAATCACAGTTGAATATGTTGAGTAAAATCCCTCCGAGAGGGAAGCTGTCTTGCCTCATGTTCAAGTTCTGAATAAATATCTGAATCCATCGTATTTTCTTTATTCTTCGGTTAACTATAGTCTTGTTAGCCGAAAGTTTTCAGACTGGCCAAATATTGAAACAAGCCGTTCTTAGTTTCGAGCTTACACGCATAACTTCGTGTTTTATTTGAAAGTTTCGATCGACCGTCTTCCCGATAAGATAACAATGCCGGTCGGCTGTGTCGAAATGACAATACTCGAGGATGGAAGTTTAAAACCGAGGGATTTGATTGATTTAAGGATTGTAACGAACATCATTGGTTGGTTTCGATAAGATAGGAACAAGAGCTGAATGTCAAGAAGTGGAATCTTCTCGAATTATTTGATCCAATGAAGAATCAAGACGGGGTTGGTTAGAGTCACGGGGCTGGTAATCATCTGATTGAGTTGAATTTCTTCTCCTAGTTTTCTTGGATGGTCTTAGCTTTTACGTATGTTGAAAGATTCCAACCATTGTATATTGCATGAGAAACATATCTATAGATTTCATCTAGAAGAAATGGTCCAAACACGCTTACCTACTCAACGTTTAATTTGACTAATTGCGTGGATGATATACCGATGATATATACATGTATATATATGTATATGTATATGTATATATATATATATATATTTATATATATATATATATATATATATATATATATATATATATATATATATATATTTATATATATATATATATGTATATATGTATATATATATATATATATATATATATATATATATATATATATATATATAAAAAAATATATATATATATATATATATATATATATATATATATATATATTCATATATATATATGATACGGATATTTATATATATATATATATATGTATATATATATATATATATATATATATATATATATATATATATATATATATATATATATATATATATATATATATATGATACGAATATATATATATATATATATATATATATATATATATATATATATATATATATATATATACATTTTCAGTCATATTGTATCATTTAAATTTGTTCGTTCTCAAATTCAGACCCTATGTTTCAGGTAGTCATTGTTTTCTTCGGTATTCATCCATATAATATCAATCATCTAACCATCCATATGCACTCATTCTTCAATCTTCTCATATATTTATATGTTCACATCAACATCAAAATATTTGTCGATTCAATGGCTGAAATGATGATATATTTTCATTCTTCATCTAGCCATATAGATATGTGAATTTAATAATATAAGTATGGATTGATTTATACGAAATGATTATGAATGTAGCGCTTATTTCTTCGGCGTATATATTCATTCTTGTATCCAATCAGGTGTTGACATATTCCTTCATTGATCAGTATTTACTCAATCTATATGTACATTTATTCACTGTTCGAGAACCAAATATCACTCCGGTCACACGTGCCACATCTTGCCTCACAATTACATTTACGATGTTTACCAGCTCAATTTTCATATCATGACTCTCTTATTGGCTGCTGAGCAATTCTGCCACGTCGTTGACGCATCCAACATACTCCAATATTCATTCGTACTTATTCTCAGTGAATGGGATTATCGTCAGAAATCACTCATTTCTGTGGGAGGTCTGACACTCCCTATCGTTACGGCTATTGTATAGGCGGGAAAGGCGATCGATACCATCAAATACCCGAACGTATTCACAAATCCCAATCCAACTGTTGAAAAGTTGGTCCTAAAATAATATTCGGCGCAGTGAAAAACCAATGTTTATTCGATGTACACGTCATAACTAAGGGGATAATTGAATCAAAAGTTAATGATAATAGAAAATATAATGGTGAATTGTTTTCATTTGTACGTAGAAATAACCAGAGGCAGTTAATAATTTGAGTTTAGTTAAAGTACGATTCACTTGGGCACATTTCTATAATCCATTTTTCGATGTTTATTTTCACAATAACAATTCGTTAGCATTATAGCATAATCATATTTGTATCAGCGAAATATATCTATGTAATACATCATGTCTACCATAGTATGACAAGCTGGACATAAAAGTAACCTCTATATTCGTATGGCTGTGGTATTTCAACACAACCACATCTCTCAAAGGCGTCAGATGCTTATGAAGCTCCAGAAAGTTTCGATCCCGTGCATTTTCGATGTTTTTACAATCATTCATCTGATGACCTTCGTTCGTGGATAAGAGTAGGCCTATACAACATAAGATTAAAATTGTTAATAGATAAATCTCATTGTTTTATATTCATTCCACCCTTTTTTTACATGATTGTTTCTCTCATTTCACCAGCCTCAGGTAACAAAATATATTCAGTTGGTTCTTTCGACTCGATAGATGCTGAATAATAACAATTATTCCATCATTGTGTGACTCGACGTCTAGGAAACAGAAATGAGAATTTAATAAACCCACACATTTACTGAGAAATATCAAATTTTACAGAATATAAAAAAGTGTACAATGGAATGACAATTTTTTATTCATCCGTTTCACTGAACCGAATACAATGTATATAACAACAAACAGAACGTTACAATGAAAAGTGCGAACATTCTTCTAATACAAATGTTAAAAAAAGTTTTTATTCACGAATACAAACCCATGTCATATTTCCATACATCTATCACATCATTATATTCAATCACATTCATAAAAATTGAGATCAAAAATACATTTTAACTTTTTTCACCTTTCAATTTCACGAAACAACCCCTATATCATCAAATAGCATTATGAAAACATTTCATACGCTACGAGAGAGGGAGAAATATCTATCATGAACCTACAATTTCAATAATTGGTTCAAAGTCACTATATATACTGTGTCTATCTGGGTATGCACAGGTTGGATTCAGCACGTAGAGCCGGGTAGCCATGGAAACGAGAGGTGGGCGCCGTGGGGGAGGGGGAGGGGGGGTTAAATAACAAGGGTAAGTCACAGCGTCGGCAGCGTCGAATAGAGCCGCACGATTCGGCCGCTAGGCGTCGGATTGTGTGTGCAACGTGGGAATCAATAGAGTCGTTAGGAAAACCGTTCAACTCAAATCCAATATTTGTGATACAAGTTTTGAAATGATGATATTTTGAAGATGTGGTATGCTCGATTAGATTATTATTTTCGAATTTATAATCAGATCAAAACAATGTTTCAACCATTCAATTTCTCTGAATGTTTCAAATGTAACTCCTTTCTTTTGATAAAGTTCTCAATGTTCTTCTACTCCCAAGTGAACCCTCCTTAAAATTCCCAACGTTTTCCTTCCCTAACACTACTAAATTGTTTTTGATGCTCGAACGAATATTGCTCACTCGTAAACTGTTTGAGATTAATTAATTTGGAATTCACTTCATGATTGACGAGAAATCAGCAATACGTTTCACTGAATAATTTCATTCCATTCAACTGAGACAAGTGGTCGAGTGGTTGATGCAATGAATCGTCATTCAGGAGACAAAGGTTCGATTCCCGCCGTGGTCGACCATCCTGACAGGGGTTTTTCGTGGTTTCAATCTGTCATTCAAGTTAATATTGGGATGGTTCCTTAACAACAGGCCACGACTGACTCCTTAACACTATCCAAAAACACGTAATGAAAAATAACCTTTCATTTCATCATCTCACCATCTCATATATCATTCACCGACGCTAATAGATCGTAGTCATCAGTACAGTGCGTCGTCAAACCTGATAAGAAGATCGAATGATTTCATTTCGTCAATAAAGAGTGTGAACATGCGTATCTTCTGTCTTGCATTTGTGTTTGTTTGCATGATGTGGAACTCCATTTTATTATCACTTTAATCAAGTGAATTGCATACATTCGACCCAAATAACAATGTCTCAATCTTGCTTCACTTAAATTATGAACCATTTGAAGTCTTAAGAAAATATTTACAAAAGTATGATAACATTTTGATATCACTCCAGTAATTTATCATTGTTAAAAAAAACGTTCCTTTGGAAATGTTAATATAAAATGGTAATGTATATATTACATACCGTCTCTTATCAACGAAATGAAATGACATGTTATTCAAATATGTGAAATAGAAGACAATACCGCTATGATCGATGAAAAAATTACATATTTCTGTTCAATTCTGGTTATTCGCAGATGAAATCCGGACAGTAATAACTGAAGTGAAAAGTAATTGAAGTGAGCGAGAAGTAAGTACTCTCAAGTACGAGTTTTAAAACGTAAAGTGAGTAGAATTTTGCATTCAAAATATTAAAAATCAAGCTGAAACGCTATTGAATATTTATGGTTCATTTAATTCAGAGACACTCAATAAGGTGAAAACTTCGTGAGAATAAAATGTTCACACATACTTTCTATATTGAAAGATAATGATTTGCAGTACCGGTATAAAGATGAACACAAATATACATGACTACGATTTATTTCACCTGTATTCCATTTCGTTTCATTCCAATCAATTCAATTATGGAAGCATTTCAATATAAAAGAGAAAATATAAAAATATAAAAAATATAAGAATGGACAAAGATTACTGTTCACGTCATTTTTGCCAGTCGAAACAAAATTGAAATATCAAATACGCCTTTGAAGCAGTTATGAATTCAAAATGGAGATGCCCGCCACATCAGATCGATATTATAATAATCTAAAAGTGTGGTGCATTTTTTCGATAACGTATGAATAGCATGAGCATCCTCCACACATGATATTATACATACGACCGGTTTCACTGTACATACATACAGTCGCGGTCACATAAAGTGCTCAATCAACTTACATCAGAATGCATCCTGAAGAGGAAATACCGATATAAAACGCAATCCTATTATGTTGTTATTATTACTAGACAAACGCAGCGTGCGTTGTAAGATGAGCGAGATATCTGAATACAAGTTTATAATCAAAGTCGTTTAAGTAGTTCTACCTTTGCTACTTTATCGACTCTGGTATATTCGAAAGCTCTTCACACCTAGACGCATATAAAATTTACTTCATTGTGAGGCAAATATCTAATCCAGAAAGCAGTGAATCTTGACAACATAATTCTGCTATAATTTCCATCTATTTTTATGAATGAAAACCGTTTATTAAATTAATCTCTCCAAAACGGCTGGTCCAAATTGCACACAAAATTGTAATAATGTGTAACTTTGAAAAATAAATCACATATTTCATTTCTCAAATTTTCTTATCCAGCCTTATCTTATGGGCTTTTCAGAAATTTTGAGATGATATTTCTCGAAATTGGTCAAACCGATTCATCCCAAAAACTATACAGTTCTAAGTTGGATGAATTTACGTGTACAAAAAAGTTTTATGTCGATCAGTCAAAAAATGCGACCTGTGAAGTGCTTCAAAGGAAAAAAACACACACACACACACAGACAAAGCTCTATAAGAGTGGAATGGAGACTTCGCATTTGCTCATCTAATTATGATCATTGGAGAGAATACAAATTTGTTCGAATTGAAAGAAAAATGGATTGAAATTGGAACTAGAAGACAATGTGCACACATACACACTCATAGGCATAACCCATAGTTGAATGTGAGTAGATTTCATCCGAATTACAATTTGAATTTTGAATTTTATGTGACCGCCTGTGTACACTTATACACTCCATAAATAGTATATTCTTTACCATACCTTTGAAGAGAGTGACGGTAAAAACGCTTGAGAAAATTCAGAAAATAGAACAATACAAAATGTGATACGACCTTTCTATTTTATGTTCTATTTTATAAATTCAAATTCGTTGTATAAAATGACATTATATGTAAATGAGCAGCGTCAAAACGATCTACTTTGAATACGTTGTACGGTTTTACGCAGCGTCAGGAAATAGCGCTATCATTTCATACTTAGACCATGTACCCTCGTGATGGGGCGCATAAACACAGGGTTTCATAAAGATACAACCATTTAGAACGGAGATGTATTGAGGTCTGTGTTGGTTGGCCGTTCTCTGATGGTGTTTTGATGGGAACCCACCTACATAAATGTATACAATTTTCTGTTTTCATCGATGTATCAGTGTTGGGATAGTATACTTTCACTACGTATTATGTGATACAATGTAATTCCAAATTGAATGAAAATAAATGAATGAATATAATAAAGTGGAAAATTGAGAGAAAAGTGTAGAAAAAATAGTCAAAAAATACGTGAAAACGTTACATACAGAAAAATAGTGGATATTCAAAATGGCAATGACAATTAATACTTTGGTTGAGTGAACCTTCACTCTATCAGATGAACTATATTTCAGCAGCATATAGGCCTACCCATGACCATTTTAATACAAATACATGGTTTCTGTTATCTTGATTCACAACACAACATGGCGTGACTCTCCCTTGTATTGTATGTCAAGCACATATGGTTGAACTATTTATTTTTGGTTCAACTCAAAGTCAGTTATCCTGAAAATACATAGAAACCAGACACAATACGATGTCTCAAGAAGTATCAAATTATATATGTAACGCGAGATGCATGTTTTGTGACCCACAGCGCAGCATTTTCAGTGTCAACATGATGCATCAACGATTGTAGTGGCTTACGGATGAACGTATTGTTGTAAAACTGCTTCTTTCCGTGCAGAGAAAGAACCTTGTGAAATATTGTCGATCCATAATAAAAATTCACATTATTTTACGTGTCATTTGTAATTCACCCTGGTGGAAAATTTTTGCTCTATAGATACTGCGGGTCATCTTGACTTTTAAAAAATATAATATCAAGAAAATATCAACTGAGTTATCGTATACATCTTCGAACACACTGATTGAGGCTCACCTAGAAGTGATATAAGCAAATGACTTTTTACACAAATAATCGCACACTTACTTTTACGCTGGCTCAGCTGTCATGTGAACTGAAATGCCAGTATTTGAGGTACAGAGATGCCATGGAGCTACAAATTATACACTACATAGAGCAGTGATCCGTGGGTTCAAGCGTTGAATCGTTTTGATAGAGAAGTTAAGCCTCTATAAGAGACCGGCCGACCAACGCAAATCAACGAAAATAATATAATTCTTTAAAAATCATTTCGAAATTTCTATACGCAATAATTGTTTTCCAATTAAGGCAGAGGATGAATTGAAGATAATGGTAACAGAAAACACTAACACATGTCGAAAAACAGAAACTATTGATCCAAATTCATAATTAATTGACGTGACTCATTTTTTGAATGAAATTGGATGTCTTCCATAGTTTGAATTCTAACCAATTAGAAAAATCAGCAGTTACTGAATATAATTGGTTCACCAAAGAATTAGTTGAACTCTATACCAGCAAAATAATTCTTAGCACGTCAGTAATTATATGACTTCACTGCAATAATGCAGATAAATTTGAGATATACAGTTGCGTTTCTGATCCTAAACCTCGTTCCTTGAATTGAAGTATCCTAAATATAACATGAATATATAAATGAATAACAATAATATTTGTGTTTGTGATATCGGTGAACTACATATATTATTCGCAATATTGGATGTCGCAGCACTCAAATGAGTCAAATCAAATGAGTCAAATAGGTATCCAACTTTTTTTTTATTCAAATACAATTTTATTCCCTCCAATGGTAGTACGATACATAATGATGATAAAAAGTTAAAGGTACATAATAGAATAATGATACACAGATAAATGGTTTAAGAATTTGAATAAATAGAGAGAAGCCGGCATAAGAGTAATAAGCTCTTGTGTGCGGGCTATCTCTCAAAACAAGCTTTTGACGGTTCGTAAACACAAAAAATCAGAATAAGAATTAGCTCTCTTATACAAAAATCACCTTGTGATGCCAATTTTTCGGAAAATTTCAATTTTGAATTGAAAACTGAAAAGATCATTTTAGTCGATTTTGAAAATTGTTGATATGCTAATTTTCTACCATGGTCACAAAAATCACCGACCATATATGATCAACCTTATTTTAAAATTCACTGCTATGTAGATAGATAATTATTAAGCTTGGAAAGCGCAACATGTGAATAAATCAAAACGTTGTCGTCGAAAATGCTCAAGGAATTATTTTCAGGTAGAGTTTTTACAAATATACCAATCAAATTATTTTTATCAATTTCAGAACGATTTTAGCTTGCTCATCGTACGATGCATACGCCGTGTCTTCCAAGTCACCTCAAACATTATACTTATTCGTATACAATACCGACGAACTTTATCAAGTTAATATCAACTGCTTGTCAAATGTTATTTTACCAAACTTCAATCCTTTGTTATGCTTTTATTTGTTTCAATTGTATTCTTGTGATGTTTACACACAATATTGAAACTCGCCGCATTCAAATATAATTTAATACATTTTGATTGAAACCAAAAACACACATAATGCTGCTGAAAGTAAACAAACTCACTCCGCATGAAGTTGTTCTATTCATCACATAAAAAGACAGAAACAAACAAATGAAAACCAACTAACAATACAAATAGAATTACATGAACAAACAAAATATTGCATGGCGATTGTTTTGTATCTGTATCAGAAAACAAGTGGGTTAGTTGCAAATGTATAGGCCCATTTTAAAGTTCAGTTAAATGATAGTCCGAAGGATTTATTAATTGGAGCAATATTATAACTCAACCAGCTTATTATAACTAACTAGCTGAAATAGCGTGGTCACAATATGAATTGTTCAATAAAGGTAATTAATTTCATAATATAGAATTCAGAGCAAAATAACCGTTAATCAATTGAAACAAATGAATATATACATATAAATGGTACATCATTATGAATATCGTACCGTATATAAGTGAATCATTGTTAACCTAAATAGTTTATTTTGACTGAACTTCTTCAAAAGTACGTAAGAAAAATGAATTGTGAAAAATACAGAGACTGATATTTGAAATTCAGAACGAGTTTTTAGTTCATTAATCTAATGATATTATTCAATGGTTCTTTTGATAACATGATGAATAACATTATCTGACATGCATGATGATACAGCCAATAACACTTGTTATTTTCACTCATCAGTTCTGCTTGTGTGCCCTTGTGGTGCCCCGTCCAAACGATCCTATCTTTCATCTATAGCCTTAATTGGGAAACAATGATTTTGTATCAAGTTTCGACGTTATTAAAAAAAAAAAAAGTTCTGCAAATGGAAATAATTTTAGGACATTTTAATTGTCTACCCAAGCCATCAGATACTGACGAATCAATAGCCTCACATATATTATTTGTATGGTTCATTTTCTCTCCATGGGAGTAAAAATGTATCCATTTTTACCACTGAAAGCCTGCATGGAATCGATTGTATAACCGAAATAATATAAATTGTTCCGAGGTTTAATCCAGATCCAGTACTAAGAGCTGATTTCAAGAACCCATAGTTGAAAAAATATTATAATAATTGTTCAATATATCAATAGTTTTGTTTTCATTTTTATTGTCACAAGAAAAAAATAGAAAAGACACTAACATTCACTAGAAGATCTAAAAAGCCTTCAAAAAGCTTGTCTGTAGGATAATAAAATAATACACCGAATTAAACAAACACAAACGACTAGACTTGGTGAACAATAAATAATTACAATATACCACATTTTCTCAACTGACAATTACCAAATGCAAATGATAAAGGAAAATAATTACACCAATTTTCAGAAATAATGCTTATGAAAAACCAAAATATGGAAAACAAAATTCAAACAGAAATTACCAATGGGTCAATAAATAACTATGGTTAGGTATCGAAACATGAAATTTTCGAATAATTCTCAATTCATATTCTTTCAAGAATAGTTTTGACCAAATTATCAATTTTGTTTTGATACTTACCTCATAACAAAAATCACAAAGATTGAACATTGTTAATTATTTCATTTCCCATGCACTACCAAACAACTCTCACAAAACGTTTCACACATAAAAAACGGAAAATAAGACCCATAAGTTTCCCCCAAAACTTCTTCATTTCCCTCATTTCTTGTTGTCATTGTGTAGTTTGTTATTGTAAAGTTTTTTTTTTAATAGCTCTGAATTAGATTCATCCCAACGACACAGTCTGTTTTTATGATCCACGCTACTCATTTGCGGTCATTTGTATTCGAAAGTTGGTAAGATGGATGCTGGCAAATTGCGTCTTTCATCGCGCGAGATTGTTTTCTTATGCTAATCGTAGGCTAATATTGTTGATATAATGTGACAACAAATGAAAATATTGGCAAGAAGATTCAAATAATATGACATATTAAGATTGGGGGAATAACTTATTTTAAAGGGGAGAATGAAAGTTGGATAAACCTATCTTTTTAAACTGCTCGGTTGAAACGATTTATCCGTGACATTGTTGGAGGTCTTAGATGTGCAGTTTCACGGAATCTTCACTAACTTAATAAAATATTCAAGTTGGCAATCAGCTTAGAGAACACGTAGCCATAAAGCCGTAAAAGACGGCGTATTGACACACCGCCCCGTACAATAGTGCCCCAACTATACTACTACTACTACTACTACTACTACTACTACTACTACCACTACTATTACTTTGTTAATTGTTTTGTTAAAATAGAGGATACAAATCAGCATACATATTTAGGATTATTATTGGACCTTAAATTCAAATGGGATAAACATGTAGATCTGGTATGTAATAAGCTACGTTCTGGAATGTAAAGTATATGTATTATCAAGCCATTTGTGAATAGTAAAACTCTGAAAATGGTATATCATGCGCTTATTGAGTCTGCGCTTGGGTATGTGATCTTATCTTGTGGATGTACAACTAATAACTACTTGGACAGAATTGAAAGAATTCGAAAAAATAATTTTCACCCGTTTAACCCAGCTATTGGTGAGGTCGTTAAGCAAACAATAATTATCAATAATTTTTAATATAATCTTGTCGAAACATCACAGCCAAAGTTCAAATTCTAATTTCTTCACAATTCGTCAATTGCATCCACTTCTCTTTATCACATCAAATTATTTTTCAGAGAGGTACAAGAATTAATTCATGCACTCACATCAAACACGTGATAAAGACAGATTGATAGAGCCACTAACCACTAACTCGTATGGTGAGCAGGAGAATTGATTTTTAATCCCTCATTTATTTAATAAAATCCCTTCTGAATTTTTCAGATTCCGAAAAATGGGCCAAGTAAAAACCGAATCAAAGAAGTATATATCAATCATCTCACATTATTTTTGAAGAAGTTTAACATTATATTTTGTAGTTAGTAGATGAAATTTCTCTGTTTTGTTCAATTTATCAAGGAATTTATCATTAAGTAGAATTTGATTCAATTTTTGATCATGTATATGTATGTGTGTTATATCTATGTCTATGTATTTATATATCATACCGACAACTGAATTTGAGTGTAATTTGTTGTATTATAGATGTTAATAGACCCGCAGACAAGATAAAATGCTTCACTTTGCGGGTTTATTGTATTTTAATATATTTTTATTTGTTTGATGATAAAAAGAACTTGCAAAAAAAAAACACTGATACTACCACTACTACTACTACTACAACTACTACAATTTGAAAAGAAAATCTCCGTTTTGTTTAATTCGTGAAGGAATTTATTATTGAGTTGAATTTGATTCAATTTTTGATTATGTATATGTATGTGTGTTATATTTATGTCTATGTATTTATATATCATCCAGACAACTGAATTAAGTGTATATATTTTGTTGTACTAAATATGTTAATAGACCCGCAGACAAGTTACAATTTTTTACTTTGCGGGTCTATAGTATTTTAATATATGTATTTTTGATAATAAAAAAAAAAAAACTACTACTACATGTATATTAAATGAATAAAGAACTTTTGACAAAAAACTACTACTACTTCTACTACTACTACCACTAGTACTAATACTACTTCCACCACTACTACTCATTATAGTTTATTGTCTTCATTGATTGGTTGATCACATGCATAATATATGAGATCATTTCTAGTAATATTATGAATAATCACAACAAGGAATAGCAAAGGAGTTGCACATTACACAGTAGGTCAAAGTGTAAGGTAAGGCAAGTTTGAAACCAAGGAACAATACATAAGTAGAATATTCAACATAATTCATACTCTACAGTAGCATTTGTTAGTGAGATATGTCAAATTTTTTTCACAAACCTTATACAAACAAAAAAATGAATATAAATAAATAATATATAACAATATATAACAATATATAGATAACAAAGGAATATTAACATTTATAATAACATTATCAACATTGTTAATAAGTTTATTGTTTGTTATCTATTGAACATGTTTCTCGATGATGGTTCACTGGTAACTTTCAGCGAATTCGGTAGATCATTGAGGAACTCGCATCCTACTTATACTGGTCCTCTCGTGAATGGTTCTAGCTTGTAAGACTCTATGACATATCATGATTTATTCCCTGAGTTGTAGTTATATGAACTTCATCGTGACTTAAACCAACGTGATCGTTTGTAAGCACCTATACTGTACCTGTTTTGACGGAGCGTACTGCCAGATTCCAGATTCCTGATTGGGTGATTCAAAAAGTTAATGTAACATCATGCTCAATGTTTTCAAGAAGATGAACGCGTCGAGTTTGAAATAACTTATTCCTTCACATTGTCACATTTTTTTTTCAGAATTCATATTTTATCCTGACCTATCCTAACCTAACCGAACATAACCTAATCTAATCTGCAACCCGTCATAACATCCTCCTCGAAATTGTGCATGGTTCAACATAAACAATCTTGTAGAATGGCGTCGGGCAGTTCATCCCGCTGCGGTACAGTGGAAAAAATGAAGTGGCAAACCACCTGTACGCTAGTGGTGCATTGGATACGAGAGAATTGTCGATCAGAAACTTCTCCTCACCAACGTTATTCAATTTATATTCTGATTGATCAATTGAAAAAACATTGCTACATATCAATTTGAATTCATGATTCAATTGATTGATTAATGAATAGATCAATCAAATATGTATCAGGAATACGGAGGACCACCCTTTGCAACTCTTCAATTGTCGTCAAAGTCGGGTTTTTAATTTCATATGTGATATGTTTCATTATGTGGTAATATTTGTTCAAGTGTGTCTGTGGTTCTTGTTTGTGAATTCTAGCGTGCATTATTAACGATATCAAATTAAAACAAATTAATTGAAAGTTCCAATTGATACTCCAAGTAGAATCGTAGTTCTCTAAAATTACACTCCTCTAGAAACATCAGAGTTATGAAGTTACGCTTACAGATCCACGCTTCTTGACTCTTGTAAAGGAAAGTTATTTTCACTGCTAATAAACGAATCAACCACATTGCGAGAATAGAGTGTGTTTCCAGAGACACCGAATATAGCTGATGGATATAGAGACACTAGGGAGAGAGAAAGAGAGAGAGAGAGAGAGAGAGAGAGAGAGAGTGTATGTGTGAGAGAGAGAAAGAGAGAGAGAGAAAGAGGGAGAGAACAATTCAAACCAGCGCAAATTTCACACGAGGATAATCATAATAATTCAACATCTCTACCCCCAACCCCACCACCCTCTTTTGTTAACCGATTTCTAAAGATTATCCAACCCCCCTCCCTCCCACTGCTCTTTATCTACTTCTCGACTTGCCGCCGCACAGCGCCACACAATAGATATACCTAAGAGCGTGCATTAGCAGGATAATTAACAAAGTTTATCGCTAAAAACGAAAGAAGAGCTTTTATTCCTGGTAAAAAGAATGTAAGAATGATAACAGCTGATATACGTATAGTTTATTGTAAAAACAATCAGGTTTACGCGTCAGATAAGAGAAAGTCTATTTTTCCAGACTTTTTCACGGGAATATAAAAGGACTTAGTAGGAACAATAAGTTTTTTTTTGTAACGAAGAGAGTTTTTGTGAGTAATTGTTTCGATGAGAATGGGTTCAGCAGTGAATTAATGTTAGCGTACTGATAACGATTGTGCTGTTACCAAAGACTGATAAAACACCATTAGTAGGGTTGAGAACTAACAAAAAATCATTTGAGAGTTGAGTTGGAATCCGGGAAGCATCTAGTTGTTCCACATCAATGATGTACAACCTTCATATCAATTGAATAATTCTATGCATTTTGAACTTGTATAATGGAGTATGTAACAGGTCACACATGTTACAGAAAATTATATGAATTTTCTCTTGAAGCTAGACGTTATACCAGTTACGACATACTCTGATCACTCTCAATGTGGCATTATAATTTGATATCAAAATCTGAATATTAACACTACTAATGATAGTAGTGAGCAGAATAACAATGAAATTAGAAGCTTATTGAAGATCGGATACAATAGATGAGTTTTAAAATCAAGACTTCGTAAAATTGTACTGTTGTGAAAGATATCAGTGGAGGTGCCAGGATTTGGAAAAATCGGTGAGAAGAATGGCAAAAGAGAGTAGGTATGGGTGAGTTGATCAAGCTCCCCCCCCCCCACATTTGAAATGTGCGTTCTCCTAAAGTAATTGAAATGTGCTCTTTTTTTGGTGGAGTGAAAAAATCGTTTTTCGAAAAATAAAAACATTGAGAAAAATTGTGCTGCTAGCGTTCAGTTATTCAGCGTTTTTTAATGTTGCGAGCCAAGTCGATGCAGAGTGCTCGTTTCGTGCTGCAATGTGTTGCTAAAATATTATTTTGTGCTGCTACCGTTTTCGGGTTATTCCACAGCTAGTGTGAGGGGGGGGGTTATGGGCAAGGGAATGTAGGTGTGTAGGCAGGTGTGGTGGTGGTTGTGAGGTAATCGTTGTGGGGTTGGTATTGGTCGCCCACAATGATCTGGCAGAATATAGAATCAAATTCCAAAGACATCATACAACAACACATTCAGAATGTGGTAGGGGAGGGGGATGGCAATAACTTGGCCCCCACATTAAATGTGGAATAATTAAAAATCGCTAGCAGCACAAACCGATTTGTTCGTAGAATGTTTCAGCACATTCCGATGACTTTATGAAAAAAACTAATTTCAAATGTTTGGGTGGGGCTGGCACTAACTTGCCTCCCTCCACATTGACATTGAAATAACTAAATGAACATAGCAGCACAAAACGATTTTTCGAAAGCATATTCAGCACAGTACTAGCAAATTTTGAAGAAGCAATAATAAGTTAGCGTTTCAAATGTGCGAATATTTGCATGTGCATTCAAATGCTGGCCATCTACATTGACACTAACTTTGCCTCTCCACAATGAAATTAGAAAAGCTGAAAAACGATGGCAGTACGAAACATATAAACGATCCTATCTTTCATCTACAGCCTTAATTGGGGAACAATAATTTTGTATCAAGTTTCGATGTTATAAAAAAAAGTACGGAACAAATTGTTCGCATCACATATATGTGATGGCATAGAACGAGAGCATTTCCATCACTTTGAATGATCTAAAATTTTGAAATGTGGTGAGAGGAGGGAGGGAGGGGGAGGGGGGGAAGTTAATGCACATGTGTTCGGGAAAGTTACGGTAATTTTGATGAATACACTCATTAAAAAACACAACGCATTCGAAAATCTGAACGTGAAATGAAAATAATGGGACTACTGTTTCCTTCATAAATAATTCTTCGTTTTTATTTGAACAAGTATAATCAAATGAACGGAAAAAAGTTTACGTTTTCCATATAATATAAATTATAAACCAAACAACGTTATCTGAGCTCTCATTTGAATTATATCGGAACCTTTTGAAGGTCTCTGAAGCCAACAAAATACGACAACGAATCTGGTAGTCAAATTACAACCAAAAAAAGAGAAAAATAATAATGAAATGCCTTCTAGAATTAAGCTGGTAAAAATTACCGCTTGATTATATTATATTTCAATTGGGAATGAAATGATCTTTTTGGGATCAAATGAAACTTGAATAGAATGTCGAACGGTTAAAATGAAATCAAGAAATAACTACTCATAAGTTTTTTCATAGATGATTATGGAACAATAGAATATGTCAAGAGAATACGAGAATTATAAATCAAAATTTTACGAATTATCGTGACAAAGAAAAATAATTAAAGTTCAGTACAATATCAGAACTGATTGATGAACAAGATTACTATCACCACAAAACTATACCATGAATGGGTAATCAAGTCGAGGGCCCCACCAAAAGTTGGGTTCTATGATGTACGCATGAATGATTCATCAATGAATGTTTGGTTATTACTTTCTACATCATTTCGCCAAAGCTAAACTTTCTGGGAACGAATAAATGCCTGCGATGACACGTTGAACTGATCAACGCTTCTCCCTCCCATCAATGTGTCGAAAAAGCAAGGGATTCAATCTGATTATTTTTTTATTTTGTTCGAACAATGAAATTTACTGATTAAATAAATCCACAGATTTGTAGTTCTCTCTCACGAGTACGCGTAATAGAGATTTCCAATAAAGTCAGTTTAAATTAAGAGCAGTGTAATTTCGTTACGATATTGAACTGGACGTGTTTATATGTTTGCAATAACCCACCTATATACTGAAAAAATCCATTCACTAATCGAATTTCAATAAGTTGAAAAAACATCACAATCCTGAGGCTAGACTTCAACGAACATTGACGCAATTTCTCTCCTTATTTTTAAGAAAACTGGATATTATCATCTTGATTTCAGAAATTATAATTTGTTCATAGGCCCAAGTCCAGATCTGCCTCTTTTTCCGAGTTGTGACTTTGGTATTTTACCCGATACTGTTCATTTTTCGATACAGATTCAAGTAATGTCTATGTCATGGCTACTCAGAAAAGAGTATGGATCTTCGAAAAACAGTTAAATTAATTATAATTTATGAAATTGAGATCACGATTTTTGGTTTTCTGTGAAATTTATGAGAAAAAAATAGTGTCATCGTTCAAAATCTTTAGCCAAGGGTTGGTGATGTCTTTTAATATCACATGAACACATTCATTATTGACATCACCAATATCACATACGTTGGTGTTGTACGTTATTTTTTTCTAGATGTTATACTGTTGCATTCATTTCTTTACTTTCAGTTTCAGCAGTTTCAAGGAAGCGATTTCGAGTTCTTCTGAAGGCTTGCGTGTTTATGTATAAGTCCTTCCTTCTCTATCCACATATCATCCTTTCCTTATCACCTCGCAGTTTCGTACCGCCATTTAACCTAGCTGTTGGTGGGGTCGCTAAGCATCATTCAAGAGAAATAACACTTCTTTTAATTTCTGAGCTCACCAGTCCTATTGGATTGCTTGATTATAAAATATCGATACAAATCTCTACACAGAGAAAACTGTTATTGCAAACTGGTTTCGCTTTACTGAATTGATGGTAAATTGTGTTGAGTAGCAACGTGCATTTGAAGTCAATATTATGGCGTATTCGGCCCAAGTTTATACTCCATAGTATATTTACTTTCACGGCCGTTATTTACAGTTCAGCAGAGCGAAAGCATGAGCTTGCATCACAAACATTTGCATTGTTATGAATAATATATTGTTGGTCAAGTACATTGTTGATATAATACTTGAAATCATAGAAATACCACTTGAGATGAGTGTTCTCTATAGTTCCTACATTTCACTTCGTGAGGTTGGTGTATAAAGAAAGAGAAACAGAGATCTGTGAATTTGCACCTGGATGTGCAGGACATATTTTTTTCTTTCTTCCTTCCTTTTTTTTTCCTTTCCTCGTTTTTTTCCCTTTTGCTCTCTCTATTTATTTACTTCTTCAACCTTTCATTCCTTGCTATCTTTTTTTCTCGTCTATTGCTCGCTCTCTCTTTCTTTCCCGCATTCATTCTTTCTTTGGTTTCATTATTTCTTCAGGTCGACCCGAAAAAACTCGGAATTTGCGTTTCAAAATTGGGAATCAAACAGTGGAAGAATAATATTTTCCAAGCTTTCATTCATGCATGGACAATACATGTATCTATAGAACAGCATTTTGAATCAGAACAAATTGTTTGAGAGAAGTTTACCGAAAATTATGAGAATTATTGTATTCCAGTTTCAATTTGTCTCAAATTGTGGATAAACGAAAGCTCGTTCCAGTGGAAACTGTTTATAGTTGACTGCATTGGCTCAACGCATAGTCAGTCTTACACCATTCAATGTTGTAGTATGACATGGCGATCGTATACAAATATAACAAGTACCGGTACTAATATGGCAGTCACATTTATATGACTGTTTCCTTTACAGGTTGTCATGATTTTTCAGAACGAAGTTCATGAAAAACACAACTGCATCTTACAGAAGCGTCAAGTGTTGAAAGTTGCCACGATACTATATATATAATCACGCCAGTTTTCACAATTATTTCGTTCGTAGACGACATTCATTTTTCGTGTATACAAATATAACTATGAATTCACTTTTATAATTGAAATGTATATAATTTCATATTTTCTGATTCACAGGAGAAAGCAGGTGCCCGCCCCCTCCTCCCTCCTCCCCACCTCTTCCCATTCTCTCAACCAACCGAGGAGACATTTCACTTAGCAAGGTTCGTACACATCAAGGATGAAGATGTAACGGTGGCTCAGTCTGTCGGACCACAGGTTTACTCTAGCGAATAACGTAATTCCTCTTACAGCCTGTCTGTTCTCCATAACAAACACATAAAACCACCAACAAACAAACAAACACGAAACTAGCTCGAACAAACGTAATTTAATTGTAGACTTCGTTGGAGAAAATACTCTTTTTTTTTCAAGGCTCGTCCATCTACTACATTTTTTAGTCCGTATGAGAGAGAATACTTTTCCCACACGTATGAGTGTCTCGAACGACCGTCTTCATTATGTACGAACCGTAACGATTATCAGTGTCGAGTCTTCAATGGACGAAGTTTAGATCTTGTTTTAGTTAACTTGTTTGTATTTGGAAGAGAGTTGAATTATTTATGCGCGGCACGAAATAGGCGAAAGAAACACAACGCATCGAGTTTCTCTGTCTATTGTGCGTAACTCGCATTATGAGCTGCGGTGGTGTGAGTGAGAAAGTGAGAGTGTTATGTGGACTTTATTCCAAGATCAACACGTGCTGGAATTGAAAAATGAACCATTTATTAAACTGGGAAAATGTTTGAGAAGTTAGAAATTCAACGAAAAATATTGGTTTCGCGTGTAACTGTGTGGAAATCTGAGAAAAGAACCACCTTTGTTTTCCTTACACTGAATGTTACATTATATAATATAAACTTGGTATTACCAACTCCAGGTAGCCTATATGTGAGAGCTTGTGAAAACAAATAGCATGGGTAACCATGGTGATAAAAACTTGTAATACAGGTGGAGTTACTCCCACGTTGGTAATTTTCGGGCACATATGTGAATATGCGTGATAATAGGCCTATATATATATATATATATATATATATATATATATATATATATATATATATACATACATATATATATATATATATATATATATATATATATATATATATACATATATATATATATATATATATATATATATATATATATATATATATATATATATATATATATATATATATATATACATATATATATATATATATATATATATATATATATATATATATATATATATATATATATATATATATAGAGAGAGAGAGAGAGAGAGAGATACATATTATATCACGATGCACTGATGCAATGTATACTATGTTTGTGTTCTATCACATTGCACTTGTGGGCTTTGCCCTGTTGCCAATAAAGACGTACTACAAATAATAAATGATAGCCAAGATCTATCAGCGTCTCATTGGATGATGAATGGGATGATTGAATGAGGGTTATTTCATCATGTGCTTTTGAACAGTGGGTTGAGAAGCTATCTCAGAATTTCACTTTGAAGAAAGAGAGTACCACGAAACACTTCGTTCTGGCTGGTTGACTAATCTTTTGTCTCTTGAATGATGGTTCAGCGCGCTAGCTGCTGTTCCACCCGCCTCATTACACACCCCCACACTTGGTACTTCAGTAGTAGGATTCTATACTCTGAAAGAACAAGTTCTCCTATACACCCCAGATTGCTCACTTGAGACACAAACACCCACACACACACACACACAAACACACACACACTGGATGTCAAGTTCAATTATGTGGTTTTTGCTGTTCAAAGTATTTCTGTGCTGGACTAGGTTTGCTATTGAATGACAAGCGCGCGCAGCACAGCATTCTTTATTCAGATCATTCTTCTCTGATAGAGAATGAATGAAGAAAGCTGTGGCGCGCAGCGACCTCCTTGGAGCGCAAATGCTTTTTCACATTTTCAATGCCTGATGACTGGAAATGGAATGATAGTACAATTAATATATACAGAAATGTAATATCAATTGAAATTTCACGATAGTCAATTATGGTCAGGCAAATGAAAGGCATTTGACGACTCGAAAAGAGCGTGACTCAACCAGTAGCCATTCCAAGATACCCCAATTGGATATTCGAATTTGAATACAGTTTTAACAGCCCTGTTGATTGGATGGTATGATTTCTGACGTCATGGGGGCGGAGACTGCGAGTCGTCAATTCACATCCGTGAATTTTAATATAATTTAAGGATGGCTATATGAACAGGTTATAAAATATTATTTTGTGTAATGAAACACACCAAAATTATGAATCTAAACCCATTTATAAATCAGTTAGAGGTGTGATGATACTTTCAAGAGCGTGGCTTGTTCGAGTTTTTCGATAGCGTGAAATATTTGACAATCACGAGGCGCGATAATATGTAAAAGTTGAATGAGAATAAATGACGCAACCAAGCGGGACAAAGGTGTCCCGCTTAATGTCTCAGCGGGACGTGGAATTTCGGGATATAAGGCGGGACTGTCCCGCCCAAACCGGGACGTATGGCAATCCTATGCTGAACACATATCAATAGACTGAGGGAGATTCAGATCGAAGTATCGATCGACTGTTCCCGATATCTGGTTGCTCTTGTGGTCGGGAGTTCCAATCCGACAGTATTAGTAGATCTACGTATAGAAGTGAGATTGTTGACACAAATAAGTTCTCTCTCAACGATGTTATTTTTCACAGAGTCAAAACTTGAAAAAAACTGCCATAAAAAAGAGCTATTTAAAATCCAAAGTGTAAGCAGAAAAGTTTGATAATGAATTTTGTATCCACGATAACATATAAGGCCCAGGTTTTCCACCACTTTATTCTGATTTTACGCAGTAGTATATCTTCAGTTTTTTTCATGCTTTGCCCCTTTTATTCCGAATTGCCACGACTCCTATTAACAATACTTGCAAATGCCTTCTCAACCTGAAAAAGTTGTGGATCATTGTTGAAATGAACAGAAACATTTATAAGTATGAAGGCTCGTGTTCAAATGTGTTTGTCTTCTTCGGCCAGATCATATGTCAGAGAAGTTGAAGAGAAAGAGATAGATATATAGATAGAGAGAGAGAGAGAGAGAGAGAGAGAGAGAGAAAGAGAGAGAGAGAGAGAGAGTGAGAGAGAGAGAGAGAGAGAGAAAGAGAGAGAGAGAGAAAGAAATAGGAGAAATACATTGACATTTATTATAGAATGTTTAATTCAAGGGAAATCATCATATCACATGTGTATATGAAAATCAAATTATCAACATTTTGATAATAAATAATGAGTACGGTAACCAATATATTTTGTGTGAATTGTATTAAATTTGTGTTCACTCCGTCGTTTATCAACTCACTACTTCTTCTCAATTGACGACTCACAATCTCCGCCCCCATGA
Organism: Brachyptera risi; assembly: GCA_964007535.1. Lineage (NCBI taxonomy): Eukaryota > Metazoa > Arthropoda > Insecta > Plecoptera > Taeniopterygidae > Brachyptera > Brachyptera risi. Next base: position 21,856,270 of record OZ023337.1, read on the forward strand.
CGTCACAAATCATACCGTTCAATCAACAGGACTGTTAGAACTGTAGTCAAATTAAAATATCCAATCGGGGTATCTTCAAATGACCACAAACGATATGATCCAACTGGCCTACTGGTTAAGTCACGCCTATTTGGAGTCGTCAATTGTACTCTCATAGCAATACATTTGGTGCTGTTGTTGTTGTTGTTGTTAATGCTTGACCATGGTAGGTACAAAACAAGCACATTTCAGCAATTTCATCAAAAAAGTGTGTGTGGTGGAGGGGGGGGGGGGAGGAGGAGGCAAGTTAATGCATTTGATGTGAACCCTCACAGTGTAACATGAAGTAATATAATACTTCATTATACTATGGTATGAAATAGCACTATATGCTATAGCATCCTCTTCATAGTTTTAGGATTTATCAATGAAAATGAAATTCGAGGAAAACGAGAAAGATAATTTGTTAGCTAAGAGAATATTATATTAGGAATCGTATAAACAGCTGAAAATTTGATTCCAATTGACAATAACGATATTGTAAAATGGTAATGAGATGAATGATATTTATCAACAGCATCATGTGAATTATGAAATACGTTTCCATTTAAAAAAAAAATCTGAAATGTTTTCATGATGACTTCAGCATTAGGTTGCCGAAATTTAGGATATTTTAGGAGAAATAATTGAAATTACACACACAGTATTTCACTGTCTTGTGATTACAGTAATTATATGGTTATGAATGGGCATTACAGTATTTTTTTCAGACTAAAATTGAGAGTTAACACACTCACTGTAAATATATTCACGCTTTCTGGTTTTGAAATTTGTTGTGTATAATGAATTCATATGAACAAACACACTAAATTCGTGTAAAAAAATATTTTATTCGATTTATTCCTCTTGAATTTTCAAGTAAGTAGCAATCAAAGAAAATGAAAGATTTTCAATGATTTCAATGATCCATTTGATTGCGAATTTTTCACAATCCGATACTTTCTATCTCAAAATCTGAACAGTTAATTTGAGAAAACTACGGTAACCATTGTATTTGAGATATAATTAAAAAAACATGATAATTGACATTGAATTCGAGTTCACGACACTTTACAAAGTTTTCACATGTTTCTCTCTTGTCTACACCGCGCACATTGGTGAGTTTTACGAAATGAAGAGAAATACCCTCGTTACCAACAAAACAATATTATTCAACCACTTAGCCACCGTAATCAAATAAACATTGACACACTCGATGATATGTGGTTTTCCACCGTTTTTACGATCAATCTGGATATTGCAAGCTGAAAAAAATGGTCTCATATCTTTCACAACTCAACTAGAAAATATGTATAATAATTCTTCATAACTGGGCCATTAAATCCAATGTACGGAACATATAGGCAAATGTCGGAATTATACAGAAACTCACGGTTAACGTCAATAAAAATCTACCCATAAATAATATAATAGGTGACCATATAAATATTCACTACTGGGAATTATGTTATTCCCGAAACCAATCCCGTTTAATTCCCAGAGCCCAGGTTTTTCCATACCCGACGGACGTTGTAAAAATGAATCCCGGATTGGCTGACTGGTTTCAATCCACATGGACAAAGCTTTCCCATTGGGTGGATCGACATTTTGAATGTACATAATATTTAAATAATAAACGCTGTTGTGAACATCATAGAATATCATATTCATTGTCATTTGCAATTTGTCCGAGTGCATTGCATGCATTGACGCTAATATTCTGTCGATATTCTGCTGAGATTACACAGCTATTCTGTCGACATTTAAGGAACACTGCTAATACTACAAAATATTCTGATAATATTCTGCTGGAAATCCACCTACATTCTGTTGAAATACTGCTAACACTACTTTGACATTTCGCTGACATTCGGTCGACATTCATCCTACAGTCAGCCGATAATTTGCTGACAATCGGAAGGCCAGTTTTAGATTAGATTTAGATTAGATTAGATTTTATTGGTTTTTTATACATTCCATTATACACTGTATGTAATACAGGCTGGTCATTAAAACCAATTTCATAAACTATTGATTGATTCAAACTTAAATAATTAAACATCAATAAACAACTAGACAAATATAAAGAAAACAAGAGGAGCATTTTACACAAAATTGATTTCGAAATAGTCTTTTACATCATAAAGAACTTCATTTGTTAATATTGTTTTAACATGATGTCTAAATGTACCATATTTACTAATAGACGAGATTGTATGAGGTAAATGATTGAAGAATTTTAGTCCAATGTAATGGACACCTTTTTCATAAGATTTTAGTCTATGTGCTGGTACAGCAAAGTCAGCAGCGTGTCTTGTACTGTAATTATGAGTCTCAGATTGTAATTTAAACAGATTTTTGTTTTTATAAATGAAACATAGGGACTCTAATATGAAGCAACCAGGAATTGTTAAAATTTGCTCTTTATAAAATGAATGTCTACACGTTTTCTTTCATACGCATTCTATTTATTTACTTGATCAATACAAAGGTTTGAACATTGTACAAATATAGGAAATATGAAAACTAGAAACTAAATATAAAAATGATTGGATAGAAGATTCATCCACTTCCTTGGAACTGTATATAATATAATTATAGTTCAATGTATAGCATGGATTTATATTTTCGAGTAACCATTAGCTGGGAATATTTTTAGGAATTGACGATCGTTATAATTTTGGGGTTGCTTTAAGGACATCAATGTCAGAAATCATTACGTTTTTTAGTTAAAGAAAATCGTTCCTTGTTTCCTTGCTTTTTTGAATGCTGAATGCTCAGCAAGCCCACCAACAGCTAGGTTATACGGGGGTACGAATCAGAGGGAGTTAATGAAACGATGAAGTGATGCTATACGTGTAAAGACGTTCACAGAAACTCATGCCTTATACGGGACTCGAACCCACGCCTGGCTTCATTTCAGTTTCTACCGCCATCGATAGTTGACTGAGCCACGGGGAAAACACTGATGCAAATACATACCTTCATCATACCAGCACTGGCGAGTGAGAGTACAGCATCTACGTGTATGTTAATCTACTCGCAAAAGCTAATTATTCTAATTTAATCATTATCCCATGATTGGAATTTCAAACTCAGCTCTCTCTGATCGACTCTATTACTCATTCTTCTAGACTTACCGGCTCCGATCGCCCGTCTCCTCTATTTATAAGCTCTGATGACCGGCAGTGTCGACCCTTGTCATGCGATGTCTAATAGCAACGATATTGCTCAATAATAACGACTAGCGGTAAACCACGCTCGGTTCATTAATACCACATTGGTTCAATATTAATTATCTCATATTTCACCCTCCATCCCTCCTTCCTCTTCTTCCGGTCACAGATCAGCTCTTGGAAAATGCATACCACTTGGAGTCGTGAGGTATAATTGATCAGCGATCAGGTATTGTATGAAGTAGTACTTGAATATCGGATATATATATATATATATATATATATATATATATATATATATATATATATATATATATATATATATATATATATATATATATATATATATATATATATGTATGTATGTCATTGCGGGCCACGGGTTGAGCACTACCAGTCTAGAAGGTATCATCAAAGTTTCAAGTCAAGTCTAGTTGAAATCATTTTATTATTGCTTCTACATATACATACATGGAGATACAACACTGATAAAATATTAACGAAATAATAATAATGGTAATATATAGTAATGCAGAATCATTAGTATCAAATTCTAGAATCAAAAATATATTCAACAATAATATGAATGGTATCAACAGTAGGAAATGATAATTATTACATTTTAAATTTGTGTTACTTTTCTAAAGTTTTTAGTTACATTCCAAAAACTCGAAATACATCCAATTCTGAATTCATTCATATTCGAAGTCACATCAATGAATTCACGCAAAATTGAACAATCTTTGCCTTTCAAGCAAAGCTAACGTCGATATTATCAAAGTGAGAAAAAATATTGCCCCCGGTGAGGATCGAACTCACGACCTTAAGATTATGAGACTTACGCGCTGCCTACTGCGCTACAGAGGCACATGATGGGGTATTAGAATACATATCTAATCACATCAGACTGAAGACGAGATTATTGACTGTTTCTTTTAAAAGCCAATTCCCATAAAATTTTAAGAAACATTTCGCGACATGAGAATATTGAAGCAATTGCCATATTGGTTACGGTTCCTGACGTAACCATACATCTTCCCATTAAAAAGACAGACGAGGTATACGAACGCTGAGAAAATGCTGCTATTTAACAATTTCACATAGTAACTACACTTCATACCATAAAACCATTCTCAAGTGAACAAAAAATAGTAGAGACACACTCAAGAAAATAAGATCAAACTCAATCTAATTCGATATGAATACGAAAATCCCCTGAACTCAATCACTCCCGCCTACACCAATGTATGTCACTAAAATAATGTAACAATCTACAATAAAACTACAAGTTTAACTGGCAATTAAATTACACGGAATTACTGTAATGTTTTCCATGTATAATTGCATGGGTATATTGAACAGTTTTTTGTACGTCTGTTATGCATATCATATATTTCAACGTTTGAAAGAGTCACAAAAAGTGGTTATATGTACATGTACATCTAATCCAAGTCAGATTACTCTTAACCTATGCAAAGAGCACATACATGTTATATGATATTCAAATGAATTTAATACCATCGCCATGAAGATTAAAATGCATTGCAATTCATTACCGTTATTACGTTATGCTGTATCAGTTATTCATGCTGAACAACGAACCCAGTCCCCACCAACAATCAAATAATTTGGGCGTATGAATGAACGAGCGTTCATATTTTATATAAGGTTCAAGGTCGCATTGTAAACTATGATAAACTATGATCTTTTGGCTTCAAAAAATGTCGAAGTATATGATGAGAAGAGGAGATGAAAAGTTTCCTTTAAGGATGGTTGACCAAGGTGGGAATCGAACACAGCTCTCCTGAATGACGGTTCGCTCGTATGATAATGATACATTGAATTAATGATGGGTGAAAGGACATTTGCAATAAGAATGCCCTTAGCGAGACTCGAACTCGATCCCGTCTGACTTAAAAAGTGGAAATGGAGAAACAGCACATGGTCGATGCTTCTGAAATGCTCTTTTAAGAGAATGTTGAACAATATACAGCAAATACATGATATATGGATACATAATCAAAGGAACATTCAGTTCAACATATAATTATCACAATGTTTCAGTTGGAATTTTATGCTTGAATCATTTTTCAATATAACTGGGCATAGTTGAGACCTCATCATCTTTTTGTTTGTTGATATAACTATACTCAAATGGCTGGTGGAATTTCAATACCTTTTTGTATGATTAAACCTTTGTAAAACCAAATGACAAAAAGTGCTCGCTTTATTTCCAATTTGAATGAAAATGAAAAAATATCAAAAGTTTGAACAATGCTAGCGGTCCACTCTTTCATCCTAGATTTGTATCACAAAAATATATTCATGTTTTAATATACCTTGATTCAAATTCAAAATGATTCATATTGACTCCATCTGTGGTTTGTGATTGTGGAATCAATTTGAAAGTCAATATAAATAATCACAAATTACAATAAAGGAAAGTACATATATAACAATGTATTATAAGAAAAAACGAGCTTTGATCAGCGCATATTCTTTTGTAAAATTAATATCATATATTTGAAATGAAACTTTGTGAGATCGAATTTTTTTCAAATGTACAGAAAGTGTTAGTGAGCTATAATACATAGCTATTATAATAATATAATGTATAATGTGTAGTATAGGTTACTGTAATGTATTGATTGATTGATTGATTTAGTCTTTATTAGCAACAGAAAAATACATTTCCACTAGTGCTAATTTAATAAAAGGACAACACATACATAAAAACAAACAATAAAAATATATAATGAACATAACACAAACAAGAACATGAACACAGGTAAATTTAAGGTACAATAGTTGAAGTACAAATAGGCAATATAGTAGTTCAGTAAGCTGAACTAGGTCTAAGGCAAAGTATGTGGATGTCGACTTTTCTGATAGATTATTTGCGTTACCTCGCAAACTGCATGAAATCTAAAGCCCTCGGTGAGCATCTGATTTTTGATTCAAAATATGTATTCATTTGATATTATGATACTTACTTATTGCGTATTTTCTGAAGTACAACATAATATCTATATAACTTTTTGCTCTCCAAAAAGATGGTCACACTCGTTCATTTTTCAACGCAAGTACAGTGTTTTCTAGATCCAATGTTCGTTAAACGAAGTCTTCACTTCTCATGTTATGGATAAGAAGTATAATAAATTGACTATATACATACTGGAGAGTATTAACTAGTGAGATATAACTAGTTTGCCGACACTAGGAAAACCTGGCACCTCCACCAAAAACTACACGCGAGTCGAAGTGAAGAGTATCCAACATGAAGCAGGTTTGACCAACTGATAATTAGGCAATGGTTAGCGAATAAACTTGTTGACCTTTGGTTACGCATGTTAATATCACAGCTCAGTAATAATTAAAAGATTGATACTTGGTTTTCAGTTGATAAAACCGGCTCCTATTTCAATAGAAATAAGATAATTCAATCACTAAGAAAGCATCGCTCTCACTCAAAATTGTTATCATTATTATTATTATCATTATTATCATCATTATTTATTTTTAGTATCATCGAAACTCGACACAAAATAATTATTTCCCAATTAAGGCTATGGATGAAAGGTAGGATCGTTTGGACAGGGCACCACAAGAGCGATCTTACCACCTCATTTTAATAATTCGAAACCAATGAACTTCAAAACCAGGATTGCGCTGACGACGACCATAAATTTCCGCCGCAGATAACGGTCTTTCAGTTTCCGAAAGTCCGGAACACATAAGTAAAAATCATTTCTGTGATATATATCCGGACATTACTAGAATTGGTATTAGGAGTAAACAAATCACACAAATCTTGATATCTTCCACTTCGAAATAAGCATTTTGGGTTGGGAAATGATCACTTCTTTCCATTAACATACAGCAGATGTGAAGTTTATCATTATACAAAATGGAAAAAAAAATTATCCTAAATTTCATCCTTTCACCAGTTTGTCCCTACTAATTGGACAGATACATAAATTCACATTTGAACTATGAAGGACAATACAACTTTACAGCCCACAACGTTTTATAGGATATGCCTTGAAAACGAAATACATAGGCCTATGTGAGTTCAATGTTCTAAAAAGAAGTTCTATGTAAAGAGTTTGATAATGTTTTTATGTAATGTTTTTAATAATGAGTTTTTAATGTAAAGAGTTCTATGTAAGTTGGGCTCAAGTTTAGGTCCAAAGGTAGACTTTCTGTGAACTGAGAGATGTTTTGAATGACATCTACAACATTTCATCAGACATTCATGGGTAGAGGCCCAAAGCTCAACTATTTCCAAAATGACTCGACGGGAATAATATATTGACACATATTATTCAATACGAGATGACGTGACACTATTTGCAATATGATGTGATGAAACTTCATCAACTTGGAGTGTTGAGTTTGGAATTGTAAGAACGCAATCAAATTCAATTTAAAAAGAATCGCATAAAAACACGGAATAATATAAAATGAAAAAAGTATCCAACGTTACCAAACACGTCTGCCAACATTGCATTTGAAAAAATAATAAATAACGGTATAGAAGCCAAGTTTAGATGTACCAACTTCCTTTTCCTTAAACTACAAACCGTAAAAACCTGAAACAACTTTCTTTATTAACCATTTTCTTTCCAAACAGCAATAGCAATCATACGCAGGATGTTAATTTGAGTTTGTCAACCTCCCCCAACCCCCTCCCTCTCACGACGCACGCGCACTACGTCCATGTTGCTATTTTACCAAGGTGTATAGTTGGGGGAAGGGGATAGGGAACTCAAAGAAAGTTACTCTACGAGAGAGTTTCGAGGTTACGCTCGCTCTTTTTATTGTCTCTGCAAGCTGAACTTTGTGAGAGAGATGAGAGGAGGGGGGGGGGGGGGGGTGGGGGCAGCTACTTCTCCACCTACCCCCTCACCTACCACACAACGGCTCGTGTTCCGGGAAACCCCTGGATGCACAGGTTTATTGAAAATTTGCATACAGCACGGTGACTATGCGGCTTAGAGAGCGACAGAGAGAGAGAGAGAGAGAGGGACGGAGAGATATGTCAACCCGTTAATACTACTTTATTATAATTGTAGTAGTTTTCAAAGGTAGCTACGATGCAGCTGAAAGTGTGTAGATATAAGTGTCACGCGTGAGATGTTGACTAGGATGTCGTGAAATGTAGACTTAAAAGTTATACTTGAGATGTTAACTTATAAGTCATCGAACTATTTTGTATTTGCTACTAGGATTGTTGTAGCAATGAAATTGCCATTGATGGGGAGGCCTATACTATATAGTTGTACATCTTCAACTGTTTCCATGCCGAATGAAAATTTTCGTTGTGACATTGATATTTCGTGAAAAAGTATAAGGAAATTATTTATACCTAATCAGATTAGGAGCAAGTGTGAAATTTCATATTTTCTCAAATTGAACACATACGTCTATAAGATAGATCTATAAGTGTGGTGAAATTGCTTTAAAAAATCTATGAAAATGTCACTCCTTCCAATATTTTTGTATTGTGTCAAACATAGTAATCAATTTCAACATTTTGATGGAAATAACTGATATAAAGCTCACTAATTTGCATGAAAACATTTTTTTCTGTTTCTCACTTCTTGCCCACTTGTGTCTGAACTCTATCAGTCCATTCATAAACTTGTGAATTCCATTCGCTATTTCACTAATTGTAATATAGACTCGTGTTGATTTCAAAAGTATTTGATTATAAAAGTCAATGATGAGATTCTTCATCTACGGCTAGACTTATTGCATGGACCATTATTCACTCGTTCAAATGAGTTGCATCACAATTGAATTTATTTTTTGGAATGGTAAAATCGCCTTTGTGGTGTCCCGCCCAAATGATTCTACTTTGTACTTCACAATTAATTATCAAATATAATTCATTATATAATGATTGACCTCCTAATTGAGAATCAATATTTTGAATGAAGATACAAAAAGTCAACAGCTGTAGAATTTAACCGGAGTATAGAGAATATTTCAGCCAACTTGACCAATTCCTTTATAGCCCTTATTTCAACATTTCTTTTCATACTTTTCATCTGAGATTGTGAGACCGTACTCTATAAAATAGCGTCCGTGCAATTTCCGTTGAAAGTGTACGTGTAAAATAATGTAAGGGCGTACGTTCGTGTCAAACGATAAACACAACGAGGACGAGGGCATGTCCGAAAATCCTTTTTACTCTCAGCATAAAGTTTTACCCAGACTGGAAAACAACGTTTGCCAGTTAAATCCTCTTTGCGTCGGAGGAAAAAAAAAACGCAAATGGCTCGATAAACCGTTTTAATAAGAAAACTTTCAGCTCATCTGTTTTCTATGTAAATGTTCACATGATTAGCATTTTTATGTCCGGTACTTTTCCACAACGCGACATAAACGGGCACTTATCATCTTTTTAACACATGCATATAAATGGCTGAGAGTGGAGAATAATCGGTTTCCTATATCTGGAGCTCAATTTATAAAATGTAATCATCCTAAGTACGGAAAACACTTCATCTAGGTGATTTTCATTAAAGTTTCTCAATTTATGTTTGTGGGAGTTTGATGTGAGTAATGTTTTATTTGATGATTCTGGTATTCCAAATTTTGCACTGTATTTTATCATTCTCAAGTACTTCTGAACTTCTGTGGTCCGTTCATAATCTATATATTCTATTTTTTTTTGTTCAACTGTGTATTTTAATAATACTATCATATCTTCTCTGTTCATTTGATGAACTCAGATGGGCATTTATAATGTGTCGATACGATCATTTCCATATTACTATTGCATTGATATTTTGTCAGGCACATACTCCAAAAGCTGTATGAAGTATGTTCGTTATTTGGATTATGTAAACTTCGACAATGTCACTCAAATTTTGAAGGAATGTAAATTTCTTGAAGACCTTCGTTCAATTACAATATAATATATATATATATAAATATATATATATATATATATATATATATATATATATATATATATATATATATATATATATATATATAAAAATATATACACAGACACAACAGTGAGTCATGTTTCAAGCCCTTTGGGGTATTTTCCACTGTTCATCATTGTATTCGTATAATTTCCATATTGTAATAGAAATGTATTACAAATAATGAAAACAGAAATTTCATCACTTAAATTCGAGAATTGAACCATCACGTGCATGAATGTCATTTTATGGCTTTCCTGCTTCATTCTCGAGCCTGTTTGAATTGCAATGAAAAAGTGAACATGTATTTGAAAGTCTTTATATACTTGTATAGGTGAGAATAATCATATTGTCTGCCGTCAAATATGTTCGTGAACATACAATTGATAAGCGAAAGATTGAATGAATGAAATGAATCGTATTGAATCCACAATTCACTCATGATGTTAAGAATATCACCATGCTATTTCTGGTGAATATCATTCTGCTCCATACAATTCAAAGTTTCTTCAAAAAACTGTTTGTTGGTGTTACCTATATCGGTTGAACCGTTTTGTACAAAATGATCATACCGTAGGTTTTCTGGATCATTCAAAAAGCTGCTAGATATATCAAGAATCAAAACCAATCCAAAAGTTGAACAATTTCAAGAATATGCAACAAGAAGAGTATAGAAAGCCGTGTGAGGATTTTGAAATCAGGGAGTATCTTAACTCATCATTACATTTCACATTAATAGGCACATATTGCTCATCTTACAATGCATATGCCATGCTTTCCTTGTGTAAAAACAGGCAACGATTCAAGGACCTCAAAATTCTCTCTTTGCCATGCCTTTACACCCAAACAGTCTGCATTCTCAAAGATAATCCCGATTTCGTCAAAAATAAAAGTCATCACCAGCAGAGTATGGGAGGAGCGATTGATTTAGCACACGAGCTGATTTGTATAATACCAATAAAATGAACTTGAACTTGAAGTATTGCAGACTGAAGACAACCTCAAATAGAGTGATTTGATCCAGGAGGAGACTCTTCAATCATTTTCTACATGAAATGCAGTGTTTGGAAAAGACTGAATTTAAAATGACATTGAGAACACATTGATTGGAAAATTTGTTCTATAGTTTCGAGGAATTCTTTGTTTGACGCCATGTTTCTGTTTTGTAAATCATTGTATCTGACTTCGTTTCCCTGTCTTTATCTGACCGCATTTCCGTTATACATTAGGGCTTTGTCATTTTAATATCTCTTATAATTTACAACAATTGTTATTATTTTATTATTTCATCTTAGTATCATGTTACACTTCCTTACTTTGGGATTTTTTTCTCTTGGCCTAGTTTATACATACTTATGTTTAAAAAACCGTGAATAAATGAATACAACAATATTCTACACGAGGCAACGTTACTGTATAGGATATCTCTCCACTGTGGTATGATGGTAAAAGTGCATAATATCATAAAACAGATTTATGACGGTAATACCAATTTGTGAATAGCCTCAATCCGTTACCTTATATACTGAGATACCATAAGTTGCATGGCTTTTTGGCTATTGAGGAGGGAAGCTACTATGTGTGGGATTAAGACCTTTTCATAACATATTATACGGTCGATATTAAGGGGATTCTGCCCAGAGCGTATAGCATCTTCACCGTTCAGCATATGCTATCTCAGTGATTTTCCATATGAATTCATTGTTGTGAAATTGCTTCACATCATTCAGAAAAGAAGCTTTCAGAGAACTGTCGAAATATAATGGACATTCAGATAAGGTGATTTGATATATGTATCATAGAGTAGTGGTGGGGTAAATCAATTGGTGGGATAGTTTCATTATAATTAATATACATTTGATCTTTCCTCATTTTTTTTCTCAGCAAAATTCACCCAACATGTTATATTTCCAAAACTGAGTGGACTCTATCTGTAAACGTCTTCAGCGTTCATATTATAGCATGATATTTATACACAATTGTAATGACTTTCAATTTGAATTTATTGCAATTATATTTTTTCACACCGTTCAAAGAGGTATCTTAAGAAACAGGCCTACTGTTGATCTATATTAAATATACAGATAAGGATATAATCATGATAATATATGTATAGTGCTATCCGTGGTGTGTTAAAAATAGTTAATGAAAATATCTGGTTTCAAAATAATATATTTGATATTTTCTCATGATTTTTGAATGCAAAATTTAACTCGATCATTAGTCTTCTGTTCAATTTTTTCCACACCTTATGACGTATTTATCAACACCGTATATTCCACTGGTCATGTTTTTTCATCTTTTATACATGTACAATTTTCATGGCGCGAACAACCCCCCCCCTCTCCTCAGATGAATAGGTTTGCCTAAAGCCCGCCCCCACATACAAACGCAGCTTTACATACATAGGAAATATTGAAAATCGATGATAGCATTCGCGATACCAAATTGTAAGTCTTTTATTGATGTCCACTGGGGACAGGGATGTTGGGTCAGGTTTAAAAAGGTTCATAACGATTTAATGTCATGAAGAAATATTATCTGAAACTTGAGAGCAGCCAGGTAACAGTGTCATGATACTGATACTGCTGCAATTCCAAAGCGGTGTGAAGCTACTACCGAGACAAATATGTACGCCTTCTTACAGTAAGGTATCTCGGTAATATATATGAGGGGGTCAGAAGCCAACTGGAATAAGTGACATTCGAAAATAAATGAGTTAGGTCCTGTTCATCATAGCTTATAGACTTGTGTTTTGGAGGCCGAACGGAATAAGTGCTGCTTTCGAATGGAACAGGTGTCGCCACCATCTTCAAACTGCACTTATACCCTTTGGCCGCTAAAGACTAGTATATTAGCCATGATGAACAATACCTTCCGCATTTATTCTCTAATGTCACTTATTCCAGTTGGCTTCTGACCCCCTCATATCCATGGATGGATTGGGTTCATAAAATGTGTCTTATCAGGATTCGAACCCATGCCCGACTTGAATGCAATTTCGAGTTCGGGGCGTTGAGTGAGCCGAAAGAGCGGCTTTGTTCTCAGCTGATTTCGTACTAGTTTGAACGTGTTTGAACAGGAATTACTATAGCATTAATACACTTTGCATACTAAAATATCTCATAATTGCACAACGCTGTTTTCTTTGTATGACGATGATGCGAAATGATACATTTACGTCGAGAGTAGAACAGATAAGTAATTCAATCAAGCTCTCTTAACAAAGGGTTCAAGTGAAATGTTAATGAAAGAGACGTGTATTTTGACTCGCGACAAACAAAAATAATTAGTTAAATGAATTAGATTCAGAAGTATGGTTTCGGTACTCTATTCCATTACAAGATCGTTACCCCCCTTCTTTCCTCTCACTCTCCACCTTGTTCCTCTCTCTTTTTCCCTATATGACTATTCATTTCTCTCTTTCCTATCTGAATCTCTCTCACTCTCTCTCTCTCTCTCTCTTTCCTTGGAACGATACGTTTATGGCACGTATTACATACAAAGTAGATTCTTACTCAGGATGCTTGATTTCTAAAGCCCTTTGAAACACAGTACAATCGCATCCTCCGTTAAATCACACACACACACACAACATAAAAAACACGACAAAAAACAATTAATCTCGAAATTAATTACACAGATATTTTGTTGATAATACACATTGTTGGTAAGAGATGCTTTAGAATTTCTAATCTATTCAAAATAATGTACAAAGGTTTTAATTTCACGTTCATCCCAAAAACAATTGTTTAGTATATAGAAAGAAAAAGTAATTTTCGATGAAAAAGACGATGTCATTAGATTGCTTTGACATGGAAAACAATGTGAATGGATCGAGTGAAATGAGAAACGACTACCGTAATTAAAACGGGATTTCACTTCACAAATGAGATTCAGCGAGAACAATTATAATTGAGCTCATTAAAGCTAGACGATATTCAACCGGCAGGGTTGTTCATTTGTTGCTCATTTATTGATAATTCATTATATAATTTCGACGCTGATTATTATTTCATCATCACAGAAAAGAGATGTGAAAGGTCTAAAAAAAAGGTCTAAAATTAATTCAGCTGAATTAGTCGAGGATTTCCAATAAAAAACTGTGAAACGCATTAATTAGTATCTTAAGCTTGTGTAGTGGTAGGTTACAGAATATTAAAATTAGTAAAACAATTGAGGAAATGAATAGTTGTGAACTTGTAGCCACATTATCAGAAGTTTTTTCCCCCGAAATCCCTATTCTATTAAAATTGCAATTAACACATATTTTAATGGACAATATGTGGAGTGCGTATAATTATTGTCTTTTGCTTTCATTGCGTATATCATGTCGGAAGATTTCCTTCAGGATGCATTTTAAAGCCAGCACCCTATATGGCCGTACGTGTAGAGTACACGTACGTCCAAGGGGCAGAGTCCAATAGAGGAAGGTGATGAAAAAGGAACGGATTGGAAAGAAGTAGACAATGAATGTGGATACGATGGAGAGAAATGGAAATAAATAATTGGACGGAGGAGAAATGTAGTAGTGCAGGAGAGGACGAAGAAATAACTAAACTCGGAACTGGCCCAAACGGAGTTTGGATGGGACTGTCGAAGATCTGGTGAACATCCCCGTAAGTCAAGGTTGAGGACGACAATAAAAATGCATTATTTCACCGGTTACATGTATACTGTATTCAAATCAAATTACTGGTTACGCTTGTGTAGGCTGTATTCGAATAATATTTCCGTGAAATAACATTCTATGTGACGGCAAATGTACAAAAATGTTTTCTTCGTGTTGAAAATGAGATTTTTTGAGTTTAGTATAAACTAAACTTTTGAATAATGACTTGTAACAAACTTGATAACTTTCAAATTGCTAGTATGAAAACAGCACATATACGTTGAAAGATGACCGACCTAATTATATTTATATAAAATGTATCATTCATATACACACCTTGATTTTGAAATAACCTTCGTTATGTAACTCCAATTGTTATACCTGATGGTTATATTTTAGTCGATTCGCGCTCTAATTAATTTCACTTGTTTTCTCTTAGGTTTATTTGATCTGAAAAATACAATATTGCACTTTTTTTCTTCACCACGGATGATTCAACGAAATGTTTGAACAATGTGTTCAATTTTTATGACCAAAATCCTCAAGAACTTGAGCCAATTGAACTATATACAGAACAAAAAATGGGGTTTTCTTCTAAGATTTCCCAGTGTTTCAAAATTCCAAAACCTCTCAGTATTTAGTTGGATACTGAAATAAGTGCGTACAAAGTTTCATAAGAAATGGGTGTTTTTGTTCGTTTTGTACAGCGTGGGAAAAAATACTAATTTCTTCAAGTACGCGTCAAATGGTTTTCTTTTTATACTATCTTCTAATGATTTTCTCTTCAAAGACAGATATGTTGATACTCTCAGAACGGCGTGTATCATAAGTACAATTACACCAACTCACCTGCTATGTAGAGTATGTTACCTGATATTCTTATGACGTTCCTTGAGGACATGGGAGTTTTTCAAAGATATAACGGCAGACTTTCTGACAGGTAATGTCAACAGTATTTTTCAATGTGTGAGAATTTTTCTGTGATATTAATGTAACTAAAAATATCGTTTTATGTGAATCTTCAAGACATCAAATTTCAATTTCAATTTCAATTTCAATACTGACAAGTAAATTTTTTGAATATATTCTGAATACTTTTTTTTTTGTGTGTAGGCCTATCTGAAAAAAACTGGAAACTGAATCACTTATGATAACTTTTACTTGGTTATGCAGAAAGAGACAGAAATAGAGATACAACTGAAAATATGAACTTATAAATAGTCATAATACACACTTTTATAGATATCACATATATTATTCAGAACTACCAATTTTGAAATGTCACAATTATTTCGAGGTAACCAGAAAAACTAATATTTAGCTACATCCTCTCATTGGAAACTGACATATAAGGATAAAGTTTTTTAGTTTTCAAATTATAATGGATGATACAGTCGAAAGGAAACAGACACAATATACAAGTTAATTAATCGTATAAAATAGCTCTTTTATTTGAAAATGATTCACGTTTATATATACAAGTTATATTATTTGACGACGTATTATAATTAGTGATATTTATTCAACCAGAAACATGCGCACATGTTCATTGTACAATGGACTGTATGTATACCCGAATGCTCACTCGTAGCCCATTTACAGCGAGTCTGAGAATCCATTCTAAAAAACAAACAATAATAAACACTTTAAATATTCTCCTCATTTTCATTCTAAACACATTTATTAATAATAAAGACGACATTTAATCTGGCGTTAAAATGATGACATTTCGGTATAATTACCTTCCCGCTTCTCCCTGAAACACAAACAAGGATAACGTTCTACATCCTGGACTCCCACCAGGAACATATTTCCTAAGGTAAACACAATTTTCTTATCTCTTGCCATGGAAAAGTGCTAGCACACAGTGTTCGCTTTCTTCAGTAAATATGATATTTCGTTATGTTTGTATGCGTTGCACGTCGCGATGCTATTACGAGGCATCGCGACGCCCCTTAACCCCAAAGAACATTTGTGTAATGGCGTCGCGCTTTTCCCCCCTTCCCCATCCCTTGTCCTGAAATCACCCCATGTTATTATTGTAATACGGGAACGTCTTGGAACAGATGGTACCAAAGGTGGCCGGCGCATGTGGTAGTGGCGAGAGAGAAACTTTTATTACATTATTATACGCGGTTTGTTTGAGGTGGGAAACTATAAGAACAAGATTCAACTAACCCATGGCCATACAATATGGTCATCAAATCTAACAATTAATAATTGAGAAATTATTCTAGACGGGAATTTTTTTTTGTCACATTTTCAAATGAATATTCCATCCGGTGATAGATTCAATTATTCAATCAGTTTAGTTGAACTCTGAGAAAATATTGAATATTTAAAAAAAAAATGAAAATAGTGCGCTTGCACCATGTTACTGGAAAATGAGGGTACATCGAGCCTCGGTTCGATCACCGCCAATGTATATCTTTACAGATGTTTTTCGTGGTGATTTCCTCTGGATAACCAAGGCAAATACCGGTATAGTTCTTACGAAGAAGCCGTGACCGCTTTCTTTACCACCAGCCTTCCCGTTATCTAATATACTCCTATCTCATTATCATTCACTGATCATTTATCCAGCGCGAACATATCTTAGTTATCGTTACAGTAGTCGTTAAAACCAAAATGGATTAAAAAAAACAACACTTATTTAACATTTTGTTCCACATTGTTTCCATCTGTTTCATCTGTGTTTCAATTATTGTTTGCAAACAATAGCCACATTATTTGAATGCAGGTATAAAAGAGTACTATATAGATGAATGACGTTAACAAAATCCTAGGCTTGGTACTAGAACTTGACTTTAGAGCAGAGTCATGGCCTACTGAGCCAGATGCAAGTCAAAGAAAGTCGCAAGTCAAAGATACGAAGATTCATCTCATCGTCGGGCTTCAACCATCTCAAAGCACTCGAAGAGAATCAAGAAAGAGTGAAAGATCAATGTGAATATACTCACACAGTGATAAAGCACTCATCGACGCACATCTGTTATAAGAAAATACATACTACATGTAAAGGTGTGTTTGAACGTCAATCTAGTGAAAATATCCGTGAAAGATCTGAGACGAAATTATTGTAATTCTGAATTACAAATAAGAAGAATATTGTAAAACGGATATTCATCATTCGCAACAATGAATGAA
The DNA here is from genome assembly GCA_964007535.1 of Brachyptera risi. Taxonomy (NCBI): domain Eukaryota; kingdom Metazoa; phylum Arthropoda; class Insecta; order Plecoptera; family Taeniopterygidae; genus Brachyptera; species Brachyptera risi. The sequence goes on from OZ023337.1 coordinate 21,874,164, forward strand.
GTAATTTGGACGAATATTTATGCTAACAATTTGAGTTAGATCTTGTCATTTCGTAACTTGTTGATTAACAATAACTCCGCTTCATCTTATAATTTCAATCAGGAAATAAGTAACGTTTAGAAACATGATAAGTATGTCACAAAGCCATTCTTCCCCAATTAAGGTTAATGATGACAAGGTATATGATCCACTGAAGAAAGCATCACAAGGGCAATCTTTTCACCCAAAATGTAGCGCGTCTCTTCAAACACACCCTTACGAGGTAGATGATTGGTTAGTTTCTAGAGCACGTGACATGAAACAGTGCAAGACAAAGGTGTGAATACCATGCATACGAGCTTTTGATGCACGACAATCGTATTACATTTCAAACGACAGAAATAATTTCAAAATGGACGTGCTCATTTACACTATCACTCGTGTACCAGAACTATCAGAAGTCTGATGTGATTGTAGGTTGGACAATTCTTGATTGAAGAATATTTTAAAGATTGATTTTCAACTTTTGTGACATCATTTTTGATAAAGTCGTTGAATGATAGCTAGGTGTCAGTGTAAGCTAATTTATGCCGAGCCCGACTGTGAATGAAATTTATAATTTTCTATCAATTCAAGACAAAACTATGATGTTTGAATATATTTTCTGTATTAATCTTGTCATAGTTTCTTTGAAAATATTGTTCGGAGAGTGTCAAAAAGTAAAAAAAAAGAAAAGTCAGAATAACAAAGAGAAAACTAAAATATTCTGGCATCTTTCAACATGTGATTTTCTCATAAAGTGGAAATATTTTGAGAAACTAAAATCGTAATTTTGATATTTTTCTATGTATAAACAATATTCATGAAATTGATTTGATGATTCACAACATGAAAAGTTTTGAGAATACATTTAGAATACATTTAATTCATTATCAATTCGAAAATCGAATCGTTTTGGATACTCATTAAGAATTGAAACTTTTTGATGCACATTTTGAATATTTTAATTACGGTTCTGAAAATTGTACACCAATTTTATGAAAAAAATATCAGTTTTTATAGACCGTTAACAATTATGCAATACCAAGCTAACCTGTACGTCACAAGCTACTCTACAGAAGAGGTTGACGCTTTGAACGGTAACTCAATCCAATTACCGGTGTAATAAATAATCCAGTTAAAGAAGATAACGAAGTTATGCAAGCTTCCAAGTGAACTTGTGGAATGCATTTTGTGTCAGTTAAAATGTAAAACGATGTCGACGAATGAACACATTTACTACTACAGTCTACATACAAACTATTGCAAAATACCGGGGTAAAAATATACAATATTTACTATTAAGAGATTAAAGGAGTCGATTCAGTGAAATACTGATAACTTTAGAATTATTTGAGACATCAAACACAAAAAGAAACACCAAAGAAACACAGATTCATTTGATTCCCAAAAGAATGATGATAAATCTTACTTTATACAATCATTATACTCGAATTCTAAGACACATGTGAGAAACTGAGAATGCTGTTTTTGCACCTATATGTTTCATCTGAATTTCATACGAGATAAGCTGCAAATTAATTGAATAAGCTATTACAAAGATGTGTTTCTGCATAATTTGAAATTGTGATATCTTTTATTGTTCTTAAGTTACCAAGACAATGGTACTTCGCTAAATCGACTTCTTTGTGCTCTTGAAATATCTGGACAATGAAATAAGTTCAAGCTGAAGTTGGTCAACTCGATAAGCACAAAAAGTTATGAATACTCATTCATTTTCAATATACGAAAAGGGTGTGAAAGGCGTGCCGATAAGCATTTAGTTCAATATCAGGTTTTTGAATATAACTTTGCATCGATTTGAGATATAAAAATGCTTTGTAAATATGAGTCAAGATCTTTGTGAAATGGTATACATTATAAAAATTACCCGTACTAATCCTCACGATTGTCATTTTCCACACAAAAGTTGGAAAAGTACACTTTAGCTGCACATAAATGATGATCACAGGCTGTTGATGTAATGTTTTTCAACTCCATATCACAAAAATCTGAGCGTATCACATATAACTTATAAATTTAAATACTTCGAAACGTTCGAAAATTATCTAACTAAAACCTGATATTCCAGTAAATCTATTCCACGTGCCCCGATGGCTCATTCACAACAGAAATTAGCAGGAAACTTTTCTTCCTAATGGTATTTTATGTTCCCGTTACAGCATCACGCTGTAGCAGTAAGGAATCAGCCGTGAGAGCAATGTTTGCAAACTCCAAATATTGCACCTAATTTTACATCGAAGTAAACGCGATCGTCAACCAGATTACGAATTGCCAACAATGTGAAAAGTACTTTGTCACTTAGATCAGCTGGTGCTATGAACAAACTCTCATCACCAGTCTATACTGCTGATTTATTGTCGTGAATAAACTTATTCTCGCTCCTTAGAGTTGAATTTAATGCTAATTGTTGTTGCAAATATCTATACGATAATTTATTCTCGCTCTTCATAGTTGAATTTATTGCTAATTTCTGTTGTGAATGGGCATTTGTAAAATGCTTATCAGAACTGACATCACTCTTTGTTGCTTGTCATTACAAAGACAGTTGCCATGTCAACGATGTGTCACGTGACAGTTGGAAGAAGCGCATTAGGGTTTCAATAATATCAAATTGATATTATTTTGTTTCTTTCGAAAGAAAAAATCTGAATTTGTTCTGACAAAGCATTTATTAGGAAAGAATGATAATTCAAAGAAGAGACTTCACTTTTGAAGTTTGTATATTCCATCTATTCTTTTGAATAGCACATACACAACAGCTATTGAGTTCCAATACTTATTTGTGCTTACGGAGATGATATTACAATTGAAAAAAACACGAAAAAACAACATTTGGTGCAGTAAAACACAGGAAAAATGGTCAATTGGAAAAAAAATTGCATGGTGTGATATCCTAATATTTTTACCGAGGACGGAGGAATAACATATTTAAAACATATATACGAAGATATTTAAACGGTATATATTAGCCTAATCATGCTAACTATAAATTCATTAATTTTGTTTTTAAGAGTCCCGTATTCATACTTGCTATATGATTTATCTTATTATTAATGTGATATTTATTCGTGATATTTTTTTAAAATTGAATTAAAAACAAAATAAAACATTATTTTAAGATTTAGGAAGTTTATTGACTTTTATCTTTTACAATGTTACGGAAAGAAAAATATGATTACTAGTTTTTTCTTACACAAGATTTAATATGGGAGCATATTCACCAAGTCATAATAATAGTACAGACACATTTTATTAAATACACGATAAAGAATTTGATAATTGGTAATTGAATTCATGTCATTGTACTATGAATATGGAACTTGGATGTTCTGAAGATTAAAAAAACTATGTTTTCAATCAATGTGAATTTATAATTAGCATTTTCTACATGAATTAGACAATGAAACTACAAAATTACTCGATTTAAAAAAAATTTGTTGTTTTATTACCTGTTTTTTTTTAAGAAGTGGTGCTCCATATTTTTACTGATATGAGAATGACTGTACGTTAAACATCACTGCCTTATGGTTTCCAAACCCTCCAATGTTAATTTTTATCTTATTGTTATTATCTTGAATCATTTCACTGACTTCAACGTAAGGAGAGGGAAGGGCGGGGATTCGAATCTGCAAGTCGGTGTTTACATGTTCCACGATGTTGAATGACAGCTGAGTGGATGAGTTGTGACAATCATTTGGTGAAGTTAATTTGTTTCACGTTTCAGCATTGTATATAGCATCATTCAATGTTCTCATATGATGAAATACCGATTTGCAATTAAAATCAAACTAATTTTCTTAATTCATTACTAGGATATTTCAGAGACATAAAACTTACGTCTGAAAAAATATGAATATCCTTGAACTTTCAAGTGAAGAATCCAATCTTTCATTGAGTAAATGTCATATGTAATTCCAACAGGGGAACATGACGTGTATTCACATTTGTGGAAATGCTGGAATAGGTGAGTATCTTATGAACTCAAGTGAAACGAAAAGAGGAGAACGTCGAGTGAAGTGAAAATAACAATAAGATGGGGCTGCATTCTGTTGTGTACGCAAGTCGACGTGTATTTATCTCGTTTAGTGTTCGAGAGAGAGAGAGAGATAGAGAGAGAAAGAGAGAAAAAGGAGAAAAGTGTTGTGGAAGTTTTAACGCTATTTAAGAAGGCTGCTCTCAAATCAAAGTTTGTAATTGGCAATATCATACTTGAGATGAATATCACTGAAATCAATACAATACAAAAAAAAAAACAGTTCACAGTTATTTCCACGTCAAGAAATGCTGAACCATTTATGAATAATGTTATTTAGAAGAAATTTAAAAGTGAGGCCTATTTAACGTATATCTTTCAGAAATCGGGAAGCTGATTAACAATATGATTATTCTGCGGTAGTTGTTCAAATTCAAATTGAAATAATATCAAATTGAATAATAAAATTCAATAATAAAATTTGATCAAATTGAATAATATTGGACTTTTGAAATAAGAGTGGGCCCATGGAATATTACTTCGCAAGTAAAGTATTATCTTCCAAATGTTAGTTACACAAATTTTGAAATTTATCTCAAACCTTATGATACAATCATCGTTTTCCGTTAAGGAAATGAAAGACACAAAGCTGAAGACTGTGTTTAAACCGTGGAACACTTTATGATACTCAAATTATAAGTATGAGAATAATAACTAATTGAACATAAAAGTACATTTGTGGCTCAATGTGAGTAAAGTATCACTAGTTGACAGTTACCGAGCGCAACTGCGAGTTACTTGCACAACACTGACTGGACAGGGTGGGAGTCAGTTCAAAATGGACGGTTTACGTGAGGAACATCGGTTGTATATTATTAGCTTGAAAAATGTACGAAATGTTGCAAAACAGGTTTGCAAACATTGGAACAAAAATATTAGAATTAAAATAATTTTAAGTCAGATTTGAGTTTTTGGACACATCTTTATTTATTTCTGTTCAATACTTGGTTTTGTACAACCATGAACAAAGAATCTAGTACAATTTCAGAATTAAAAACGTATTTTTGCCTGTTTCGTAAATTAATTCCAGTTAGCAATAAGACATTATTTAAATTCTAGCAAAACCCCTAAATTTTAATAATTTCGTAGTATATTAAAACATTTTTAACGACATATTTGGGTAATAATATTTTTTTTTTGATTTACAAAAAACAGTTATTTATCATTTATATAATATTATTTATTATGTTTACTTTAAAACATTGAAGAAAATATCCATTAAATTTAATAATATTATTTATCTAGCTTATGCAGGGTTTAATTAATAATTGAGTACACTTCCACAGAAATTAGCTTCTCACTATAAAAATGTACTGCAATTGAACACTTTTTACCATTATTTAAGTAGCGAAAAACAAAACATTTAAAGGGTTTATTTAATGAATTTGTATTTTGATGAATTATTTTAGACTTACGGTTAACTACGTATTCAGAGTATGAGCAACCAAAGCCTCGCATATTTTATTCAAAACAAAATGTACACAAAATGTGAATACAAAAATTGATCAAAGCATGGCGTTCCGCATGTGATTTGGACTTTTTAGTGGATAGCACACATACGGTCTTGAGATTATTCAAATCAAAAGTTGAATTGGAATAAAAAAACTGAACTGAACACATTCTCAAGCCCACTTTTTGAAATAATAAAAATTAACTTGGTTTTGGTTGCTCAAACTAGATCTAGCTTCATTCATTACTTCTAGTTAAATACCACCACTGCGCAACATTTTAATAATATCACGTCTACAAATATTGGAAACAAGATTTGGAATGTCTCCATTCACTATTTTTATCTGATGAAGAAGAATCTAGTGTCAAGCTGGGGCATATTGGCCATTATGAGAGAGACAGAAAAATGAAATTCCTTGCTTTCCTTTTCTTTTCAAAAATAATTCTGATTGTCTTTTCCTGATTACAATCTTGGTCCTATGTTATAGCGTTGTTTATAAACATGGTTAATTAATAACTTTGGCCAATAAACAACAATTAAACTATGTCAATAAATGGCTTGAAATTAAAAATAAGGAGGCGCATATATGTCATTTCCAGATCATTTTCTTTTTTACTCTATACTCCATACAATTTGTTTTAATACAGATCCAAAATGAGAGTTTATAGCAAAGTGCTTGTCTTGCGACTCAGAAGGACGGATTTGGAACCGCTAAAATAGTATGTAAAATGACTGAGTAATTAAATAATTAATTACATCAAATTAAATATTCACTGTTCAAATCAAGCAAAGAAAAGAGTTGAAAATGTATTTAATTGCGTACGTTAGAACTAATGGAGTAACGATTCTCTTCCGAACCAATGATTGGAAAAGCATGATCTATATACAGAGGATTTAGCCATATTTGATGAATCACAAGCACTGGTATTGAAACATTGTTTGGTTTTGTGGGTATTTCGTACAGTAAAAAAAAACACATGTATGGGGTCCACACAACCAGAACTACGGCAAAAACCACATTAAATCTAGCCGTTCAACAAATATGGAAAACAAATATCGAAAGCTGGGAACAGTTAAGAATTGACACATAGTTATACAATTATCAATAGCCCATTTTCCCCCCACCATTTAAAAAATCCCACATTTTGTTTTTACGAAAATCTAATAATTAATAAACTCTGAATCATTTCACTCACATTATTAGCAGAATAGCTTGGCACAAGTTGAATATTTCTTCGTTTGCCATCCCGGTAAACAGTGCCGACATCAAAAACATTTCCCCTCGAGGAAGAAAAACAAAATGCTAGTCGAGCATCGATACGTGGATGATATTACGATGTTTAGGATGGCTAATGAGAGAAGATCGGCCGCCCGCTAACGTTGCAAACTGTCATGGCAGGAGTGCCGTTGGTGATTCGTCGGAGTTATTTCGTTGGTCGGGTGGTGTACGGTGCCGTACGATACTGAGCTCGTTCCGGTCGCGAACCGACCGCCGCTTTGAAGCCTCCTTTCCAGCGGTTCCCGACTTCTTCTGAAAGCAAAGGTGAACACACAAGGACAGATAACGTTATTTGGTCTAATACGTTCTACCAACCAAGCAGCACATAAACAAACCCGTTAAATTATCACTGATATTTTCTACACTTCACGGGGATTATATGTTGAATATATATAAAAAAAAACAACAGATAAACTGATTGCGAAAAAAAATCAAAGTGAGTTCATATAGGCCTACCCGCTAATGTTCATGACGTAATTGACTGCTATATGGAAACTACCAGTGATTTTCCACGGTATTTTGAATGTCTGTTTATGATTCAGTACCCAACAATGTTCAATTTTTCAACGTACACTATCTTCTGAGCCTCTAAGGCGATTTTGTTTTGCAAAAAAAAAAGCTCATGTATTTTACATTTTCATAGGTAAATTATTCGAGTAGTGTGATTCAAGATACAGCTTGGAAAACTGGATATCAGAATATATGTATGTCCATGTATGAATATACGCATATTTGTATCACCTATTATTCATCTTTATTTATTCATTATTCATTATTTATCAGATTCATATCGGATTTGAAAGTACAAGAAATGAGGATGCAATCGTTTGGCAATACTCATAGGATTATTACAAAACATGTTTCAATGTATGAGATATACAAGTGTTACATCAACGACTCTCATTCAACGAAGGAAATTCTTCACTCTTCGAAGATCAGACCTCTATGAGTTGAGATAGATATCTTATTGATTTCTATATATATATATATATATATATATATATATATATATATATATATATATATATATATATATATATATATATATATATATATATAGATATATATAGATATATATATATATATATATATATATATATATATATACACATACATACATACATATATATATATATATATATATATATATATATATATTTATATATATATATCAGCAAATAAGAAAAACATATTTGATATATGAAATACCGGTACTATATGAAGTTTATCAAGATGTGATAACATTGCCAAAAGCTATATACATTCAATCGAATGGTCGTTGTTCTATGCGTATGCAGTAGAATACAGTCTCTCTACATCTCATTGCGACTTCAACACCGATCTCTCGCTCTATCTCATGAGAATCCAATTGAAGGAAATGTCATCAAGAGGCATCAGCTTACCTGGGTAGACATCTGACGAGTCGTAATAGTCTGAGGGTGAGTCTTCAAAGTCATCGTATCCTCCGCTGTACCTAAGGGTAACAAGAACACACATCAGCGCAATTCACGTCGAAAGCGACGACACACATTAGTGTGTGTGTGTGTGGGGGGGGGGGGGGGGGGCTGAGGAGCACATATCGGAATACTACCAAATTACGGACGGTAACATCGGATTCGGAATGCAAATGGAGCATCTTTCTTTCTTATTTGCCTTCATCTTCATGTCGGTTGTGGAATATACTATAGATCTTACGTGGGCTTGGTGTGTGATAATGCCGTAAAAAAGAGCTACTATTTCGGGGAATTGGTTAGAGCACAGAAGAGTTATGGTTGGGAAAGGGACATTTGGGTCAGGATTTCATCGTTGCCTCGAACAGGCATACCCTCGTTTTAAGTAATCACGCCAAACCACGTTCACTCTTGGTATCCGTATGCCAGTATGCACTCTTCAGCTCCTCCATTAGTGTACGTATATGTGAGTTTTCAAGTCAAATTGAGATTTTTGACCAATACAGCTAGAATTCTGCGTTATTCCCGCACCAGTATAAAAACAACCCATATGTACAGTGATTGATTGATTTTTGTTTGGTCGACGACCTCACTACCGGATATAGGTCATTTAGGTGTACGAATGAGCAGGTGATTATGAAACTATGAAATTCTGAGACTGAATTTATACAGAAGTGTTGGTCGGACTTTTCTTCGAATTCAGACTAAGTTTAGACTGCGCGGACAAACATGGGAATGTCATACCAAATAAGGTTCTGGGTACCGCGGTTCAAACCAAACTATTTTGACCAACTCTGATGGTTTTACCATCAAATGGTATAACTCAGCAATGTTTCGTGAGCGTGATGTTTTCAAGCAGTTTTCGAGTGGCACCAAAACGTTCAAAAATGTTCGAATTTTGAACGTATCTTAATTGGAATTAAGTCCGTTTCACATTATAGCATCGTGTAGTATGATCAGTAGTTGATATGCTGTTCACACAGTTCCATCACTGTTAACTATTTGTTGGAAAACTACCCTCATGCTTCGACAGCTGACATAATTAGGTTCGAAAGTAGGAAGAAGTTATCGCCTACCCTGTGGTAGCGTAGTTATCATACTGCGCCGTCTCATAGAAACCGCCACCCACGGCGCCACCGGCCAGCTCCTCCTCATATCCGTAGCTCTCCTCCATCGCCACCCTCGCTCGGTCCAAGATGCTCAACACCTTCGTCTTGGACGCCGTCGGTCTTGGCAACAATGCTTGTGGTGGAGGCTTTCGTCCCCTTTGAGACGGCGGACTCAACAAGCCGCGGCTGGCGCTACGCATTGGCGCCATCCCCCTGACGCCGCGCACGGGCATGCGGCCGCCTCTTGCGCCACCGCCGCCACCTCCTCGCACCTGCGAGAACGGGTCAGAGAAACCGTGAGCGTGGGACACGGACGACTGGCCGGGAGTGGGCCATTTGAACTGGGCCTGGCCCATCATGGCGCGACCGTGTGGAGCGCCTCTCATCATTCCCATCGGACCACCGCGATACATCCCGTACATCTGGCAGAGAATAAATGATAAAAAGGAATAAACAACAAAATAAAAATAAAATGCGATAAAAATAAACATTTGTGAAGTGTATGCCGCAAATGTTAAACACACAATGGAAATGTGCAGTTGATGAAAATGAAAAACAACAGAAGTATACATTGTTTTAATTAAAACAAATAAATCCAGATGAACGAAAATAATGAATGAAACAATGAAAAAACGACATATAAAGTTATTTACATAGAATATTATTCCGCTGTCTGGGGATTATAATAATCCAATCAAGCTAATGCATATGAGTAATGCATAATTCTAATGCATTATATGCGTGGACAACGTACCTATACTGGACATGTTTGGCGAGGTAGTAAATACAACTTGACAATAAAAATGTGTCATCATTTATGAATAAGTCTGAACCTCGCCAACATCTCCATAGTTATATTATTATTATTGTTTGCTGAACGACCCCACCAACAGCTGGGTTATACGGGTTAAAATTCATAATCCCATATAATCTGGTCATGATATATTTGAACTCATATTATATCAATGTTGTATTTTAATTGTAATATTCATATATTTTAAATTCCACTGTTAGAACAGTGTTTACCTACATTTAAAATTTGGAGTAATTTGTAAAAATTGAAATAGTATGTTTCTCAAGTTTCTATTCAAATTATTTGTAGGAAAAAACATTCCTCTGAACTTTACTCTATGGTTAGGCCCACAGTTTGTCCATACATACTTGACAACTTATAGGACAGATAAACGAGCTCAACAGATAAAAGGACATAGCTGTTAATGGTTGAAATTACATTTATTTTTTCTCAACACGAATAATTAAATTGTTCACCATCACTAACATTCACAGTGATTTGAAAACGAGGTATATTTTGATGAAATTGATTCTTCACCTTTGTGGTGATCTGCCCGAACATTAGCACCTTGATACATTTAGTCTTGACTGGAGAATTAAGTTTTTGCGATGTTGATAACAGAAACACAATTTCAAATATATCACCAGAATACAAAAGAAAGGTTTCATGACAAAATCTCGAGTATATTGATTTTAATGGTCCATCTCACAACTGAATCAATCACCTGCATAGTCTACTTTGGAGAAATAATATTTGAAGGACATCAAGACCCTGATACTAAATTCGAAGTAATAATGATATTGATTTCCCTGATTTTACAGAAAACTAGAAATAATTTTAATCATATTAATTTCATACATAATAATTTTTTTCCCCTCAAGACCAGACTCTTTTTCTAAGTCATGACGTAGACATTATTCGATTCTGTTCATGTTTCTATGGAGACTATGTTTCTATAAGACCTTTCCCTTTGTTTTTCCAATGTGACTTCCTCCTGCCCTCGCAATGCCCTACCCTATCCAACAAATTGTATTCTTTTCTCACATTCCTGACACTGTGAACCCGGATCCTTACCTATTAGATTCACATTATCAGAAAATCATTATTAGTTTGCACACTAAACACTTATTATTATTATTGCCCTTTCATTATCTCACCAAATTATGTTTTTTTTCTCATCAACCTTAAATTTGTCAACATATTGAATAATCTATAATGAGCGTACTGTAAAGAGTTGTAATTTCTCATTGTATCTGAGCTTCATGAATGAATGAATAAATGAATAATCGGTAATGTCTACGTCATGCCTCATGGTCTCTGAAGGACAAGAATTGATCAAAATTTCTAAAATGGAGATGACGTTCTCTAGTTTTCTCTAGAATTGAATAAATACATATCGTCACTATCCATTTCAATCTAGCGTCAGGGCTGTGATGTACATCAAATCAGAGTAAAATATGCATACTATATCTACTACAATCATAACTCGACTCACCGGTTTGCGGGCAATGGGCTGTGTTCCATTAGCTCCCGCGGGACTCTCCGTCGGCACCGTCTGGTACAGTTCCATCTCCCTCATCTGTTCCTGTCGGATCTCGTCATTGGAGTCTGGAATCAGGTACTTACGCACCTCGGCCAGTGCGTACGCGATACGTGCGTGCGCCTCGGCTGGTGGTGCGAATGCGGCAATCTCTACGTGCAGATCGTCGGAGAGGTGAGCATATTTCGGGTCTAACGAGGCGCGTAGATCTTCCTCCTAGAACAAGAAAAATGGGAGATTCTAAATTAGATGATTTTGTCGCTTTACATTCATGAATGACAAAAATGCGTTCTCGAATTATAGACATTTTTCATCTAACCAAGATAAGCTCTATTTTTGTTCATGGTGTCATAATCTAACAGACATTCCGAATATCTCACTCATTATATTGTCATATATCGATCTCATATATACATGAAGTAGTGTGTGTGGGCCTAAACGATCCTCTGCCTTAATTGAGGAAGAATAACTTGGTGTCAGGTTTTTAATTTTGATAATTCATTCTATATTAACAACAATGATACATATATACAATACAAATACTAACAATTGACGAAATCTTGTAAACATGGAGGGTGCTTTGAGAACTCACTCAAAATTTTGAAAAATGATTGTTCGAAATGTGAATGAATTGCCAATGCAACTTTGTCAGTATTGTAGATAACACGAATTCAGGAGGAAGGATCTCTCAAAGGTGAGATATTCCGAGAATGTCGGCTATTTCATCACCTCGACCCATTAACGTCGTACACTTCAAGACAGTGTTGACTTCCAATATACATGCAAAACCGTAAACATCAACAGAATGATCGTAAGTCGGAATCAACATTAAACGATTCTATATGCTACTTGTGATCGTTTCCAATGCAACCAATATCACCTCGATAAACCGAATAACAGGCGATCATAAAGACGCTAGACAGCAGAGACACTAAATGCAGCACGTTTTAACAGTTATATATAAAATAACAGAGATCTTTGTTGAGAATACGTTCACGCAAACATCGATGTTACGGTCGTAAGTTGAGCTCACCGTTAAATGTTTCTGTATTACTTGTGATCGTTTCCAATACTACCAATCTCAACGCGATAAACGGAGTAACACGAGATCATGAAGAGGTTATATACGTCAGAAAACACTAACCTTTCACACCTATAAACCAACATGGATCAGTTAGACCAGTCACTTGAATGTTAGTGGATACTTGTCGAACCAGAAATATATTTGGTGCATGGAATAAAACATCTTGTAGCATGTTCAAGTATTTAAAAAATGCATGAATGAATAATACGCAATGATAATATACTAGTAATAATACTTTTTATTACTAATAATTACTTTTGGGGTGGTAAGATCGCCCTTGTGGTGCCCCGTCCAAACGATCCTATCTTACATTCATAACCTTAATTGGGGAACAATGATTTTGTATCAAGTTTCGATGTTATAAAAAAAAAAGTAATAATTATGATCATAATGATGATATACTTTCAATCTTGATTGATTTACACGTATGCCAATTTTTTCAACTGTTCTTAACGACTAAACTATCTACTAAGCTAGTTGTGGTGCGAAAGAGCGTGTGATAATGAAACGATGGAGTGATGAAAGATGAACTGACGATTACACAAACCCATGCCTAGCGCTGGAATCAAAGTCAAGCCCCATCTGACTTCAGTTTCCAAGTTGCTTTAGTTGACTGAGCCCCGGGGGTGGTTGACGAATGCAAATTGGTTGAAATATACATACATTATACATATCATACTCATACATGAATATGTTTATATTGGATTGACGATGCATTGTGAAGATGACTATAGTACGAAGAATTGGATTTGAAACTTTCCTGATACTTCATTTCTGTACGTTGTGGTCGTCATAAACTATATCCGTGACCTATCTGTCGTATCCTCAATTTTCTATTCATCAATATGTCGAATAATAACAATTGTGTTCTAAAATGCAGTGGAATATTTCATCCATAATGAAATAAAATCATGCACATTTTTTCCCAATTGGATATACATCTCGTATACTCTCCTATATTTCAATTTCAATTTCAATTCAATTTCAATTATATTTCGAATGTGAATTACACGAGTTGGACCTATGGCTACCAACTATAGACAACAAGTGTTATTGATAGTCAAAGGTTACATATACATAATTATAACATAAATATAAGAACGTATTACATATACAGTAGATGATTTATATATGAACAGTAAATATTAGTAATCTAAAATGATAGTAAATTGAAATACGTGTACGATAAGTAATGGAATAAGCATTAAGGAATAAGGATTAAGCACATAAGGAGTGCTTGTGTGTGGGAGAGGATCCAGAAGTAAAGATGTTTGATTTCAAGTTGGCATGAGAATGCGTTAAGATAGGTTGAAGTAAAAATGAAAGGGAAATTGATGATACAAGAGTTAGGTTGAGTGGAGATCACGTACGACATTCACAACATACAGGAATGAGGCCCCTGATAAGGAAAAGTATCTATATTCCGACGTCTCCCTTACATCTTGTAGCACCATCGGTCGACAGTGTCTAGCCGCTCGTGACCAACAGGTGGTTTGAGAGCAGGTCAAATATGTTACAGGCACAACGGAGACGAAATAAATGAAAAAGTTTCGAGACTTTGGTTGAAATAAAGTTGATAATAATCTTATCTTTATGGTTCTCATTCGAAGTCCGATAGAAGTGGTCGAAGTCAGAAATCTTCAAAAGTCTACAAAACTTTATTATATCGATTTTTGTTCTCCACAATATAACGAATCGGATTATAGAAACTATATATCATAAATGTAACATTTCACGAACTTGAATTGACACATGTGAATTGAATATATTGACGGTTACGTTCAGATATTGAATACAAACTTATAACTCGTTAACGTATAACTCGTGAACTGACCAATGTGAAAAATGAAAACTATACATTTCTTAAAACTGTAATTCATCACGTATTACGTATGGAATGAAATGAATTTGAATTTCATTTGAATTTGTTACTTTTATTCCACAATTTTTTTTTACCAACATTTAAAACGTGATTTAATGAGTCATTATTTCCCAATAAGAGCAAGGTAGGAAAAGTTCGGAAAGGAAACTACAAGGACGATTCTAAATCACTCCGATAGTAGTTCATATATTTTACTATTCATTGATTTAATGGAACTGAAACCGTCAACAGGCACGTGCTCAAGTGCTAGTTCTTCATCTTGGACCATATGATGAACTATACCACCTTTCTGCCGATACTGTCTGCGTTGGAAACTGAATTCAGTTCGGTCTTGGGTTCGAGTCCTGCATAACACATGGGTGCTTGTACACAACAATCATCCATCAATCACTCAAAAATAGTAAAACAAAATCTCATTGGTGAGATCATTAAAGGGCATCACAACCCTGAAACTAGATTTTATGAGTGATGACGAAGTTTATTTTCCCAATTTCAGAGCAAACTAGATGTGTTCATATCTCTCAATTTCAGAAATTAACATTTTTCCCCCAGAGAGAGAAATCATCACCGATTCTGCAAAGAAACACACCGAATCGAGTAATGACTCAGAAAAATGGCATGGTCTTGTAGGACAAATACATTGAATGAATGAAACTTTTATTTATGCATTTCATTTTTCACAAACTCGGTGGGACATATCACATTTCTCTATTATTCTCTATTCTTAATTTCAATCTCAATAATAACAAACTTGAGTCTGAATTATTTCTAATACTCTTGTTCTGAATAGTTTGATTGATGGTTTGGTTGGAGTTTGTGGATTTGATTGGCCGAATACTTTTCGAGGCATCCCGTTCCACTCAGCAATTTTCCTATTCACCAATGATTTTCTAACCTTCATCCGCCTTCCAAATCCTTACACCTTGATCTTATGGCAGTGATCATTCCTGCCCCGAGAATGATGTTTTTCGAATCTGGCTCTGACGTCCTTCCATGCAATTCATTTTTTACATCAATTATAATTTCTGTAATTGAGATGATTTTTTTTTTTTATTTCAAGATTGGGAAATTTGAAATTGTCGTTCTCACCAAAATGTGGTTTAGTGAGTTTGCAATGTCTGATACAATATGAAACCACCACGAACTAGCACTGTTTCACAGTATGATGAAGAGAGAGAGGGGGGAGGGGGTAACGACAAAGAGAGATAGAGGGGGAAATCCTCACATAAAGCGTTGCACACGGATTCACAATCATTCCAGGCAGTTAAAACACTAGCAGTTGTATGATGTTATTATATACAGTTACGGCACAGTACAGCCATTCGTTTGGCACATGACTTACATACAACCAGCTCTCTCCCTCTCCCCTTCTCTCTCTCTCTCTCTCTCTCTTCTGTGTTTTTTTACAAGCAGTTCTGAAGCATAGCAGTAAGTACCAAGCTATTAGAACGATCTACCAAGATTAAATGCATACAGGTCCAACCTTATATCTTGCTCCTACTTATCTCTAGTGGGACAGGATATATCTCTTGAATGCCAATATTGTGGGAAACAAAGTGTGAATAGCAATAAGATGTCTATGACCAATTGTCTATGATAATGACGATTAAATCTGGAGCATCATAATCGAATTGATCTTCGGAATCTTCTGATCTCCTGAAGTACCCAATACTTTCTGTAAACTTACCCAATCCAACCCAACCCAACCCAACCCAACCCAGAATAGGCTTGATGTTCGTGGCTACTTTAACCGATATTCAAGCATAAAGACGAAAACGGCGGCCGGCAGTCAAAATATGTGGCCGTGGCTATTTACAGCCATTGACTTGAATATATGCTATAAACCCATGCAGGCGTTGTTGGTTTTATTGTTGGGAAACCTAAACTCACCTGAACTTACCTAAATTGATTAAACTCAATGTTAACCTAAACCAACCCAAGATCAACAGTTATGCCGATAAGTTTCAACCAAACGCGGTATAAATGGTATGCGTTTGTACTCGGAAAATTCCACAAGTCACGCGCCATGGCACTCGAGATGGAGATGTTACTTATCCTCCTGTTCGAACGTGTGCCTTCCCCATCCCCTAATATTGCCGGTCGGTGGTGTCGCGCCACCATGATAAGTCAGATAAGCGGCTATACTTAGAGCTAAGAAGTCATCATGTCTTTAGCAAGCCGTTAAGCCGTATCTAAACGGAGGTCGAAAAGGTCGGCAATGAATGTAAGGATTCTTGTACACAGTGTTGCCATGTAAGTATGATTTTCACATGAAACGTGCAACGAGTACTGAGTGACGTCACACTACAAGACGTGTGATGAACTTTTTTCCACGTAAGAAGGTGCAAAACGTCCGTGTGACAGTGGTGTGGAATAGGCGGGACGTTTGGTCTAAACCGTCTTCTGCATGTGAATAAAATGTAAGTTCAGTAAAACCAAGACTTGAGAGCTCCAGAACCATTTGTTGTGATATTTTGCTTTTTAGTGGTTTAGCTTTTTTGCTCATTTCATAACTAAACACATCATCTCGAAAAAACTTATCATAAGCGCTCTGAAATGACCATTTCAAAAAAAAAAAGATTACATGAGTATTTATTTAAATTCATGCTGAAATTATCCTTCGACAATGCACCAATGAGAATATGTGGCAAAATAGGTAATAGAGAAGATGAGCGAAAAGAGAAGAGTCGTGCGAAAGCCCGGCGGTCGCGGTGAAAAAAATCACCACTCTCGTTTTCTCGCCCTCTTGACAAAAACATAACATCCAACCAAGTGGGAATTGTTCACCAAGGGAGGATTTTCGAAATCTCGAATCAATGTTTCTGAATTTAGCATATAGATCCAGAAGCTGATCAATAATGCCAATATCACTATTGAGTGATTGTTTACTTTCCAACAATTGCATTGTTGCTTCACCTGAACATAATCCCCCCCCCCCCTTCATGGATATTACATCAACCAATATCAACATGCCCTCCAGCTAGCCTACCCGAATTACCTTCTAATAATGTTGGTGGTATCAAAGCCGGTGTATTGTTTATACAACGATAATGACGGAATTCAATATCAACCAGATATGAAAAAAAAATACATTTCAACATGCAAAGGTTTCCAGAGTCAATCGTTTTAATTTCAACTTCAAATGATAATTGGTTCATTTCGCGGTTTCATAGATGAATTAACAAAATCAATTCGAATATATAGGTATATATTAAAATTTGTAGGCTCACATGACATTAAAAATGTCATATACGCATGAAGGCGAGAGGCAGAAAGAGATGTTCACAGCATTGAGTCAAAATTATGAAAACATACTTTTTTTTTTTTAATAACATCGAAACTTGATACAAAATCATTGTTCCCCAACTAAGGCTATGGAAGAAAGATAGGAACGTTTGGACGGGGCACCACAGGGGCGATCTCACCACCCCAAAACATACTGATTCTGTATCTATATGAACGTAAATTGGACGTCGCAGGACTCAAAAACGCATTTTGTTATCTGATCAAAAAACTTGGTTCACCTGAAAAGTTGGCTGTAGTTTGTTTGATGATGGTGACCACAGTCAACGAGAGTATGACCGATGAATGATCAACCAAACCTCATGAGTCGATGCCATCAAGATATTTTCAAGATACTTCCCAGTAAAAACTACGAATGGCTTGTTATTTCCCGAGTATTCTTTAGAAATGTGGACTTTATACAATATTATAAATCGAAACAACAAAATGCCAGTACAATTCATTTCAAAAATAGAATCAATATGATGAGGCTATAAAATGTGAATTTATTTCAATTTATAACGGAAGACTAATGAAGTATATTGACATTAAAACACATGAACATTCAATTTCTCTTTCACATATACAGTAGATTAGTGTGAGTTATCATTATAATACCAAACGAGCATACTATTCATACATCAACAAATACAATGCACAAATACTAGCGCTTTTACTGCTAAATCGAGTATCCTTCAAACGAACAGTAAAAAAAAAAAACAGCTAGTAATTGAAAACCATCAGACCAGGATGAAAGATAATGATAATAAAACATATCGATTGAGAACAAAGGGTTCGATATATTCCATATATGTCGTACGTTTCCTTTGTTTTGCGTTGATTAATTTATAAAATACTGTATATGTTACATTTTGATATGATATGAGTTGTCGTAATGCCATTGTCAGTCATGGGCTAATCTCATTAGATGAAACCTTTGATGAGCTCACGTACACTTGTAACTGCCACATTGTTACAGAAAAATGAGAGGAAATGATACCTTTTGCACATATACACTATTTGTAATCAAATCAATACCAACACGTATATGTGATGGATTTGTTGTGTGTATAGTATTTTGTTTCTCTATTTTTCGTATTAAATAGTGAATAAAGTGTAACTATTTTTAATTATTGAAAAATCAAATTCACCAACGACTTTAATCTGTTTAAATTGTGTTCATTCAAACTAGATACAAAAGTGCATGCATGCATCAACTCACTACGATATATATCTATATATTATATAATTGACTGAGCTCTATATGACAAATCATTGGTCATCTATATTTTGTATTGGTCAAATCAACACCCACTGGTGAACATCCAGCCGTGGATTTGTAAAACCACCTCTCGGAAACCGAAAATTGCGTCTATTGCGGTTACAACAATACAAAATGAGCTATCTCTGATTCAAGAGGAACAAAAATACATACACAGGGGGGGGGGGGGGGGGGTCAGGGGGTCGACCCTATAACAAACAAAGAACCATAACAAAGTGAGATCCTTATGAATCTTGAATCTTCAATAATATCAGGGCTTAGCCGTCTATGGACACACACATGAGTTTTTCAATGTAAAATAAGAATGAACAGTTTTTGGTGGAAGTGCCTGGTTTCATGAAACTGTTATATTATACAGATATCTCCATGAGCATGTTGTAAGTTCTCATTATTAGTCTTGTTTATTATATAAAAGAGAAAATTCGAGTTACACCCCCTGCTAATATCACACTGGAGAGAATATTATTACTTACTCATCCTATAACTTACGAGAGAATACAATAAAAAACAAAACAAAGTACGGTTTACATTCGCGTCTATATTATTACAATACTACATCAACAGATATGAAACTATTTTTCATCATTAACTTCAGTACGAAATGATGCATGATAAACTACTAGGAAAACGCGGGATGCGCGTTGTTAGACGAGCTTAGGGGTATAGAAATCTAGAATGAAAAATAATTTGTCAACCCAATCTACATCTACAGACCTTGGATCACTCCAAACGTTCAAAAACCTTACGAGAATCAGTTATGTCACGGCCTTCCTCTTCATTCGTTTCAATCGTTTTGAATGACACTTGTTGCTATAGATTTAATTGGTTCCCGTAATAGCCTAAATTGATGGGAAAATGCTTTATAAATGCGTTTTCTTCGTTATTTCTCATCCGATTGATGCGAAAAATCTCTCAAAATGTGCTTAATAGTTTCCTTTATATTCGGCGAAAATTTGAGAGGTCTTGAAAAATTTTGATTTTTCAATTATTTTCCTCCGGGTTATTCTAATGGGGATTTTTGAAATTTCTAAAATTCATAAGAAAAAAGTTACCACTCGATAATGCCACAAAACTATACAGATCTAAGTTAGATGAGGAACCATGACGAAAAAAAGTTTGAAGTTGATAGCTGTAGCCGTTTGACCTGTGGAGAACCGACAAAAAAACATAAAATAAAAAAACATAAAAACGAGCACCAATTTTTTTCAGTATGTCAAATTGCATCCTCGCTAAAGCTCGTCTAAATATCTCCCTCCTCACTCCCTTCCTACGTCATTTGACCAATATGGCGGACAAACGTGGTACTCTCTCCCAGAGCAAAAACGTAGAAACAGCAGTGTTTAGCTTTCCGTTTGATTATAATTATCTCAGTGTATAAGTATGGAGGACCTATCAGTGGCCTACGATGGACTGGAATATAAAAAAATGAGTATGAAGGCTTTCATTTGAACTATTCAACCACATATTCCGGCATATACAAAGAAAAATATCGAAAACATACAAAAACGCGCCTCTTGTATCAAGACTACATGTTCCGTACCATCATATCATATCATATCATATCATGTGATGTACATGTTTCGTTTACGAAACTACTAGGAAAACGCGGGATGCGCGTTGTTAGACGAGCTTAGGGGTATAGAAATCTAGAATGAAAAATAATTTGTCAACCCAATCTACATCTACAGACCTTGGATCACTCCAAACGTTCAAAAACCTTACGAGAATCAGTTATGTCACGGCCTTCCTCTTCATTCATTTCAATCGTTTTGAATTAATTGGTGACACTTGTTGCTATAGATTTAATTGGTTCCCGTAATAGCCTAAATTGATGGGAAAATGCATTATAAATGCGTTTTCTTCGTTATTTCTCATCCGATTGATGCAAAAAATCTCTCAAAATGTGCTTAATAGTTTCCTTTATATTCGGCGAAAATTTGAGAGGTCTTGAAAAATTTTGATTTTTCAAGTATTTTCCTCCGGGTTATTCTAATGGGGATTTTTGAAATTTCTAAAATTCATTAAAAAAAAAGTTACCACCCGATAATGCCACAAAACTATACAGATCTAAGTTAGATGAGAAACCATGACGAAAAAAAGTTTGAAGTTGATAGCTGTAGCCGTTTGACCTGTGGAGAACCGACAAAAAAACATAAAAAAAAAAAAAAAAAAAAAAAAAAAAAAACATAAAAACGAACACCAATTTTTTTCAGTATGTCAAATTGAATCCTCGCTAAAGCTCGTCTAATAATACAAGATCGATGGATTTATTTACCGGTCAAGAGCTACGTTATTGGAAAACAAGAATGTTGTACAACGAATAGTTCAACCGAAGCGTATTATTGAACTTTAATCCCTGGTATTTGTAAAAACTTGAAAACAGTATGGAAATTGAAGTGATCAATTTTTTCTATTCTATTTGTTCTTCACATATTAAACAGACAATGCAATTGATTGAACTGTAGATTTCACAGTGAGAGAAGTTCTTGTACTGGGTAATTAGTAACAACTTGCCACCTGATGAAGGTAAGATAAACATGTTACCATATAGTATTTTATTTGTTTTAATCTTTCACAAATACAAGGGAATAAAGTTCAATACTACGTTTCTGTTAAACTGCTGAATATCATTTGGGAGTACGAATAAGTGAACTTAAATGAGATGATGTTCAGATAGGAGGTTCATTAGACGACTTCAAAAGTCCTCACCTTATGCGGGACTCGAACCCACGTCCAACTCGACTTCATTTTCTGATCAAGTGGTGCATGTACGGACCACGGAGGGGGAGGAGGGGTCCAGGTGGGAGTGACTGATGAATGTGATAGGCTCCTTCCATTTCAAACTCTTCAATTAAATGTATACTAGGAAAACGCGGGATGCGCGTTGTTAGACGAGCTTAGGGGTATAGAAATCTAGAATGAAAAATAATTTGTCAACCCAATCTACATCTACAGACCTTGGATCACTCCAAACGTTCAAAAACCTTACGAGAATCAGTTATGTCACGGCCTTCCTCTTCATTCATTTCAATCGTTTTGAATTAATTGGTGACACTTGTTGCTATAGATTTAATTGGTTCCCGTAATAGCCTAAATTGATCGGAAAATGCTTTATAAATGCGTTTTCTTCGTTATTTCTCATCCGATTGATGCGAAAAATCTCTCAAAATGTGCTTAATAGTTTCCTTCATATTCGGCAAAAATTTGAGAGGTCTTGAAAAATTTTGATTTTTCAAGTATTTTCCTCCGGGTTATTCTAATGAGGATTTTTGAAATTTCTAAAATTCATAAAAAAAAAAGTTACCACCCGATAATGCCACAAAACTATACAGATCTAAGTTAGATGAGGAACCATGACGAAAAAAAGTTTGAAGTTGATAGCTGTAGCCGTTTGACCTGTGGAGAACCGACAAAAAAACATAAAAAAAAAAAAAAAAAAAAACATAAAAACGAAAACCAATTTTTTTCAGTATGTCAAATTGAATCCTCGCTAAAGCTCGTCTAACAAACACAAATATTCAGTTTCCCCTCTCAGGAAGTATATAAAGTCGACGTCCGTTCGCTCGATCATTTCGCATGTTTGTACAGTGCAGTCCCGATTGACTTGTTACACGAACTCAACTCCCCGACCTGTCCGCCACTGTATATAGGGGGTGAATTGGCGATAAAAACGTCGCACTTTGGATCTCACTCCAGCTCCTCTCTCTCTCCTGTCTAGTGGTCCCTAGGGAGCCAGGCAAAGCAAAGCTTTACCAAGCGAGGCATCCAGCAATGATTGCAGCTTGACTTCATATAGCTGGCACATGCAACACAAATACAGGATGAAACGGGATAAAAACAGAGCTCTTATACTGACTGACTGTGTGTTCGGGAATTACGGTCTAAACACGGAACAAGCAATATACCCAATTTAGAATGAGCTCTTCAATTGACTGTTGTGTGGTTGGTGTGTATACAGTCCATAACATGGCGCAATACACAATTTATAATGATTAGGCGAATGTTTATGCTGAAAATAACCTTGTAGACAATATGTATTGCCTCAAAAAATAGCACCACGCTTATACTACATTCCAATGATGAAATAAAAACGTTTTTATTTTCAATAAAAATCGAGTGAACCATTTTTGGTGGAAGTGCCCGGTTTTATAAAAGAATATTAAATACGGCTATCTCGGATACTAGAATGTGTTGAGCTGTCATGAGGTCTTGCTCATTGTACTGAAAATACAATAAAGTCGTCCATCACCGTACTTATATTCTTCATGTCGATATTAACAGAGTGGATTGCTTATAAATGGTGTGGACCTATATGCAAATGTATTGCTGACGCTAATGCATATGATACATTCACAGGTTTCTTGTGTAAGCTGAAGAGAGAATGATATAACTTTTCAGAACTTCATCTGGAATTTCATCTGACAATTTTTCCATGAAACAAATCTAGATGATTTCTAATAATCCAATTGTCAATCATTCTATTTTTTCCTAGAAATGGTATCTGTTTTCAAGACCTTGACTTATTATTGAAATACAGTTCTTTCTCAATGTTCTCAGCTGTTAAGATCTGCTCGATGAAGTCTGCTAGGTTTAATGAGAATAAGAAGTTTAATAAGAGCTGAATAAGACCTCACCGTTATTCTGAGAATGTCTCAGACTCGAAAAACAAAAATGCTTATATACATAAATTCAATATGAAAATATACGGAAGCTATGCAATATAATAAATTCGCAGAAGCGTATAATCACTGTTTTTCTCTGAAACTCTGAGATTCAGAAGAGAATGTATCACGAGATTCTTTTCTTCCCGACTTTTCCAGGTATTCCCGTTCATCCCGGTTTGATGGCTGTCCGTGTTATCGTGGCTCAGTTCGATCGACCGTCTCAAATATAGACGGGATGTGCCCAGCACACGGTGATTCCCGCGAACAAGGTTGACAACAGAACAATCAGAGAAGGCGGAGAATACGGATTTATTGGAAACAAATGAAATACTGGAATTTCAATAACAAAAAAACACCTCATCCTGATTAAAAAAAACCCATACGGCGGATCTACCATGACGACCGTCTCTGTTAAAATATAGAATAGACGGTCGGCCGGACCGACCAAGTGAAATTGAAACAGTAAACTAATATACTAATGGAAATCCCGCGAAAAACTCGACGAATAGATGTTGCCAACGGAGTGAACATTCCACTAGAAACAATTGCGCATCTTTTTTAATGAAATGCTTCATCAATGACGAGACTTGTTCATGCTGATTTGTTTACACAAGGGATGGTGAGTGAGAGAGATAGACGTGGCATCAGCTTCGTTAGACAGAGATGGGAGATGTGCTTATAGCTTGGTGTGAGAGAGATATGGAAGACGTGCACGTAGCTTGATGTGAGAGGTATGGAAGATGTGCAGTTAGCTTGATGTGAGAAAGATGATTCCCATTAGTTGAACAATGTGACAGAGAGAGAGAGAGAGAGAAAGAGAGAGAGAGAGAGAGAGAGAGAGAGAGAGAGAGAGAGAGAGAGAGAGATAGAGAGAGAGCGAGAGAGGAACAGAAATGAGCCACGTGATCTCATATGGAGCTGCATGAAGCATAATGGTCATCCTCGTTTTGACGTCACTTAGTTGGAGTAGGAAGAGCAATTGAACGAAATATCCACTGCAATTGCTGAGTGTAAGTTCCCTATATAAATCGACGAGACGAAGACGATTGGAAAATGGTATTTTTTTAAAAACAAATAGGGGTATTTGAAATTGAATCCTGGACATACCTTTGCATTGTGTTGAGTGGCGAAGGGAAGGGGGGCGAGGAATGTGTGCTTTACAATCTTGATAACATCGTCGAGATCATAACATTGCAATGATTGCATTAGAATTTCCAAAGGCGGAAGAATGGCATCTCAGGAATGTAATATACGTTCAGAAACGAGCTCTTGATTATTACGAAATATTTACAATCATCGTGAATAACAACTTCAATAACCATGACAACTGAATCTCACAGTATTTTGCTTATATTCAATTGCGAATGTATTTACTGGAGAAAAAAAAAGAACGTCCATCAACTTAGCTATTCATTCATCTGAGAATGAGAAAATCTATTTCTGACAAATAACTGGATTTTGAGTCCACTAATGCATAATCTAAACTAAGAAACTAAGGTGAATTGATATTAAAGAGCTCATAAGAAAATTAGTCACAATATTTTGACCCGCTTTTTCGTATACCGGCAAAATTAATGAAGATGTTCGTTTAAAAATACAAGAATTCCACTAAATTGATTCACAATTGTTTTGAAACGTGCCAAAGTTATTTTGCACACCAATGGGCATATCATCACAGAATCAAAATTTTCAAGATCTCATTGATATAGAGATTTGGAATCCTATAACATTTTGTGAAAATTTCTTGGCAACTAAAACGTTGATAGTAATTAAAAGGCAAAACTTATAGGAATTACAACTATCTTTGGCAAGTTTCAAGTGCTTGCAATTATTGCTGTGGAATTTCCGTATTGAACGAGCATTTTCATTCATTTTTCGTTCACGAAAAAAAAAACAGGTAGAAATATTGTAAATTATTTTTTCATCAGCCCAATATCAATTCATTCCACATTATATATTGATATTGATTCTATATTAGGTTCTGAATTAGTTGATTTGGTATGAAGTTACTCTTAAGAAGTTACTTTTTCTCATTTTCAGATGGATGAATAACTTGACAAACACAAAGGTAATATCTAAATTTGCATTGTGAATTTGTGAATTTAAATTTGCTCGGTGATTTTTTTGAAGAATATCAATTTTTCATGGTGAGATTCACAATTAGAAACACAACTACATCCTTCGAAATCTTCAAGTATTTAAAGCTGCAGCGAGTTTCTATCGAAGGTTTTACATTTATTTAATCGGTAGATGACATTTTTCTTCCGTCGGTACTAGATTATACTCGAGGTGGATACTTAAATTTTTCATTCCTCATTCCTGATTAGTGATTAAACGAAATGGGAGCACAACGAAAGTGTCAAGGCCCATATACTATTCTACATAAAAACAAAGGGAATCGTCGGAATCGGAACAAAACAAAATTGGCCTATCATCACTTCGTTTCAGAATTACAGATCAACAGCTCAGGTTTATTATTCAATAATTGTGAAAGAAATGAAAGCGCAACGAAATGTCACTCTCATTTCGGTTCATAGTTACAGAATAACAATTCAGTAAAAAAATTAGTTCATCTATCCTATCACAGTCCGAATGATCCAAATTAGAACTATTCTAGGAACCTTGTCCGATCCGCCATTTAGGCTCATTAATACAAATAACATGTAATCAATCTTCTATCCACTCCGATGTACAAAACCAATCAACCCTTAAACTACTAAACCATCCAATTGTGCAACAACACACATCGCCCACCCTTATAGGAGTACAATAGCACAATGATTAATGATTCAAATACTAATTGAAATTCACTGATCAGTTATTAAATCGCAATTACTATGCGTATACCTCAGGGTTTGATATCATGATTAATGATTTATCGAAACTATTAAACATATATAATACTGGAGATAATTGAAATTGGATTATAGAATTGTACCACTGTGAAGCGATGTGTAAATGATGTGTAATGACGTGTAATAGGACCTATAAGTACTCATTTATACCTTACTAAATTACCTGTATTTTGGTATACCTTGTTCGGATGAGAGTTTGATTGAATCGAATTCACATTTATATTCGAATTTATCATTCAACTTACATTTATATCACAGTGGTCATCGCGATTGGGTTTTAAGAGCACTAAGACTTGGGATAAATTTTTCATTTCTCAGTCTGGTTTGAGTAGACCTATCACAATTGTATTGTTTGAAAGCGACATTTTGGAATATTTAGGTATAAAAGATGAGCACTGGTGAACAAAGTCGGTTTGTCTTGATTTCGTAGAGTATAGAAATGTGCATGATTGAACGTTCACGTGAGAATTGATAATTTCACGCGTTATTCATATCGAAAATGAAATTTGTGATATAAGAATGGAAAACTCAGGATTTTTCATTTCTATGTAAAAAGACGGAGAATTTGTTATATTTTAAATTTTTATATTAAACTTCAAAATTTTCATCTAGACGGAATCATATTTGTTGAATTCAGTACACTAGCTGTTGAATTAAGAAATATTACTTTAGAAAATGTGCTAAGATTTTCTTTCATGTTATACAAGAGAACATCCAAGAGCTGCTTGGGGTAGATTTGATGAGATGATTTTTTTTATTTCAGCCATTACAGATTTTAACATCATGATGGACGATCACTTGCAGATCTTGATGAAAGCTATCTAGAGGTATGGAAAAGAATTACTAGAATTGGGAAATGTGAATTTCACGAATATATGGAAGCAGTTGAGATAGTACAGTTTTTTTATCGTTACATGGGATTGAAAATAGCATAGCATTGGTGATACTGATTCATGCATATCATTTGGTAGATATTACAAAAATCTGTATTCTGTAGTTCTCCTATATATACATTAAATATATAACGGATAGTTTATACAAGTTATTATACAAAAAAATAGTTCCACTAGAATACACCCGATATGCACTCAAGTTGTAGAGACGATAAAGTAGTAACCAGCTTTATCGACTCTTGTAAAATATAATCCCAAAAACACAGAGGCGACGAAACTCATCGTTCAATATATCTCGTTTGAACTGTCAGTGATAAGTACGATTAGGTCCACATTATAATTACCGATCTAACGACAAAATTCATATAAAGGGTCCATACATTCAGTTTTGCCAACCTCATAACATAAACACAATATTGCCAATTGAAACCGGATTACACGATTATAATTCTGTGTAAGTCCATTTAGCAGAACATACGCGAATACATTTCGTTGAAAAGAGTTAGCTGTTCTAAACTCCGTTCAATTAGGCTGAGCAGAATGTAATTACGCTCATTCGGCTTAGCTTTGGCTTAGTGAAATATAACATTGACGTGCATGGCCAGTTTTTAATATGATAGACGCGTATGTAATAAATACATGGAGAAATGATTTGAATGTTGCAGACAGTTGACATGGTTTTATATGTGGCCATGAGTGAAATTAGATTTTTTTCATACACTTATATATATATATATATATATATATATATATATATATATATATATATATATATATATATATATATATATATATATATATATATATATATATAACCTCATAACAGGAATATATACTGAGAATATATATACATACTCAGGAATATATATATATATATATATATATATATATATATATATATATAAATTTATATATATATATATATATATACATATATATATATATATATATATATATATATATATATATATATATATATATATACATATATATATATATATATATATATATATATATATATATATATAAATATTTATGGAATTTTATATATGAGTTATATATAACAATACGCACATGAACAAGAAATCACATAATGTATTTCCTTCTGTGCTCGTTAGAAATTGTCATTCAGGTAAACATTTTCGAGTCAATATGCAGCACATGTGCTGTAAAATCATAGCTCATGAAAAATTATGTAAAATCATAACTTCCATTTGAAATAACATCAACGCATATTTAAGCACCCATTTTTTCACATACCATATGTTGAGTACGTGCGTACGCACATTGTCTTCTAGTTTCAATGCGTAGACCTAGGCTTATATCAGCAATGTTTCTTCAGTTTGCATTTTAATTTCAAGCTCGATCGACCATTTTGTGTGAGCAAAACATTTACACAAACATTTTCAGCAAATGTGGCAGGTTTTTGTTTTCCCCATCCAAGCAGGCATACCAAATGGCACACATGTACTTGTTTGAATCTTTGCCATTGCACACTCATCCCTACAACTATTTGGTTGGTCTATATCTGCGAACTTCAACCTCTCCTAGGGGTCTTATCTCAACCAGTCACGAGACACTCTCCCCCGAGACAGCATGGCGTCACCAAGTTATAATGATCACATCGACGAACTTCACACAAGTCAAGTGAAAACTCGGCGCGATCGCACCCAGTTGATGTGCACACTCTGATCGACGGAGCGGGAAAGGGAAAGCGAGTGACTTCGAGGGGTGAGATCGTGTATACAGAGTAAGAGAGATGGAATTACAGGCGGGGAAACACTCGTCTATAGGCTGCCTGCCTGCAATACCTGGTAGCCTATAATTATGATATCCTGGTTGAAATGAATACATCTTGGTGACGAAGATGTTCAAAGATGTGAATATTTATTTAAATAACATCGAAACTTGATACAAAAATATTGTCCCTCAATTGAGGCTATGGATGAGAGATGGATAATTTGAACGGGGCACTACAAGGGTGACCTCATCACCCCAATATATATATAGATCCAATCTAATCTGATGGGGAGAAGAATGGTTCAACAGTTTGAAGAGTCGAATTTTGTTTGTGAATGGATGCTTGTTTGACATTTTTGTCACACTTCACGTTGTTTTCCGTGAACCCGATAAATTCAAAAAGTTTCTCTGAAATAGGAAAACAACAAGCGTCAGTCAGTCTTACATATCGACTGAAAAAAGTTGGGGGCAAACAAACTAATGATGAAGTTGTGATTGGAGAACGCAATTTGAGGGATATTGTTGACCAATGTTTGCAACAATGTGTGCTATCATTCGAAAGAAGCTTATACTAAATTTCAAGTTTGTTTTTAAATAATTCAGATTTGGGTTGGTTGGATCGCCCCTGTGGTTCCCCGTCCAAACAATCTCTTTTTCATACACAGCCATAATTGAGAAACAAAGATTTTGTATCAAGTTTCGATGTTGATACAAAAATATGATCAAGATATATTTAGAAACATGAAAGAAGTTCATTACGTTGCACTTGTTCAACATTGATTCTCAACTCTTGTGGTACTACTGCATGATGATGTATTGCGCACGCAGTTTCACCATGGACAATATCACGATTAAGTAAATTACTCGACTTTTTCACCGGAACGTTTGCGATGCTGACAAAACGTGTTGAAAGCACGTTTCTCGCAGGGCTACCAGTCGTATAAAACTACAATAAATTACTTTCGTTTGTCAGATAAAAGTTTCGCAAGCGACATGGACAGAATCCAAAACAAATTTCTACATGAAAAAAAGGAATGAAAACGAAAAACTCCTCTGTACACATGCATAGTATAGTCGTTTAGAAAGAAATTAGCTGCCTTTCATTGAATCACGTTTTGACAGTCGATAGATTCTAGGGCCCAAAAAATGACGAAGTGATATGTGTTGCTTATACGACTGAATTTAAATGAGGAGGACATTTTTTCCTGTCAACCCAACAATTTTGAGCACGTACAAATCTCCTTTCGGACAATAAAGCTCGACTAATAAAGGGGACGACTCTAAATAACAACGGTAATTTTGCATGATCAATATTCATATTTGAAGGAATGCTGTGAGAAGTTATTTGGCTGTTCAGTTTGTTTCGTTGATATACATAAAACATCCACCTTGATTGAATTCAATTGAATGTACAAGTGTGACTATCATTCTTTCTCAATGTCATATTGGATGGAAGGTTGTATAAGGAGCAACTTACGTATGGTAAAACAACCATCCTTATAAGGTGATCGATTTAATGCCATAGATAATTCACATTAATTCAGTCTTATACAGTGAAAAAAATCATTGGCAATAATTACTTCTATTTGAATTCAATGGATTTTGTTTGTTTTCGAAGTTTATTCATCGTTTCATTCTACAATATATCATAGAATGTGGTTATGCAAACACATAACACAAACAATACACATTCTATTTATTATTCTTGAAATTTCTTGAGACAACCAAAAAATATAGTACAATTTGTACAGTACATAAACTGTGTACCTCGACCATTGTGGTCAGGCACGTACTGTACTGAAGATGTAAGTAAGAGAGTGAGGATAAGAAGACAAGCAGCAGAGAGAAAGTTACAATGAACGACAACGAGCATACATAAAACCAGGATAGAAACGAGGATTACGTATTCAATTCACGCGTGTTGCTGCTCCTTGCGTATATAGTCCATGTGCCAACTTCATCCAAATAAATGTGAAAACAGTAAAACGATTACTATCTGGAATCGAAACAAGTAAAACACCGCTATAAAGTGAGTTTTATGCTGCGAAATGGACAGACAGATGTACCTGTGAACAAACTTGTGTTTGACAAACTATTGAATACCATAATAGGAACGTTACATGTCACCGTAATGTGAACGTTATTTGTGAACGTAACGACACGTACAATTTTGCACCCTAGGGAAAATAATCACCATTGTTTTATTTCTCAAAAAACAGGTTAGAATTAGATGATTTGATTTTTTTTTTCGAAAAATAAAACATACATGAATCGTTGTAATGGAAATTGAATGATCTGATTGAGAGAAGTACGACGTTTTTGACGTAAAAATATAGCGGGCCCACATTTTGAAAAGTGTCCAATCATATTGATTGCTACAAAATGTAGTTTCATATGAAAGATTGTGGACCCGATTGTGATCAAACACTATAATATAAGTGCATTCTTATACAAACTTTCATGCCGATCAGACGATCAATTGGACTCTATTCTGTAATTTCTCGGTCAGTTTGCTCATAACAGTGAGAAGAGTTATGTGGATCGTGTATCGTCATTCAGTCGATATTTCGAGCATTCATTCACGATGAGTCGGAAATGATAGCATTGCATATTATCAGTCGAGAATTTTAATGGCCCACATGTATCACGAATATATATATATATATATATATATATATATATATATATATATATATATATATATATATATATATATGTATATATATATATATATATATAAATATATATATATATGTATATATATATATATATATATATATATATATATATATATATATTTATATATATATATATATATATATATATATATATATATATATATATATATGTATATATATATATATATATATATATATATATATATATATATATATATATATATATATATTATATGGTCATAATTTATAATAACCATATAGCATATATAGTATATTATATAGTTATGAAGCAACACAGTTACATCTTTCAAAAGCATCACATCTTGAAGTTGCAGCAAGGTTAAATGTAATTATGAAAGTTTTCACAATTATCAAGTTGGTAGACGACCTCTTTTCGTGAATATAGTGTGTGTTGGTCATTGTTATTGCCACCACGTCGTATACAGCAAGTATGTTCACCTGCATTCAGAAGAGTAGACAGTTGTCTACCACCAAAACAAACTTCAAGTTTCCACCACATAATGCGTACCGTCGCTTGTTTGTCACGAATAGTAAACTGTTTCAATTGTAAAGTTGCCCGAGTGACGTTTCTATGACGCCCGAAACAAATGTCGGAAAATCGTTCGAATACCTTCCATCTCTCTCTCTCTCTCTCTAAATATATATATATAGCAAGTTGGCATGGCCATATTAAATTCTGTTACTACCCGTGAGTTAAGCATCATTCTATACGGTCGGCTGATTATATACATAGTAATGTGTACGCCGGTAGCCGGAATCTCATCACCATATGAGCGTAATGGCAACAATTGTACACCACGCTTCCTAATCAAATTACATGTCCCGTGAAACTGGTCACAGCCTCAAGTCTAATTGTTGGTTAATTGTTTCCGTCTCACTGATATATGATGCTGTATGATGTACCTTGTTGGTCAAATATGCGAGGGAAACTAGGCCTAAGTAAAGCTTGAACCAGAAGTATAATACAGATTTCTGTTTGCCTGATATTAACCACATCAGATGTAAGGTTGAATGATTTAGAGATGTAGAAATGGACTTTTACTTTTGTTCAAGCTGTATATACATTATCACCGCAGTGATTACACGACTTATATGACCAGTTGTCTATATTACTTACTACTTAGGTATATACATAGCTATAACAATTTGTCTGGTAATGAACATAAACAACTTGACAAATTCGAGTCATTTGGACGACAAAGTGGGAACGTTTGACGAGAGGAAATCAAGGCTTGAGATACAAACATTGGTAAATATCCTTTATTCCGGGTATCAAGTGGAAAGTACTGACCGGATGTTCTTACAACCAATTTGAAATAGTTTTTGGAAACGCTTCTAGCGTTACTCAGGTGCGTAGATACTCGTGGTCAGCAGGTGGTCGTGAGAGTAATTCAGCGGATATAGCTGCTGGGAAGACTAACCGCGGGGCAGCACTTGGTGGATTTCTCACGCCATCTTACAGTACGCACACACACACACACGCAAACATATATATATATATATATATATATATATATATATATATATATATATATATATATATATATATATATATATATATATATATATATATATATATACACACACACATATATATGAATCAAATACGCAGTCGATGTTGGTATTAGCTCATCGAACTGCATGGTTATAATAAGTAGACTTAAATTGATACAGTTATATAACTGCAAATTAAATTGTAAGAGCAATGTACGATGAATCAATGTACATCGTCGGAATCACTATTCGAGTTGAAAAGACGGATTATATGCAAGCAGTGTGATCAGTATTTAATGTGAATATGACGATTGTTTTCCGTTCTGCATCATCTTACGATACGTAATACAAGTAGTGATATGTCATACACGTTGTTACGAGAATAAGAACTTCGTTTGGAGATGGAACTCTTATGAGTGTGGACAATGCAATAGCTGATTCCTAAGAAATTTTGATGGTTTCAAAAATTCAAAACTTCTGATTGAAGCAAGATAAACTTGAACAATAATTACAGAGAACTTTATTCATGATATTACGAGAACAGAAAATAAAAATACTGTTATTCATTCTGTCAGTTATATTCTCTTCATTTTGAATGTACGGTTCTCAAAACACATCATCATTTTCATATATTTGTCAGGTGATGGCCAATGGTTTGCGTAGCACAATAAATGTGTGTAAACGCTTCATAAACACATATTATATATCACTAATCACTGATAAATGTGATTTAAAACAATCACCATCAGTAGAAAAACGCGAGCAATGAGATAAGTGTGGAGCGGTATGTGAGAAAATAACATCCTCGACTTGATGATTACTGATTGTCCGGTCCACTGACGTCACACATCCAATCATATGATCTAATAATTATGTTATTGAATTACTCATCAGGAAATTTATGGATGCTAACATGATGTAAGCATATTGGTGACCGACTAAGATACCAACACTGGACGTTAAACCGGTACAAGTTTTAGTTTTACATAATTCAATAATTATTGAGCTCAACAATATCACACATGCACATTTCACTTCAAGAAGTAGTCGAGAGGATATAATCTTGGACTCAACAGCGCACAGTACTGATGACCATGTTCTATTGGCGTCGGTGAATGATAGATGAGATCCTCTCTTTCTTGGACTCTGAAACTCTTGAGTTCTCTGGACTCTTGGACTCGTTGGTCCAAAATTATGGAATAAATTACCTGTGCCCCTCAAAAATGAGAAATCTTGCAATGTTTTCAAAAATGATTATAATGAGTGGCTGTTGAATGAACAGGAGAACAACATAATACTCAAATCTACATCATCCAAATTTAAAAGGGTTCAAATATGGATCATTATTAATATCATCATATATCTGTTCATGTTATTATTATTAGGCCTATATGTTTTGTTCCAAGTAGTTTCTGGTTAGGTGGAAGAGCGGTTTTTGCCAAACCTCGCCATTCTCATCATTTCTTCCCATTGTATCATGTTTTTATAACCTATGTGCGATGTTTTAATGATGAATGAAAGATTATCTATCTATGACGAGATTAGAGGTTATTTTATTAGGTGTTCTTGAATAGTGGGAAGGAGTCGGTCGTGGCCTGTTGTTAGGAAACCATCCCAGTATTGATTTGAACGACAGAGGGAAATGACCAACAAATCCTTGTGAGGATGGTTGACCATGCCCCGGTATCCTGAATGACGGTTCAGTATGTTGGCCACTCGACCTCTTTTCTCAGTGATAGGATTTTCTTCAAAAACTATGCAGTTATTTTCAAGTACGTAACCAATACCAAGAGGAAGTATTCAAAGTGATTGGATCACCTTTAGGCCTATGAAGCACACACAAAGTCACATAAACATAGTTTTCCCGGCATGTGAAATTGAGTCATCTCTCAGTCTCATATGATAACCAGTTGAAACGAATTCTATTTGCATCTCGTAACAACAATAGCTTCACAGTATTGTTCCCTGATAAAATGTAATAGTGAGACCACACTATACTGTCGTCTCGTCCAGTGTATTTACTTGAAGTGTAATCCCCATGTTCAACAATCCCACTTGTTAATCCCCATGGCAACATGAAGTTTAGTTTTATATATTTTGTACACTATCGAGTTAAATAACGAAAACGAGAAAAGCTGCAGTACCGTGATGAGCCAGACGGTACTAAATGAGAAAACGTTTTTGAACGATATTGCATGCATTTTTCAAGCTCGCGTTCTGAAAAAAAAAATCATATCAATTCATGGTTGCAAATTTATAAATTGAAATTTTCGAGAATCGTATCTTTTTTCCCGACTGAATTATCTCATTCATCTTGTCTTTCGAAACTCATCTTGTCACGAAATTATTGATTTCTATTCTTTACTATTCTTAACTTTATTTATTATAAGGTCCGGTATTACCAAGTCCAGTTAGCCTTTATCTGACAGTTCACACTTGTTATCACCATGGTTACCTGTGGTATTTGTTTTCACCTACTCTCAGATAAATACTAACTGGACTTGGTAATACCGGGCCTTAGTAAAACACCTGTGAAAAAAAAACGCGGTATAATATTCCGCTCCAGGCTTCTGGTAGTCCAAGGTGCAATATCGGACATTACCGGCATTATGCTGTCACAGTTACGACTGTCCAGATTCAACGTCAGCCATTTGACACGGGGAAGTTGGCCGGAAGCTAAACATATACTGTATGATATCGATCGGTCGTCTCCGCTATCAACTAACACTAGCGTTCTGGTGTGTCGATCCGGAACAACACCGTTCCCTCGTGCTGGAGATGGATGTAAAAAGATAATATATTTCCTCGTTTTTATGACACGAAAGAGGGTAGAAAATATGACAACTCTGATTATTTGTGTTTCAATGTTTTATTATCGTGGATGTTGTTGTGTTTTTGATAAAGTTATAAAACAATACGACTCAATTCCCAGAGGGAATAATGTAAAACTTTTTGTATGCATACATCCAGCTATTATCTTTAATCATAATTGCACGTTTTATAACAGAATAAAAATAGGAAATAATTAAAACATATAGTATTAGAAAATATAGTACAAGGTATATAATGGCAACATTAAAGTTTAGTTTTATATATTTTGTACACTATCGAGTTGAAGAACGAAAACGAGAAAAACTGCAGTAGGCCTAACGTGATGAGCCAGACGGTACTAAAATGACAAAACGTTTCTTAAGGATATTGCATGAATTTCTCAAGCTCAATAATGATGATAAGAAAATCATATCAATTCATGGTTGCAAATTTATAAATTGAAATTTTCGAGAGTCGTATTCATTTTTTACCGACTGAATTATCTCATTCATTTTGTCTTTCGAAACTTATCCTGTCAGGAAATTATTGATTTCTATTCTTGTATGCATTTTGCAAAAGACAGCACACAGGCTATCTTCGCAATCACACTTGATACGTGAGCCTATGAGTTCATCTTGCACAAAACAATACCAACGAAAAGAGATACAACGATTATGTTGATGCTTTTAAAAAAGTTAGTAGTCAGCCACAGTTCTTGTCATCTACAGACGTATGTATACCTTCTATACGTAATTATAAAAAACAAAGTCAAACTAAACAGAAAATGTAAACTCGCAATATGGCTGTCATCTACGTTGAGCATCATCATATAAATTATACGATTTTTAACAAACAAATAACATAGAAACTTGACTGACAGTTTTTTAATCTGCGATTATCAGATGAGCGTTAGAGAAGACTAATTCACGATTCAAATGGAATTGAGCCCGCTTTTTTGTTTTCATTTCTTTTTTTGTCGGACGGGTTGTTTGAATAACATGTTTTTTGTGTATACTCAGACTTAATTGTCCACCTTGGTGCTATCTGGTTCTAGGGAAGAACTGCATTGCACCGGTATTAGTTTAAAATTGAATACAAAAAATGATGAAACAGTATTTTTGAAATGAAACATGAAGACATTTTCTTTGTAAAACCGAATATTGAATTCGATTAATGATGCACACATTATGACGAATTCATTCAGAAAGAGAAAAATCTTCCGTACCAAGATTGACAACAGCTGAATTCGAAGTATACCTGACAACGAAACAGTTTCACATCTTTCCCAACTAGAGTGGAAACTCCCAAGTTTACGCTAAGAAACTTTATACACACTTTTCTAGCAAAATGTCTGTCATCAGAAATTGTGAATTCTCTGATAGGCATTTTTGTCAGCTGTCAAAATTCCCTTGAAGCCGCGACGGACGTGTTGCGAAAATATATTTACGTCCCAACGGTATTAACAAACGGTGAAGAATGCCAACTCTGACTTTAGGAAAAAGAGAAAACAACAATTTATCAAAAAAATAAAGTTAAAATCGTCTGTATTTTGATTTCCCCTATAATGTTGACCAAGTTTGGAAATAATGTCAATCAATGTAAAACGTCTGTCCCGGCCTCTCCGGCTCATATTCATGCACGTCTGAACTTAGTTTTTGATGGTTTTGAATGGGATTCGTTTGAATGTAAAATGTGTTTTTGTGCGATTTTTTCAACCATGACTAACACGCCAGTGACACTTGAAGCCGACCGACATCATGTTCTAATATACAGTTGCATGTCAGTTGGAATTACCATCATGTCAATCTCGACCATGTCACACTGAAAACGTTTCATTCAAAAACGCATTATACATAATTGATATCACTTAATTCGATGGAAATGTTACTTTTGTCAGCAAACATGAATAATATTATAATATTTCATGAATATGATTCAACTGTCGAATGAAATGTCACGTTAGAGAGAGAGTTGAATTCATGAACTCGAAAAGAGAAAAGATTCTGCTACAGTTTTTAAAGATTGTCCCAGATTCATAGTACTGACAATTTTGAGAAAATTCTGTGTAGATTTTCATATGTCGAAGTGAAACCAGAAAAAATCTCAATCTTTTAATAGTGGAGATGATTAAAAACTGAAATATTCCTCTTTTTTCCTCTAGTATTTGAAAAGGATCGAATTAAAATATATCTTCTCACATCAACCTGATTTTTAATTAGAAAAAAAATCCATTTTGTCGTCTTTTAGAACCAAAATATTTTGACTCTATTTTTCGGTACATAATATCAACTTTCATACTGAAGGATGAGTACATCTCGCAGTCTAAAAATATGAATCGTGTATATAATTACAAGGCCATGGAATTCAAAAATCCTCCACCACCCTTACGGCCAGAAACAGGAGTGCTAGAGCCACTCTACGTTCCATTAATCGCTTTACGAGAATCTCTCGTTACGTAACAAGAGGTGGACTAATCGAAATCTTCGCTCACATCTGAAGCAACCAATCAGCAGCACTGGGTAGCTGGTACATCACATTGACAGGCGCCATTACGTGCGTCTTCAACATCGGCTGCCCAAGTCCGAGAGATAGAAGAAACAAAGTGAGGCTGGAGCTTAGAAATGGCTCATTGAAACTATAGGACCCTTCTCTAATAAACCACTCGAACGAAAGACGGTTCCGAGCGACCGACCTCACTATCTCACAGCATTAGCGCGCGGTTGGTTCGGGCCTTTTTCTTATGTGGATACTGGTATGTATAGCTTCTTTGATTGAATGATATCTGAAATAGTTGGTTGCTACGGGGATATGATATAACAAGAGTCACGGTCTCTTATATACTGCGATGACGTATGGAAAATGCGTAGTTCCACCAAAGATCTTAGTATCTAACATAATGAAGTTAGATTCTGAGGTCTTTGGTTCAACTCATAAGCAGAGCTGGAATTTTGTGGTACAGTAATGGAAATATTCTACGACTATAGCCATGATGTCAAAGTAACTACCTCTTTCAGTAAACACTAACCAATCACAGTCTTTCGCTGCTTGGACGTTGATTCATTGAGTCAGTATGTTCAGCTGAAATGCTGTGTTGTTCATTTTTGTTTTTCCTAAACCATTTAGCTTCTACGCTGTACAATCCAACCTTCCAACTGTGCGAATAGATTCTCAGCAAAATCAGTTTGAAGAATTTTGACAAAAGTAGAGGTAAGATATGAACAAAACCTCGAGTGACAAAATGAGGAATTGAAGAACTACACTGCCCCGGCTGATAGCTTGAAAAGTCCATCTGAAAAGCAGTGGCCGCCGATTCGAGCTGGACGACGATGGAAATTGACTCAATGTCGACGCCGGCCTACTCAGCTAAAGCGACGCCCTCCCTCATCTCCCTCCCCCCCCCCTTCCCTTGCCTCACCTTCCCACCACTTGACGTCGGTCCAGCAGAGACGTAACCCAGCAGCCTCCCGCAGGGCGACCAGTTAACGTGCTGATTGATCCAATATTGAGAGTTGATAGAGACTAACCCCTGCCGGGAGGGGGGGGGGGGATGGGGGAATGGGAGAGATGGGGAAGAAGGTGGAAAATCTGTGTGTGACTAGACTAGAAGTGGTATAGCGTCCAGCCTGTGTGATAAACTCACTGATGAGAAACACGGTCGGTAATTGAGTACTTTAGCACATGAGTGCATTAACTAGTCAAATACGAACTAATATTTCCACTAGTTCTGAAGAGTTTTTATACTTGATTCATAAGTAACGTTGAATACGTTCACAGTTTACTTTACGTAAAACTCTGAATTATCACATTATTGGTGGCTAATTTTTCTTCAGTGAGTGGCTTTCTTTTTCTGTAAATGCTGCAAACAATTCTACATAGTTAGTCAAATCCTTCTATCATGCAAGTTACTCATTATAAGGATTACGCTCTTCCTCCTTCTCTCTCTCTCTCTCTCTCTCTCTCTCTCTCTCTCTGCTCTCTTATATTCACATGAAGACATTCTCATTCGAGATACATCGGGTAATACTTATAGAAGGTCATATTAATTATCATGAGTTAGAAACTTGCTGTAATAATTGTCACCCATACAAGTCCGGTTCTTATGCATTGTGGGCTAATTTTATTGTTTTTTTTGCTGCTAACGATAATTCATGATTATATTTACTAAATGAATAATATATGAAATATTTTGAAACAAAATCGAAATTGTTTTCCCACTTCATAGATGAGAATATATATATATATATATATATATATATATATATATATATATATATATATATATATATATATATATATATATATATATATATATATATAAAATTAACAGCAATACTTGCATCATACTTTATGACGTAGGTTTTGCAGTAATTTTCTACACCAATTCTGAAATAAAATCGTGTGAGTTATGTGGTCACAGCTTGATGGTAATTTCAAAACATGGAATTGAAAATTCCCGCTTGTTTTTCTCATTTTTATCTCCGTGATTTGTGAAACACCGTTTGAGCGTGAAGTCAATTAATTGCTTCAGAAGTGGATGGAGAGTAGATAAAATGAGTCGAATGAAAGAAATACAACACAATTTTAATCAACTCTCGAGATCGAGTGGTTCATCAAACGTCTGTTTCTATGCTAAAAATGTGACTTGATACACATAAAATCGCTATAGAAAGATCAAAGGATTATTTTCTATACGTAAATCTCATCCATACCAAGTATCATCATAACCAAATAGAACACTCAAGTGCTGGACCTTTGAAAGACGTAAGCGTTTTAACCCAGATTATGTAGCGGGTTTCCGAGGAAATGCGATGTCGATCGGATAGAATACTGTTACTTGGAAGATTCATAATCAGTAATAATAATAATAATAGTATAATAATTAATAATAATAATATTAATAATAATAATTAGTAAGTAATAGTAATGATAGATTATTACTGGAGAAGAATGAAATTCAGCAGTTTCACGACCTACGTGTCAACTTGTTAATTCAATTTGAGAAAAATCTGATCATACAGTACTAAAGATTCCATTTTTGAAATTACAACGTTGAGTATAAAAGTTTTACACATATTTACGTATTATTCTAGAAATCATTTATATTCAAACAGTTACAGTAGGTACATATTCTCTCATTTTTTTTCATTTCATCAGTAATTTTGTTAGTGTTTGGATTGATTCAAATTTCATCATCATTATTATTTTCTCTCATAATTACATTCTTCATATTCTATTCTTCATCATTACGCATTCTTTTATTTTGTTATCTGTGATCTTATATTTTGTATCAGTTGTTTTATTATTCTGTGTCGTATCGACAACCCGAATATGGGAAGAAATCTAAATAAAGATTATACCACTACTACACTTGACGATATTTTGAGACAGCGGTGAATTTTCGAATTTATATTCATTTTTATTTTGTTATCAGTTATCCAAATTGAGACGAATGATGTATACTTCCACGATGACAGCAATCTATTGGCTTCGGTGGATGATGAATGAGATGATCTGTAGTTGAGATAAGAGGTGATTTTATTAGGTGTTTTGTACATTAGGAAGATAACAGTCAGCCTATATTCTCGGAAAATATATATTTTTGTTTCTTTGAGAAATAAGTATTGAGTAAAACATTGAGGAATAGTATTCTCGTCGACTGAGTGTAATAACAAGCACCTCACAGTCAGGATGGACGACTTTGACGGTAATCGAACCCCGGTCTCTTGAATCACGATACTACGCGCCTGTGACTGTTCTTTCCGTCCCAGTATTTATGATTATCCATGCGTTATATCATGACTTTGATTATTTTGTATTCCAAACTGATCATACGATACCATATCATGTAGGTATATATATATTCGATAAAGGAGGACGCATTCTGAAAAGGTTTTTATAATGGCGTATCGAAACCTAGCGTCAGAATCTGAACTGTCACACCTCACTGACTCTTAAAGGCAATTGCTAACTGAAAGTACGAAACGTCGAATCGGCAAAATGTTCACTGGCCAGCATCATTTCTAATAATTTACAAAGGTTAAATAACATATTGATACAAATACTGACAAGTCGAAACTCTTCAACGATAATACCAGCGAATAAGGGAGACGGTCGATCGAACTTGCATATACACGAGGTACAGGGCATTCAAGTCACACTGGTGGACATGTAAGGTTCGGAGCTGATATAATATAACTAATATACTGATATTATATACTAATATAAATATAAATTTCATACTTGAATGACCGTACGAGAAGACATCTCTTTGGTCCGAATCGTATCATTATTTTTATTATTTTGCACGCTCTACAGGTTGTAAAATCACAAAATTGATTGAAATGTGAAAATTTCAAGGCATTGCTCATATTTCAACTTGGAACTATCTAGTTTTGCGTAACAATCGGTATAGTAAATTTTGATGAAACTACAATTGATATTGTGAAAAAAGAACACACGGCGAAAATGTGAGACATATTTTTATCAAAAAAACTTCAATTTCTATTCGGAGAAATTTCAACATCAAGATTTGTATAGATTTCGACCTCATTCCAAACAAATATCTTACCTTTTTCTTCTTCTTTTTTTTTATTGAAAAAACAAGCGTTAATACAAAATTGTGATGCACAAAATTCACATCGCTACAAAACGCATTTTTGCTACTTTATTTAGGGCAATGCTCATGAACCAAGTCCAGAACTCAAACCAAAATCATAGAAGAT
The DNA here is from genome assembly GCA_964007535.1 of Brachyptera risi. NCBI lineage: Eukaryota > Metazoa > Arthropoda > Insecta > Plecoptera > Taeniopterygidae > Brachyptera > Brachyptera risi. The sequence goes on from OZ023337.1 coordinate 21,917,269, forward strand.
CCTCTTTCCATTCACTTTTCATCAAATCAAATTCTATGCAATATCACAAAATTGGCTGGTTCAGTCAAGAGGAAATAAGACGTTCACTTTTGATTCACGCTGTACGAGTTCAAGCGGTTCAAGCGTCCCGAATCACGAGAGTTTTTCAGTTCACAGGATTCAGTCGATGAGCAATTGCGAACGAAAAAAACTGCCATTACTTGCATTAGTTGCGCAGAAATAGGGGACTTTCAAACCTGGAGACTAATGGGCTCCATCCATCTTGGATGATTCGTCAACTTGGTGCTGGTTGATCCTATATAACTGTATCAATCGTGACAAGTTCTAGATGGAGCAATAATTTATTATGTATCTGCATTCATCCAATAATACAAAATACAATACAAAGTGATAATCGTCAATGAAATGAAATAATAGTAAAAGCAAAAGTAGCTATGCAAACAATTTGAACTAAGATTAAGGTGAAAGTATAAACCTAATGTTAATCACGATACATGGAAAGGCAAGATTAGTTCAATTTAAAAATAGTTTGTGCATTCAGTAATCCTATGATCAAGATCCTACAAGCCACCCTTCCTAGCTCAGTCAAGTACCAAGCACCGTTTTCAGAAACTGAAGTTACCATTGGGTATGGGTTTGAGCACAGCATAATACATGAGAGTTTTGTGCATTTCTTTCACTCATAATCAGTTCCTATTTTTATTATCATCTGCTCAAAACCTAACTGTTGATGGGGTCGTTACGCCAAAAATTCAATCAATCAATACAAACTATAGAAGATTGTAAAGTCGAAACTAATGTTTGCATCATAGGTTTGAACCATTTTAAATATCAGTATCCAGAGTGGTGTGTTGAAATATCAGTCTGAATCAGTTTTGTAATATCAGTAAATCGTATACCAGTATCATATTAGTAATGAGTAAGGTTTATTTCCCATTTAATTCACCATCTCAATACTTCAGTGTAGTTCTGTAATATTACCATCTCGATGAAAAAAACTTAGTATGAGGTATTGGGAGAATGAATGATATTATCAATCAAATTCATTAAAAATGAATGCACATGTGAATCTTTTGTTGCGAAAATTGACTATAATTACCGAAGTTTTTCACAATTACTCAGTCGATGCACGACCCGCTTATTTCATGGATACAAGTAAGCGTACACCTCCATATCGGTGTGTTAGTTCAACAGAATCATAGCGTATAAAGTGAGTTTTTTTACAACGCGGAGCTACGATTACGTCACGCTCGAGATAATTTGAAATGAATAGAATTTGCGCCTGGATTGCTGCAATTGCTAACCAGATTATTCCAGGTAATGATTTGTAAACGAGAAACATATATCCCGGATAACATTTTTTTTTAATAATGGGCAAATATAATTAGAACAGTAGAATCTAGCCTCTTTTTAAAATACACATTCAATGAAGGATCGAGACTTCTGAGTGGTAATGATGTGGGATAAGCGAGACGGTTGTTCGATGTACTTCACAATACGAGTGAATAAAAGTTGAATTGTGAACGGTGTAATATTATTGCAGGTAAAATGCTTGACTATAACTTTGTACAATAGCGCAATATACTGCAGACACATAGTACCTCGAGTTCTACTTGCAGCCGAGTGCATATATACGTGCCATACATTAGTCAATCAGCTGAAAATATTAACGAGGTACGTGTTTTAACGAAACTAATAACAAGTAGCTATGAAATACTCTGAAACTTTGGAATTAATGATGAAATAAAACAATGGAAACATGATATATAACGGATATTACATCATGTATAGAAAGTTGGGACGATTTGAAAGGAGATCAAGACAACAAAATAATTGAACGTGTGGAAATGAACTATCACTGAAAGGAACGTCAAGATTTCTCCTCCCGAACACTATTGGTTGACATGTTTTCATTTACTTCGCATGTAATGGCATTGATATAGAGTTATCTTGGGGATATCAGAACACCAAGGTCAGGTAACAACAAGCATCAAATGCATACACACGAAAACTGTGAGAGATTTTTTGGTGTAACATTAAAAAATGCTAATCGGCCGGTAGCTTAAATCTCGATTGCCGCAAAAAAGTTTGTAAAAATCTTGACTTGGACATTTTTCTTCTTCTTGATTTCTCACGTGGTATGAATCAGCACTTCTCTTTTCAACGAACATAGTTATCACGTACTTTATAGCCAACAGAGACTGAAATGTTTTCGCCAGGATTTTTGAGATATCAATGATGATGAAACCCATGGTTTAACCGTGAAAGATACAGAATCTACAATTTATACATCATACGATGCTGGCAATATATATTCAGTTGAAAATGCTAGGTATAGTCATCTTCTTACATTAGAGGTAGTTGGATCAATTTTATGTATCAGTAACAATTGATTGTTTGCACGTCGATCTATTCCTCATTACGAATTCCGTTCAATAAAAATAGTATCTATATATTGGGTTTCAACGACGCACTATAATGATAACTTAGATCTATTGGCGTCGAATGAATGATTAATGAGATGATGACATGAAGGTTGCTTCTAGGTGTTGGGAAGGAAGTGGTCGTGATCTATATTGTAGGAGCCAACCCAACATTAGCCTAGACTACAAAGGGAAACCACGCAAAACCCCTGTACAGATGGACGGTGGTGAGGATCAAACCAGGTCGGATATGCCCCTTCACCTCCCCGATCACATGAAGCGAGTGCGTTAATTACTCAGCTACATGTACCGGTGATAAAAATAGTATGTGGGTCTAACCTAATGTGACTGTTATAGATCGACAGTATTTTAGTATTTCAGTAGTAATTTCAACCTATCTGGATGTCAATTTCACTACAATATATACTCGAGTGGAATATCCCCGGAGCAGTTGATATGCTGACTTTGCTTTGAAAATCCTACACTCTGGGTGTCTCTCCCTCTTGTATTTAATGGGTCTATGTTCAGATATTCTATTGATATAATGATAAAACTCAACGGATAGCTAAATTACCATCATCTCAATGTTATTGTTAGTAGTATAAGGTTCAAGTTTCCTTACAGTTGTCCGCCATATTAGACTGTATAACTGGATCTATGACTATGGGGAAGGGTACTTCACAAGTCTCAACTTACAACTGAATATTCAAGGAGTAACCAAAACACGCTGTTTCGGTTGATACTGCGGGTGAGGGTGGAGAGAAGAAGTGTTTCAATATGGTTAGTGAAACTATATTATGATATCAACGTCAGTTTTACTAGTCATAAAGTGAAGAGCGCGCCATGAGCCAGCGGCTATAAAATAGGGAGAATAATTAATATATAACTTTATAATACCATTACAGAATAGCCTCGAGCTGCATGTGAATGATCATGCACGGAACAATGTATACGCACGTTAAACACGAGTCGTTAATCAATGAGTTTGTTTCTCTGAACGACCAGAATTGATTCAAAAAGCGGTTTTTGAATGAATAGGGTGCCATAATGAATGATCGCTGAACTGAGGAAATGACAAACTGTTGTTTATAGCGTCGAATGTCATGAGGCAGTTGATGTAGAAACGGTTTGTGATTCAAATTTGATTGAGTGAGCGTGAGAGAAGACTTTTATCAGGTCCGAGTCAAGTCTTTCTCTTTTTATTACACTTTCCTATACAGCTAGGCAACGAAGCAAAACCAATCTACATATATATGCTGTGAGCATTATAGTTATTATACTGTAAATTATTCACGTTTTGGTTTAATAATTGGTGGCGCAGATTTTGATACAGTGTTTGGTAACATTTGCGAGTATCCATATGAATGAAACAACGCAATTGTGAAATATTGTGACAGAACATATTTCGGATACTAAGGTGAGAGGAAAACAATGACGGACATGTGACACATTGACCAGTTTGGCGAAAATCGGGCAGGTGTCAAAACCAAGGCGGGTACATTACATTTCATAAAACATCTAGATTATCTTACATCGCATCGTGATTATGCCCATGGTTGTACAACCAAAAATAATATGAAAATGAAAAAAAAAAATATACATGTATATATATAAATATATATATATATATATATATATATATATATATATATATATATATATATATATATATATATATATATATATATACATATTTATATATTTATATATATATATATATATATATATATATATTTATATATATATATATGTACATATATATGCATATATATATATATATATATATATATATATATATATATATATATATATATAAATATATATATATATATATATATATATATATATATATATATATATATATATATATAAATATATATGTATATAAATATATATAAATGCATGTAGATTTTGTCCACATATCAGGGTCGTTATATAATCGTGTGTTCGCCGATGACGCTCGTCTGATTATACTAATCATGCCGAGCATGAAAGTCGGTCGAGAGGATCACGTGACAGCTGTATGAGGTATAAGGCTTTAGCGACGTAAGGCGATTAGCGTCGGTAAAGGGAAACGGATGCGGATAGATTACGACAGGATCTGAACCGAGGACGCTGGGCTCTCGGAGACGAACCACTAATTGAGTGATACATACACATCCTGATCGGCTCGGAACATAGACCCTTACAGTAGCGATAGAATTTGATACAATATTGTATGAATGAATATAGGTTTAATATAACAATCTTATATGATTATTATTAATTTGATAACAATATCATCTCATCTCTTGGGGTGGTGGTAAGATTGCGTTTGTGGTGCTCCGTACAAACGACCCGATTTATAATCTAGCCTCAATTAGAGTACAATAGTCTTGCATCAAATCTTGATGTTGATGAAATCTTTCACACGACATTTTCCATAATCTGATTCCTTACTAAATCCAGTATACGAACCGCTCCCACGTGATGTGTAATTAAAGTCATCATCACCATATTACATGTGAATTTTGTATTATGTTTCACATATTCAAATGTCCCACTGCATACATTATTTGATAACATATTCAGTGACTTTAGCAGGTTCTTATACTTCGTAGAAAATGGTACTCTGTTTCTTCTTTGCATATGTTGCCTTGCGTTCTGAAGGGATGATTATCATACTATGTCTTAAGAGCATATCACGTATACAAAAATAGCACAATGTTGTCGTAATATGAGGTACACAGCCCGTTCTCGTACATGGGTTGGTATAACAATTAGAGACACGGTTAGAATAGGGTGTTATATACGGACAGATCAGTTACAAGGTTCAAATAGTTTATAATACTCCCGACATTTGGTAAGTAAATATCCTGCTTTCAGCTATATGCTAATGTTGAACTTTTGTTGACGTCCAACATTATTAGGTGACTAAAATGGTGTTTTCAAGTTGTTGACAATAATGAACATTGTGTTATTCTAACACATGGCGTGCGTAGAACTTATATATAGGCCTTCGTGGTACGGCTGAGAGGTCACATATAGGATGGTGGTTTTTCATAATTAAAATATCATTCTCACTGGATCTCCATCACCAGCTCTATCTACATATATTGAGTTGTTCCAAACTATAGTTGAGATACAGTTGCGGTTAATCAAAGTGTTCAAACAAGCCAGATCAAAATGCATCACGATTAATATTTTGTTTACTCAGTTCAGCATGTAAATATATAAGAAAATGCATAACATGATATCAAAAGTAATCATATCAATTCATTAGTATTTTGAATTCATATACTTCTATTTCAATAACCTAAAACAATCTTAATGGGAATAATGAATAATATTCAAATTTGAAATTCGATTTTTTTTTAATAATTCACGACAATACTGATATAAATAGCCCATCCAATAATCTTATCGACCAAACACTATTATTCAAAGTTTGAACACTCAATTCAATGAAAAAAGAGCCCACTTCAAGACTTGATTCACGGACGAGTACTACCCATTGGTGTACGGATCCAATGTCAAAAAACACTACTAACACATCGATAACGACGCACGGTCGAACCCACGCGTCCACACAATTGACACCCGGCCAACTCGTGTGCACGATGTATAGTGACGTACCAACCCATTTTATCATAATATAAAGGTGCTCTAACTCCCATACTAGACACATGGAAGGCATTTGTGGTATCTTGCGGTCACTTCAGTGCCAAAGGTTAGGATTGCCTGCAGCGATTTAGCGGATTCCCCTGTGAACTGGATGTAGATAAGAGTGGCTACGGTACTGGTGGCATTGTTGAATTCACAAAATCTATAATTTTTGTATAAAAACAAAAGCAACTGTTGACATACACATAATAATTCTATTGAGCCGTTTGTAGTATTATTGAGCATTGTTGTTTCATATAGTTCGATATACAAGCGATAGTTGCGCTACAGGCAATCAGGACCCTGGACTCGTGAATTGACCCCGGATATATTTCACTTTTAAGACCCGAGTTGGGTCACCTTCTTCATATTATGATGAAATAGGTTGGTATCACTACATCGTGACGTGTGAGTTGATGAACAGTGAGGTGAGATAATATGACAACAAGACATGAGTGAACTCTTTCTTACCTTTTGTTTGTCTTTCATCGAACCGCGACCGAGGACGGCCATCTTGGTCATTGTGTCTTCTTGCAGCCTCTTCATCGAGTTGCCTTTCGGTCCGAGCAACTTGCCGACAAAGTTGAACTGCAAACAAAACAGAGAAGAACCAATAAGTCACTGAGATTATTTCGAATACGTAATGTAATAAACAAGTTTCCGTGTATACCAATCACTGATTGGGTGAAATAGTTCCCGATGTGGGCTAATTGGACGGTAATTTCATTTAATTGAGGACGCTGACGTGAAACTGACAACAACGTATTTGCTATTGACACAACGGTAGATCGTGTGTCTCCATTGGGTGGAGGGGAGGTCTGGATTCGAATTCATTTTCGCCAACTTTTTCGTTGAAATAAATATAAGAAAGACTTTTACTCACAAGTTAGTGTGATTTTCAGCAACAAGGTAATAGAATATTTCTATTGATATATGCCTAGTTTTGTAAATCAACACCTGTACTAGGACTGGCCAAACACTCACCGTCCTCAAGCGCAGGAAGAAAATAACATTTCCCCTGAATTTACTTCCAGTTTCCCAACCCCTCCCCCCCAACCCATTCTCGACGCCTTCAACTCACACACGCGAAAATATATACATATAACTGTGTGGCATCCCCGATCGTCCGTCTTCTCCATCCTCCAGCATTACCACTCGACTGTTTCAACTCGTCACGTGTCCTGGCAAATGATCGTCATTGTAACTCTAAGTGCCTGTGACGTAGTCGCATCACGTGACTGGTTCCAGCGAGTAAACCGAGAACACTTCCACACCAACCTGTCGGTGTTCGTATAGGTGATGATGTGTCATGAGGTATTAAGTATAGGATGGAGTGAAGTTGTTATACGCACTCGAGCTTTAAGGTTGCATTGTTCAACAGGAATTTACATATCAGATGTATTCTTTATATGTATACAAACAGACGTCACTACTCCCTGGTAGTTAATATCAATCACTTCAAGTTGGAACTTGTATAAAACCGCTCGTCTGGTTTAGTCAGTCATAAAAACTGAAGTCAAGTCGGGTGTGGGTTCGAGTACCGCATGAGGCTCAGATTTTTGGCTACATCAATCATCTATATCTTGCTTAATTGTTTAAATAAGCGAGCTGCATGTTGGTGGAAAACCGTAATCAATTATACTCTACTAGGGAGGATGTATTTTTGATGTCTGATAAATGCGTACTGCATTCATCTTTGGTGTGTGTTTTTGGTTTGAATACTCTTCACAGTTCAGATCGGTATTAATGTTCGATGATAACTAACATGTTTGCTCACAACTAGATTATTTGGGGGGTAAAATGAGCAGGTAATAATGAAACTGTAGAGTGATAACAAAGTGAAAATACGTCTACAAAAAAAAGTCTTATGCGGCACTTGAATCTACGCTCAGTGGTGACTCTAGTTTCTAAAGCGGTGCCTTATCCGATTGAGCTACGGAGGGCGGCGGCATTGAAATTTGTAGCGACATCTACACTAACGTAGGAGAGAAACAAAAGGTTTTGAAAAAAGATTTGGTTTGTCTATTATTCAATTATAGCATGATATAGTGATAGGTCAAAATCTACATAAATAAAATGAATCACATTTTCCAAAACATTTCCATATAATCACATCATTTTGTACGAGTTGACTGGACAAAAAATATATGATGTCAGTTCCTGTGTGAATTGAGTGACCTATATTTTCAGAATTCTCAATTTCATGTGGTGATTTACACAATAATGTATTGATTTCATTAATGTTACGAATATTCGCGGTTACATAACACGGTTTCGATATGAAAAATTATAAATTTGAAGGAATCTACACATATATATATACATTATCTTCATATCTCCAAATATTTGATGGACTATGCGTATACGCACATAGTGATTAATAGTTTCAGAATGCGATCTAGCATTATCGCGTGAACCATGTCAGTGATTTTTTTTACACAGGATACACTTTATATAATATATAGTAGCTTGATTGATCACTTTGTCATCACACGTGTAACATATGTTTTTTTTTTTTTTATCAATAACATCGAAACTTGATACAAAATCATTGTTCCCCAGTTAAGGCTATGGATACTTCTTATAGTTTGATGTATGACCCATGTGACACATTAACTCATCAACACAAAAATTATATATAGCGTTTTCTCGGCCAGTTAATATAAATAAGAATATAACGAAATATCATCTGGGCTATATAGGTCATGATGTTGATGATAATAAGTGATGTAGGGTGTCAGCAAGCTCACTGCTCGCCCATGGTGTTAACACGCTTTATGAGGAGGAACATCTGGTGAATATATTTTGATCATGTAATAATTCTACATGTAACTGTGTGTAACTGTAACCCTGTGTAACGATTAATTCAAGTGTCAACATGTTTAGCACTGGTTGTAACAAACACTGCCAAGATGTCGAATTTCATTCGAGAACAGAACGAGATGAACGACGCTCGAATGGATCGAGCTCACAGTAAACCCGGCACCTCCACCGATATCAATTGATATATAAAAAACAGTCAAGATTGACGCTGAAATGCAAATGGACGCCAAAAGCCAACAATTTCATTGGAAACTGATTTTCCCAAAATATTTTATACATTAAAAAGAATGACTTGGAAACATAATTTAAAAAAAAATTCAACCTCGATAATTGCATGATATATCTTTTAATTAACAATTTCTAGAACATTTTTTTGTTCAGTATCAAGTATGAATCAAAATCACTTCAAAATTTGACTGTTACAACGCTTTGAATGACTACAGCGAGAATAACGAAATAACTTCTATTTTCTGTGCAAGGTTGTACATTTTTGAAAGCTTCTGCTAAACATGTAAGATTTCGAACCGTTTATTTTAATGGCTGTGTTTTCAATACATACATTCAGTTTCCATTCAATATAAATACTAAATGAACTGAATGACTAAATTACTAAAGCGAGCTTCACAAATATTTGGATTCAATAAAGAATTTTCATGAATACGCACATCTCGAGGCGTGATCTGAATGACATTACAACTCCAAAACTGGATTTCAATTAATTATAGCGATACTTATTTTACTAATTTTAGAGATAACTAAGAATCTTTCTCGCGATAATTGATATTATTTTTGTCCTCTAAAGACTATGAGTCATGACGTAGGCATTACCGATTCCGTTTGTAAACATAAACATAATCGAATCAGGTCTACGTCACGACTCGGAGAAAAGACCGGATCCCGCGGGGTACAAATACATGGATATCCGGAATTGAGATGGTGATTTCCAGTTTTCTCTAAAATTGGGGGAATGAATATCGTCATTACTCGTTAAAATCTAGTTTCAAGGTTGTTCATGTCTTGATTCTGTCAAAATTACCGCTCGTATTCACACAAGTCAGCTGAAAGTTTGCGTTCACTGAGCGATAGTTTAATAATACTTCAGCATGATTATAAGTTATGAGTTCTAGCAAGACTTGCCTAGAGACATCAAAGAGTGCGAGACAATACGAGGAAATACGAAATACCACGACATTACACGATCTAGTGACGCGTCGACATCTGTCAGCTCAATACTAGTAATTTTCTCATCTTTTCTTTGATTGAAACTATACGTACAAAGAGTGGAAGCGTAAGCACACTTTCAGGCGTAATCACCCTCATCACGACAAAATCTATCCACATTGTAAAATGAAAAGCAACGAACTAAACAATGTTACAATTAAACCTAGATGTGATAGCGCAATCACAAGATAATCTTTCAAAGTATACACAGTATTTATAATGATTATTGTTCGCTCAGCAACCCTACCAACAGCTAGGTTATACGGGGGTACGAATGAGTAGGTTATTATGAAATTACGAAGTGATGATAAGTGAAAGGACGTTCATAAAAATCCATGCTAAATACGGGACTCGAACCCACGCCCCAAGGTGACATCATTTTGTGAAGCGGTGCCTCAGCTGACCGAGCTACCGAGAGTGGCCATAATATTAATATTTTACTCATTTCTTACAACGAACTGCGTGATAAATTCAAGTAAAATTGGACGTGGGATCGAATATCGTATAAGGCGTGAGATTTTATAAACGTTTTTCACTCAGTCCTTTTACTCATCATCAGTCACTCCACCGTTACATTTTCACCCGTTCACTTGTACCCCCGTATAACATAGCTGTTGGTGGGGTCGATGAGCAACATTGAAACTGAAAAAAGCATATTCAAGTTGTTGTACTGAATCACAATCGAATGGAAATATTCACAAACTACTTTTAGTGCATAATAGTGATGATTTGAATAATGAGCAGTCACCCGTTCAGCTGAGACAGTTGAGGCACTGTTTGAAAGTCGTAAGTTAGAAGATCACGTGTTCGAATCTTGCCAAAGGTATAGGCTTTTCATGAACGTCTTTTCACCTTTCACTAATCAACCGTTTCAAAATCACCTGCTAATTCCTATCTCTCATATAACCTAGCTCTAGGTGAGGTCACTATGAGAGAGAAAAAAATGAGAATAATTTGTACTATATATAAATATATATATATATATATATATATATATATATATATATATATATATATATATATATATATATATATATATATATATATATATATATATATATAGATCTTCTTTTCAGATACTAATACTAATGGCCAATGGAGTGTTTTTCTCTTCAACATCTAATGACAGAAGAACTGGTTCAACATCATGTCATGCCCATGTCTAGCTTCCACAACTTTTCTTATTTTACACCAGAATTCTTTTCTCTGCTATGAAAATGAAACGATTCTCTAAAGTATATATAAATCAACCCTAACTATCTGTCCGAAGCGGGAAAAAAGTCCCTCTTTATGACTTTTTACATTTGAAACGTATGCGATTTGTCCAAATCTTCTCCATAAGCATCTCTACCTCTCTTGTCAAATGCTGCTAATCAGAATAAATCATGTGATGCACTGCAATGAGAGAGATGAAGATATAGAGAAATAACGAGAAGAAGAGAGAGAGAGAGAGAGATAGGAAGAGAGAGAAAAGAAGAAAGAGAGATAGTGACAAGGAGAGAGAGAGAGGGGAATAGAGGGAAAAATAAGGAGAGAAGCTTAAAAACAGGTAACGAGAAAGATGGGAAAGAGAGAAAGGGCAGAGAAAGAAATGTGGAAACAGCACGAGAGTGAGAAAGTAGGAGAAAGACAGAAGAACATAGATAACATTAGGGAGGAGGGATGGGCAGAGAGAAAGAGAGAGAACAAATCGTCGAGATCAATCACAGGTATAATCTGACTCGAGAACAGAACGTGATTAATAGAACTAGAACACTGCACAGATACGTGGGATCAAAGTGACGGCCTATACGTATGACGTATACATACACATCGACCTCATGGATTAAACCAACTTTGACCTGATATACACGTATAGTTTCATGAGCGTAAGCGAAGGCTTGATTCAACATGATCTAAAATATTAGTATTTGACCATGTGACGTCTTCATTCCACTCCTCTCCACAACCGCTATAGTCTTCGATTTACTTGAGTACGATATATCCTCCTGATGCAATCGGGATTCGAATCCTCGACCCATATTACCTTGATTCAGTTACCTCAGCTAACCAGGCACACGAGTCGAGTCAGAAGAAGAATACACTTTCATTTTATTTCCTTCCTCTTGTTTTCATCAGAATATAATATAAGAACCAAGCCATTTAATTCCTTCTTTCTCTTCTTAGAAAAGATTTTCAGGGGGGGGGGGGGAATATTCCCTTAATTAGCCTTTCTTTGTCTCACTTTTCGTGTGCAAAGAAAAAGTTGTAACACCGGGAGGCTTCATAGGATTGGGATGTTTCACTCGGAGCTTCGTCTTGAAGCGTACACATTTCATCGCATAATATATTCCTTCTTGTACGTCCCGTGTGCTCGACGCACGCGCAAGACACATTTCAAGCAGTAAAAGCGGTTCTGTTCGCGCCTTAGCCAAGCTTATTATACCCCACTCTCCAGCGTCTTATAGCGGCTTCAAGACACGCCTAGCTGCAAAAAAACTGAAAAAATAAAATACGAGAAATAAGGTACGGTAATATAAATATTATATATAAGCTTCCATTGATGCAGCGAATGAATTTGGATTCATTTTCTTGTTTTGGTATTTACCCTCGAAAAACCAATCCAAACTTTCATCACAACTGAAGAAGTGAAAACACGTTGATGAAAGCAAAAATACGTTTCAGGAAAAAATTAAAACAGTTCGAAAAAATAAGGGAGATGCTCACTGAGAACTTTTCAATGGTGGAAACTTGTAAATAATGATCATCATTATAGAAACCAGTTGTGAATACGGCTTCGACCAAGGCTTGCATTGATGTAGTATAGGTACAAAGTTCCTCAAATCGTGTACTCCAATCACAACTTTAATATAATTCAATATATATTTACTCAACTTCCGAAGGTCATTTGTTGTTCGTTGTAACTACAACAATGGAAGTAATAATGTTAATCATTGGTAATGAGTAGTATAATACTTTCTACCAACACAACGATATTTTGTGTGTGTGTAAAACTACAAATCATATAAGATTATGATCCACTTGACAAAAAAAAACAGTGTTTCATTTTCAGAAGTGTGAAATATCCGAGTTTATGACCCACGTCGACTGGTCGATCATCCGTCTTTCCTATTCACCAGCACTATCGAACGAGTGTGCCGAGACATGTGTTCCGCGGCTTTATGAAGACAGCTTTGTTTAGTAATGAGTCGCAAGGGAGACACTTGGAAGAAAGATTGTTGCTCTTTTCGAACACCTCAACAGGACCCTTATTCTATAACTGCAAACGAAATGGGAGTGCGACGAAAGTGTCAGAATTTATCATGTAAAAATATATGGAATCGTCATAAAAAAACGAAGATGGGTACCTTGAATTTCATTTTGAAGTTATAGGATAACATCCCGAAGGTTTATTAGACAAAAACAGTCACGATTCATTCCAGTACGAAGACACTGCATATGCATAGTAAAATGAGCGAAATATTTGAATGGAATGTATTTGCAAGCCATACGCATATAGGATTGGAAACTATCAAGTCACCGCCTCTGTTATGTAACCCCAATCGATCGTAACTCTTCTAATGGATCCATTACAATTGACCGATGTAGATCGTCCGCCCTCGTGATGTCACAAAATATAAAAAAAAATCAAGTGGACAGTGAACCAGGGGAAATAGGGAAATAACCAATCAAGGTATCTAAAATTTCCCCTGCTTCGTATAAGTCACACCCATCTACAATGGTCGATTGATTTGATTGATCTGGATGAAATATTCTTCAATGATTGTTTATTGTTTGCTAAACGACCTCGCTGACAGCTGGGTTATAAGGATACAAATGAGCAGGTGATGATACAACTATATGAAGTGATGATAAATGAAAAGATGTTCTCAAGAAGCCATGCCTCATGCAAGACTCGAACCCACGCCAAGAGATGATTCCAGTTTCTGAAGCGGTGCCATAGCTGACTGAAAAGCAGAGGGAGGCCAACACATTTTTCAAAGTGACAGCCTGATGTGAGTAAAATTGTGTTATGATGAGTTTCATTATAATTATGTTGACATTCAGCACGAAAAAAACGCCATATCACAAATTTTCCCCTGGGATATTCTAAATGAAATCTCTTAGAGAGGAAATATTGTGTTGGTATACGAAGAATTGTCAAAAGTATTTCATGAAGGCAGTTCCTTGGAATTGAGACTCTTTTAGGAAATTGATGAACAATTTAGGAATGGCCGCCCTCGGGCTTAGAAAAAGTTCGATTGCTTTCTATTATTCACAGAGTTGGATGAAAGTTTGAGACAGGGTATTGAAAAAAATCTCCAATCACCAATTATTATTCAGTATCGGCATGTGAAATCAAAGAACTGCTTCGCTCATTTGAAAAACATGTACTTTGTCATGTCATATTACGTGTTATATATCGATACGATTTTGTTTCAGGAATACTTCTAATAGCCTCCAATTCTTTCCAGATCTTATAATGCATGTACGATAAATCCCATCAGAAACAGTATATTTCCCACGATACACTTGCATACAACGGTTTCCACTCAGCGTTTTTCCTAGCATAAAAAGTTTAGACGTAATATCTTTCCCTCCAAAGAGCTTAAACTGTTTCGTAGCATGACGTCATGGAAACAGGGGCACCAACCTGAGCGTGAAACATGTTTATCATAATCAAGCAGCTCTATAGTCCCATCATTGTTACTCTAACAACATTCAGCGAATATCATTTCAGGAATGGTAAATACGGTCATAAAGAGGTGAACAAAAGTTATGACAGGAAATGTGTGAATCTTCATAACAACAAGGCGTGGAAATGCTGATACGGATCTAATCACATTTCTCATTTTTTTTTCTCATTAGTGCTCATACAATGACTCAAAATATACTCATTACTTCAAGTTTTTATCATCTTCGATTTCTTCCACCCATTTTGAATTCAATTCTCAATTTATAATGATGAATAGGTTGAAACCATGATCATAATTATCTTGTTCTACATTCCCCATTGTTGACAGGAATAACCTTTTCCCCTACTTTCCACCACCATTTTCTTTAATCCCTGAGACACTTGCCTTGTGTACTTGCTTTGTTGGTCAAGTGAGTACAGGAGAGACCACAAGTACATGCCAATTACAGTGGAGAGAGAACCATTTCAGAACACAGTAAACCATTTGGCGCATGATTAAAACATTTTGTGATATTTTGAAAATGTTTAATTAATGTTTGTGTTGTCTAGGTTTGTACAGTTGTGGGATGAATTGTATTTCTCATTGGACATAACATTAAAAATATACAGTGAGTCAACTAGCTCTTTTGCACACCATTCGGAGAACGAATTAAAACGATTTGTGTTTCTATACAACTGGAATTTTGATTATACCGTCCAAAGGAATGAATAATTAATCACTGTTAAGACAAATTGAAATTTGTTTCAACTCAGAATAAATCAGTGCAGATTGCTTAGATAATTATCATAGGTCTACTGAAGATCAGATTTGTTTCCGAATCTTAATTCCAATAAATGTGCGCAAAGCCAATTCGTTCATGGACTCTACTTGCGGAATGCTCTCTCACGTACACTGTATTTGGTAATTTGAATGTGTATTACACCTTCAGAATCCATTTTATTGTAACTTGATCGATCAGTTTCAATTGACCACACGTGCACACATAGAAACTCACAAATAATTCGAGAAATAACATATATATTTCCTACGACCTAATAATACTGAACCATGATCCGGTTTCCATGATGGAAACTGTACACTCAACTTTCTCAGATCTGATTGGAAGAAAGGTTTCCAAGGGACTTATAGCTTATACCGGTCCATCTTCTTACGTCAGATGCTATAGCTTCTACCACAAGATATGATAAACAAAATCTCGGCCATTTAGAGCCAAATCCAGAATCAGTTCTACA
This sequence comes from Brachyptera risi, assembly GCA_964007535.1. Lineage (NCBI taxonomy): Eukaryota > Metazoa > Arthropoda > Insecta > Plecoptera > Taeniopterygidae > Brachyptera > Brachyptera risi. Next base: position 21,933,286 of record OZ023337.1, read on the forward strand.
AGCCTGAACTAATACCTGCCCCAAGACTCTACTAGGGAATAAGATGGAGACGGGCACGATCAACGGGATTATCCTGATGCAATACGGGACAAATGAGAGGAATTTTGGAGTGAGGTGGAATTTATTATACTAGAATAAGGTGAAACTGGGAATACACGTGGCATACAAGATAACCACGACATTGCAGGTCAAGTTTGGTTCATACGCACAGCTAGAGACACGTCAAGAGAACGTTATTGATGTGCATGAGTTTCACCTGTATCTATTAAAGAAGAGGGTCGTTTACCAAATAAATGATAGTGAAAACTTTGGTGATTACAACAAATCGTTGAACCGGTAACTAAGGGGTCTCATGCGTTTGTAAGATTGCGTTTGTAAGGTTGTGGATGCGTTTCTCAAAGGGCAGCTACCCACAAAAGTATATGATTTTTCTGATTATTTATCTATGTTTCAAATGGGAAAAAATTCTATTCCGAGAAAAGTTTGGAAAAACTAGTTGTAAAATATGTTGAACCGTAACATACACGAAATTAATAGATGGTCAGCATGAAAATGACAATTTTTCCATTGGTTCAGTAAGCCTTCCTCCATTAGATGAACTCAATTCCATCAGCATACCCATAGCCGTTTTTATATACAAATACATAGTTTTGAGCGCATACGGTTGCACTTTTTAGTTTCAGTTTAGCTTAAACGCAGGTTGTTTTAAAAACATATCGATAGTGAACAAAATGAAATATATCGAGAAGTAATCAAATCGTGTATGTTATATGCGATATGCATATTTTGTGACCATTTTCAGTGTCAACTGAAACATGAGCAACCGCGGTGGCTCTCATGATGAACGTAACGTTTTGAAACTGCTATACACTGAGCAGAGAAGCACCTCCCAGAATATTGTCGATTAATAATGAACATTCGCAATATTTTCACCAAAAATCACCCTAATGGAAACTTTTTGCCTCATGGTGACTGGGGACACCTTAACAGATTAATTTATCGTCAATACTGAGAATTTGCAATTTTCTGAAATCTTTTAGATAGTCACCATGATCATCGAGCCGATAATCAACCAAACTTTGTGATTCACCGCCATCTAGATATTTTTTTCGCTTCTCAACAGATAGATATACATATTAGCCAGTGGCTTGACGATCACTTTGGAAAGGCATTAAATGGCGATCGATCTGAAAAAATTCGGAGGTAAATAAGTGAAGGCAACGCGTTATACACATCGTACTCAACTGATATATAATGAAAGTCTCTGATACGGTCATCCAATTAAAAGTTATAACATCAAAACTTTTTAACGTTCTGTTTCCAGTTAAAAGTTGAACGTTCCAAGTTAAATGACCGAATGTTTGACTAGCCGGTCCAGTTATAAAATATGTCGTTCCTTTTCGTAATTCCCACCAGCTGCTTCACTATTTGCTGGTCCATACGATACAGTCGACTAATCAAACCTTACCATCAACTCGCCTATATTTAGATACGAACCAATCAGAGAGTTGGATAGCGCTTCAACGCTACATTAAACATATTTATCTACCATAGTAATGAAATGAGGTACTTAAATATGAATCTGAATTGAGAATGATTTGATTCAATATAATATAAAAATGTTACCAATTAACCAGACATACAAAGTCTTATATAAGTTTTGTTCCCTTTGAAGTTATCTTTTGAAATTATTTCTTTGAAGTACGATGAATATTTCTCATTAAATCAGTTCAACAAACACAAAGGATATATTTCTTGAGGACTGTTTTATATACTTCCTCTCGTTGGCATTCCATATTTATCACGATCGTTAGTGTTGAGGGATAGAAGAGACGGCCGATCGCAGTCTTTGTTGACATTGTAATGATTCTCCTTCAATGGCATTTATTGAAATATCGATATGGTGTGTAAGATAACGAAGTCGAAGTAAGTTATGAGTTAGTTGTTGAAATACTAGTTATAATAGAACTGGAAGTTTGAATTCAGTTAACATAGCAAAGTGAGAACCAAATTAAATTAAAACAAGTCAAAATTATGTTTTGAGAATGATTTGTTTGACATAAAATAAAACGAACGAACCGAGTCGAATTTGCAACTTTATACACTGAAACCAGAATATAACTGCAGGTAATAATTGAATTGTTTTGAAAGAGGAATATAACAAACCGTTTAGTGGAATATCCATGAAGAGAAATGAAAAAAACAAACATAATTAGATGTACGAAATGTGCGAAAGAGAGAGGGACACAGATGAATCATCCAAGTCAGAGGGTATACTCATAAGTTACAATTAGAATAGAGCAATAACTTCCCAACATTGGTCTACCATGTATTTTGGTGGAGGTGCCATGCTCATCGAATATTTCATTCAAATCATATCAGTTTCAACAATAAATATAAATTACACTTTTTATAAGGAAACGAATGATAGAAATGGAATGCTGAGACTTACGTGTGTAGTAAAATTCATGAGCATCACATTTTTATAGTGTCGTTAGATATTATTCTCTTTTCATCATTATTTCAAGCTTCATATAATCCTGTTTTCACTGCAAGTCGTGCTATACAGACTACAGACATATAAAAGTCCCAGCTCTCAACCGCATACACTCAACGATAGAGGTGGTCATTGACTGCTGAATTATTTGAATAATTTAATCCATTCTCGAATTTCTCATAATCTTTATTCCAACAAATACATGACCATATTTCGTCAAGTTTTGGATTAGAAAGAGTTACAAGAGTTACGATCAGAGTTTTATATTCGTACTTTGATTACGACCGAGGAAACGTACAAGTCCTCGATATTATTATGTAATCAAATTTTCACATGGTATGAATATCGAAGAGTATGATTTGTATCAGGCACGTAATTACTTGAGCTCTTCTCCAAAATATTCCCCCAAACAGTTTTCGAATTGTCAGTCAACACGAAATTACTCCACCAGTTATATTCACATATATTAGTTACAGGTATTTCTTGAGACTTATTGAACACACACACACATATATATATATATATATATATATATATATATATATATATATATATATATATATATATTTATATATATTTATATATATATATATATATATATATATATATATATATATATATATGTATATAAATATATATATATATATATATATATATATATATATATATATATTTATATATATTTATATATATATATATATATATATATATATATATATATATATATATATATATATATATATATATATATATATGTATATAAATATATATATATATATATATATATATATATATATATATATATATATATATATATATATATATATATATATATATATATATATATATATATATATATATATATATATATGATTTTCATATATTTTTTATTCACATTGAAAACTTTACACAGGGCCATTGTTTACCTATGAGGGAAAGGAATAAAAGTTCGGGCTCGTTTGAATGGGGCACCACAAAGGTCGACAATGTTTTCAAACACGAATTGGCAAGTTCTATGGAAATCAATAAAGTTGAAAAGCTACGTGATTTCGAGAAAAATTGTAATACACATATCTTGAACATCCCACAATGCATATACTAACTTTGCTTATCGTTAATTCAATATGAATAATGCTCACACACTGATTCATCATCCATGAGACCGGGGTTTGATTCCCGCCATGGTCGATCATCCTGAAAGAGGGTTTTCGTGGTGTGCAAGCCTACAATCACATTTTTCCACCATCTCATTTATCACTTACCGTCGCCAATCTCCGTCATCAGTACAGTGCATCGATAAAGACAAAATATTGGAAAATGCATATAATAACCTTACCTTGGGATGTTCTTTGATTGGTACCAACACTTTAACGGCTACCCGGATTGGTTTCTCCCGATATATGTCGACATATTTGCTCTCTTTCGGTAGCGGTTTACCGCTCGATTGCACTCGCGCTACTTCTTTTGTCACTTCTGCAATCAGAAAAAGGAGCACACACCTCATCAGAATCACCACGTCAATATACATGATGCAAGGAATTAGAAGCAAGTAGAACATCACAATAAAGCAATGCGTAAACTGTACTCCAGTTACAGGCTTTTTCACGGAGATGCAGCATTGAATTAACTTAACGTTTGTGAGGTGGTTGATTCATGCACTAACATATTATGTTATATTTATTCTCGTTATCATCATGCTATCATGTTATTTCTTATTATTAGTATGCTATCATATTTATCTTATCATTAAATTATCACAAAAAATCTGACCATCAAAATATGATTATTCGCTAATGGGCATATGTAAAATATTACAATTTTTAGTCGAACGTGGCTAATATAGTGTGTGTTGACAAATCATTCAAATGGAAAAAGTTTCATACTAGTTGGAAAAGCAATACAAAGTCAATTGTATCATTATATAGTACAAGGAATATTATTCCAAATTGATTGTGAAAAAGTGGGAAACCAAGTTCAAAGTTACATATATATTCATTCTCATGTATTGTACGTATACGCACATCCAAGTTGGTATAACACTAATTATCAATATCTGGAATATTCAGTTGTACCATTCAGTTGGTATTACAAATAGCCAATACGCCCTCCACTCATAGCAAGTGTACCAACTCATTATCATACTGTCAATGAACCTCAAATATTGTAGATCGCATGCATATGTAATTCACACTAATTACTACATCAAACACAGCGGATATTGTATATCAGCTCAAACGAATTTGAGTCATTGGAATGCGTCATATTTCGCTGTGGATGATATCATCAAAGCTACGGGGTTTGTTTACCAGTCATATCACGTGACCCCCCCCCCCCTCCAGCACTAATCTGTTTGCCATCCGATCATATAATTATTATACCGATCCATCTAGCGTTCAATTGCACAGAAGAGGCAGTTACTGTGATAACATGGACACTCTGCAACGAGAATTTCTTACAACATGCTCGTCTAGTGTAACACTTCGAAACTCTTTGGACATTCTTGTAACTTTTGAAATTCTCTGAACACTTCGTAAAGTTTAAAACTCTTCATATACAAATCGAGATGGTAATTCTTCCAGTCTCTTTTGTAACCCATTGCAATTCTGTTATGTACTGTATCGAAACTCTGTGTGAAGTCCTCGAGTCTCTTTGTGACATTTTGAAACTCTTGTCAGTTATAGTGAGTTATAACTATTGTGACCCTATGTTGTAACTCTGTGTAACTTTTGGAAACTCTTTGTAATTCATGTAGCTCTTTGTGACGACGTTACAAATAAGCGAACATAACCCACAAATACACTCCACATGAACATAGCGTATACAAATACATACCACATGACCATAGCCATGACATTGTGAGAACGACCATGTCGCTACTTAAGTGCATCGAGGGGTAAACACCTAGTAAGTTTTGTGTACATCTGATTTCATATTTCAAGGGATTTTAGGAAAATTTTACGGAATTTCATGAGGATTTCAAGGGATTTCACGAAGATTTCAAGGGATTTTAGGAAGATCTCATGATAGAAGTACATCAGATTTCAGGAGTTATTAACCCTTCGATGTGCATTTATCAATGTGGACAAGAATAGTTTTATTGTTATAATGATGAAAACGAATTCACTTACTTCGAATTACACGATACCTCATAATTTTAGATAGCATATGTAATCTAGGTATATATAGAAATACGAAATGGATTCATTTCTTGAATCCCTAGGCCTCTTTATACTCATTTCTTATTCATTATCGCGTTAAAAATTGTACTGACGTCAAATTCCAATTCTCGACATTTTGAGTTTTGAGTTTGTGTCCGACTGTACCCGATATCGCCGCTCTGAGAGATCAAAATGATAACCATCACGGTGTTATTGGCGGCTCGGCAGAGGGGTGGGGGTGGGGGGTTCAGGTGGCAGGAGCATGGTGCGGAGGGGGTAGGCATTTTAATCTCACTCGTACATAACGGGGTCGGTCCGGAGGATTATATGTGAAAATGTTGATTCCGCGAAGTTTTCCAAGGGCTATTATTGCGCCCTTGTGACACAAAGCATACCAAGAGCTTAACAAGAATGACAATGATTGATCCATGCTACATACACGATAGAAAAAAAATACATGACTCAGGTGGGATACGAACCTATACGCTCGACTTCATTTTCCAAAAAGGTGACCGAATGAGCCAGGTGGAGAAGGTGAGAGGAAATATATTGGTGGGTAGATGGTCTCGATCAGACAATTTTCTAGTGCTTCGCAACATAATCTTTGATCTGGAGTGTCAATAGCTGGTGAAGTGTGATTATTAAAACGTTGATTAGCGTCTGTTGTTGATTGGATGGGTAAGGGTTTATTTATTGGCGAGCCATTAATGGTCACCAACTAGTCACCAACTGATGTCACGCGGTCGCTGGGAAAATGAACGCGCCTCAATCTGATCGAGACAACCTAGTATGAGCATTTTTTTATATTGGGTTTTAACGACGTACTATAGGCCTACTGATGGCTACGATCTATTGGCGTCAGTGGATGATGAATGGGATGATGAGATGAAATGTTATTTTATCACGTATTTTGGATAGTGGGAAAGAGTCGGTCGTGTGACCTGTTGTTAAGGAACCATCCCAGTATTGACTTGAACGACCAAGGGAAACCACAAAAAAAACGTCTCCACATGGCGTCGACCATGACGGGAATCGAACCCCGGTCTCCCGAATGACGGTTCAGTTTGTTACCACTCGGCCACGCTTTTCGGTAGTATAAGCATTCTAATTACCTGGGAATGAGTCCATTCTGTAATATGCAGTGAACTAAACGATAATGGTATTGGATCATTGGTAAAACGTTGTACGTGGCATCATGGGTGAAAATTATTTATCCACAAGCAAAACTGGGGTACGCTCAAACGGAAACTTACGACACATATATCAGGAAAGGTGAGGTCTAGTTGTTGATTAAAGATCAATCTTGCCACTATAAACGAAACTAGTGTGACTACAACTGTTGATGGATTTAGTCAAAAGTGCATTTATACAAGTCAGAGGAAAAAACTCACTTTTCACCACTCACCACTTTCACCACTCACTTTTCACCACTTCACCACTTCACACACACACACAGTGTTCACAGTGTTCATCACTTTTTGTCAAGTAATATATTAACGATACTGCAAATATGTCAATCCTCATTTTTTCGAACCCATAGTTGTCTGATTTTTCCAATTAGTAGGCTATATTGTTAATTTAATTCAATTGAAATTCTATAATATTTCAATTTCAATTATTCCTCTTCTCTATACTCCTCTATACTCGCTCTCTAATTACATCATATTAGTAAATTGTGGATCGAACACTTCTTGATAATCGGAATATAAAAATATACAGAAATCAATAATCAATATAATAATATATAATATTTGATTGAGATGGTATATGGACGGTATGAAAATAATGGTACCAGTATCATATACATTTTGAATTATAATCCAAATATCTTGAATATAATTCGGGGTTGAGAGATTAATACTAAATCTCTCCACATAAGATTTGTCCTTTCGAGCTGTGGATGATGCAAATGTGACCTCAAATGTGTACAACAACAATCCAAGGATCTTCGTTCACGCCTTTTCAATATCCGTCCGCACATTTGCAATCACAATTAATGGACATTGAAATATGTCACATTTATTTACATTTGTATGAGTAAACAATATTCGAGTTCCGGTTTCCCCTTTGGCAGGTCTACCAAGTTCAAGAGAACACAAATGAGAAACGGAAATCTAGCTTTCCTATTGTATCCTTCAAGATTTATACTTCATAAAGAGCAAATAAAAAAAGTTGAACAGAAAGTCACGTCTGAGAAAAGTCAAGTAAATAACATTATATTCCTATCCTCTTGGATTTGGGGTGACTTTCGCTCAAATTTCGTTCTGCAAGTTAATTTACTGCTGATTTATTCAGTAAATAAAATAAAAACCTCAACTCTCTCTCTCTCTTTCTCTCTCTCGCTCTCCTCTGTATTTACCCTCAGGGAATTATATCTATCATGGGAAACAACGCAAAGATAACTATTGTAAGTATCCTGAGGGGCCTTTCAAGGAACGACAGGGAACATGTTGCAGTAAAGAGAGAGATAGAAAGATGGAGATGTAGAGATAAATAATAAGAGAGAAAGAGAGGTGATTGGAGGGAAGTGATTGGTTGGAAGATAGTAACAGAAGGGTGGAAGTTACAAGAGCGAGTACGCACGACGAAGGGTTTATATCGATATTAAATATCGATATCATAAATATTAAGACCGAGTTTCGAGAACAAGGATTATGAGAAACTTGCGGTATTGCTGCTCCACCTGGGACAAACGCGTAACAAACTTATTACATATTTCATGTACCAAACTTTTTATAGTATATGTACCGGTAACAAGATCCATACATGTGAAAACGATATAGTTGAAAACTTTACAACATTATGGTAATATTACTCGAACAATATGGTTGATAACAGACTAAAAAGAAGAGCAAATGCGAAATATTTCGCGGAAGGATCATCTTGCTTTTATTAGGGGAACGGAACATTGAATAATCACTCAAATCTAGCCTGAACCTGAACAAACTCAAGAACTGAAAACACGTGCGGTTTGTAAGACATCGAGAATGAAGATCGGAATATCATATATCACAATATCACACACCACACACATCAATATCACATATCGTATTTACATAAACCGATGTCTTACGCGGGAAAGGAGCTCATGGACGAATTAACTACAGTTTCCAAAGCACAGTCTTTATTAACAAAGTCAAACGGAATATTTTCATCAATTTCAAAGAGAGCATCGTTCCGTTTTCAAGTTTCATAGTATTCATTTCAGTCTTACTATTTTCATAATTTGAAATGTTTAAAGTGAATTCGCGATAAAACTTCTCGTTCATTCGGGCACAGTTTCACAACATTCTGATTAAATTGACCCTGGAATCAGATTTTTCATCATCTCGGGTACCGACTTCAATCCACATCTATAACATACAAGGAGGTTAGATACTAATAGGTTAGATACTGATATTATTTACAAAATATTCTTCTTGGAGTTAGAATTCACACTCGTAAGATGGCCGCCAACAATTCAAACTCATAAGCCACCTAGACTTTTTTAGCTTCAGTCTTCAACAATTGAAGCCCTCTCCAGACTATTAGTATCTAACCTCCTTGATAACATATCATACAAGCTGATCAAAAGGGAACGCCGGAGAGCGCATACCGGAATAGTTTAAACTCGGCTGTGTGACATGGACTCGAGGGTACTATATGAAATGGATGGTTGTGAACATGATCAGAGGTTCAGGTGAGGTTGACGAGTATACTTCATTCCAGTATTTACTCTTCAGACGGAAAATTCCAATAGTTTCAATGTATATCACTATTCCATAAAACCATACTTGAGTAATACATACTCAGGACAGAGCTTGATAGCTATAGTCTTGTTTCGAATCAGCTTTGAATCAAATTTACACCAGAAGTTGAACATTAACATCAATTACTTGAGATGGTTTGCATATTCAAATTGTTCAGGTGGAACAATATATATTTAATTTCAATTTTCAAATTTCTATATATTCATTTCATAATTGTGAATTAACATCAGAGAGTATTCATAAAATCAAGAAAGTTGTCTACCAACTAAATAATTGTAAATACTTCAGTATGGTTGAACATGATATATTCAAAACGTCATGTATATAACATTTTTGAAAGATGCAGACGCGTTTCTGATTGTAAACCTCGTCATAAAGAAATCACAATATCGTAAAAGTACCACATACATAAAAAATATAGCGATGATATTTGTGTTTTACACGTTGATGGAAGACCTTCTTTCATGGATGGAATTGGAGTGATTCACATTTATAAGCGGACGAAGCTTCTGACGTTGTTTAGTTGGAACACTTCCACGGCGTACATGAGTGCATACGCATGTACAGCCACTGCTACATCGCAACATTGAAATACAAATAATAATCCATGAGTTGAAACATGGCCGAGTTGTGCGCAATAGACTTGTTGATGTGTTCATGTACCTGAAGACAGGGCATATGTTAATATTTTCATACATTTCACCCGTAATGTTTTCCTTCCCGAATATCGCTCTTGTAACTCTCTCAGCTCTCTCTCGCTATCTCTCTCGCTTTCCTGAATATCGTGCACGCCTTATCCTCTTTCTCTTTCTACTCTCTCTCTCTCTCTCTCTCTCTTATTCTTCCCCCTTTTCTCACTCTCTCCTTCCTTCATATATTTCTCTTGCGTCAACATTGAGTTGTTTTCTTTATGAAATGTTCGAGGTGTGTTTTCACAGTGATGATGTATGCGTATTAGAGAGAGAGAGAGAGAAAGATAGAAAAGTAAAGAGAGAGAAAGAGAGAGAGAGTAGTGTTGGTGGTTCGAGACTACTATTGTCAGTGGTAACGAATAGAGAAGACGGTCGATCGAACGCTGAAAATACTGAAAATATGTTGTCAACATTCACTGAGGTATACGGCTATTTCATCTCAAGAGTTATTATACATACTTTGGCTCAATGATCTCTTTCACTGAGTGCATATGTATGTATAATAGTATAATATTATGCACAGCATTGTTTATACACAGCACGGTTCAGCCGCAGGGGAAGAGAACAGCGTGTACTCTCCACTACCAGAGACTATACTCAATATAATATCAAATTTTCGATGTTATTATAAAAAATTAAACTATACTATACTACATTACTGAAAAGGATAAATCTCCAGGCGCTGAGTCTTCATTCGGGAGACCATTTAGTTCACTATTCCTGCAAGATCGCCCTTGTGGTGCCCCGTCCAAATGATCCTATCTTTCATCCATAGCCTTAATTGGGGTACAGTGATTTTGTACCAAGTTTCGATGTTATTGAAAAAAAAAAACTATTCCTGCAATTGTGCACAGTGCATACACGAGGTTTTTCTTGGTATCGTTTTATCCTGTTAAAGTGGGAAAACGGCCAGTCGTTTAATTGGGGTGGTTTTTCAAAAGCTGTTCCAAAAACTCGACAGAATCACCTTCTATCTCATCTCATCATTTATTTATTTCATTCGATTCGTGATTCACACGAAAATTCCTCTTATTATTCGACAGTTTCATTATATTCTACTCATTCGTACCTCAAAATGACCCAACTCTTGATACGGTCGCTAAGCAAACAATAATCATTCAGAAACTTTTATAAAAAAACTACTACTAGTTAGGGTACTACTAGTCAATCTAGTCAACTGAATGAATAATTTATCACGCATTGGGATTAGCTAATGGTATAATATACGATGGCTTCTTACAAATAGTAGCAGAGTTCAATCCACTTGGTTGAAACTTTCAGCTCTGAGAGGCAGTGACTCGGATAAACGACTAGTGAACGACGAAGCAACAGCTGTGGTTTATACAGAAGAGAGAGAAGCTCGTTGTGCTAAGTGCACAGGGCGGACTAACGACGACAAGTCGAAACACTTTACTGCACAATCTTGATTAAAGTGAATACAAATCAACATGAGAAGAAATAAGTTGACTTTTTCGAACTATTTAAAAATGATTTGTTGAAAGTATAAAATGATGAGTATAATTATTTTCATCACGACTCGAATAATATGTGAGGCGAAACGTGAGCACACAGAAAGAGAATAGTACCGATAGTGAATTCCACAAGTTATGTATTCTCATTTAGTATTCAAGTCATCATGAACGTTTTTATAGTTGCATGCTGTCAAGAATAGAATATACGGTAGAGTTTCTACTCCTAATATATAGTATATACCCATAACTTATATCACGACAGTTTTCCTCCACAATATGGAAAAGATAGAATTTATTATAAAATAAAATATCCTTTCTACTCATCACCTCGTTCATCACTCACATACGCCAATAGGAATCCGATATGAATACAAAAATATACAATCCTGTACTAACTACTGGCATACTTCGATTTGAATGTGGTCGAATGTAGTTTCACAGATCCAGCTATAAAGCTGTTCTGGTAGTCTGGAATATCGTCAATCTTGAACGTTGACATTTATATTGTCCTTAATTTCCTCTACATGTCTAGCAGTTAACAAATTAGTAACATTCCACGCACGATTGGTCTGTAAAAATGTCTCTCAGATGACCGACAAATATCCTATAAATCTCCCCCAAATCACCCCACATTCCCAAACAAATTACATAACAATTTCTCTATATCATGTTCAAAGAGAGAGGAAAACAAAAACTGACATCTACACAGTTGGTAGAACAATAAATAGATCGTCGTTCGACTCGTTCCATAAGAGCAGTGTGTAGTTAGCGCTGTTGTAAAGCGATTGTCTGTGTATATAGAAGTTCATGCATACCAACATCAGAGAAATAATTAGAGGTGAACCGTGGAGCGACGTATAATGCACAATATGCAAATAAAAGATAGCGCGACGAAGGATTTAATTAGATCAACGAGGAAAATTCTGTTGAAAGGCTTCAGATAGAGAATGTTAAAACGTTGTAACGTTGGTACAGCTGGGAATACAACGGAATACGTTACCCGCACATGAAATAAAGATATTCTTCAGAGTGAAATAGCTGATAATCGAGCACATTCGAAATGAAATGGTAAAGGATAACCAACTGCAAAAGGTTATCACATAGCATTATGCGAATATTAATTAGGTAGAATCTTATGAACAAGATACTTTTCTGTAATTGTAAAATTATCGACAGAGCCGTATTTTTATATCATTAGATGAGCGTAGCGAAGATTCCATTTCACATACCAAAAAAATGGGCTTCGTTTTTTTTTTGTAATTTTGTGCGTGGCATACATCGGTCGAAAGGGTTTTCCTGAAACAATTCGGAAAGTTTGAGAAATCCTCATAAGAATAACACAGATGGAAAATACTTGAAATGTGGAAAATTTTCAAAAACTTTGAAATTTTCTCTGAATATGGAAGACATAATTCACGGATATTTTCAGTGAATTTCACAACATTCGGATGAGAAATAACAAAGAAAACGCAATAAAAGTATCCATTTTATTGAAGGTTGGGATCAATTGGTTTTGCAAAGTGTATATGACACAGCTTGCAGCACTATAAATATCAACAAGTTGCAGGTAAGGTTTTTGAACGTTTGAAGTAATCCAAGGTCCGTATAATGGGAAAGATCTGAAGAAATATTTTTCATTCTAGATTTCTATACTTCTAAGCTCATCTCACAACGCGGATCCGCGTTTTCCCAGTTATTTTCAATTGTGCTAAAAGACCCCACCAATAGCTAGCTCATATGGGGGACGAATGATCAGGTGATAATGCAACGATGAAGTGATGAAACGTGTGATGATGGTTCACAAAACCCATGTCCTATGCGGAACTCGAACCAGACTTGACTTTCTTATGGCTTGACTTGACATTTTTTTTTGCTATGACATTGATATGATATGATATGATATTTCATTGACGAACCCCAAGCTGCTGATGTGATTTTCGAATTGTTGAGAAATTTCCTGTCGGAGCAAAATCCGAGATTCAATAATACATGTGTTGAAAATTCCCTTGACACTGCAAAAAATATAATTTTTCATGAAAATTATATTGGTGACAACATTATAAACACTATAGCCTCAACCCCTCTACATGTTGTAACATCCATGACATATGAACTACAAAGTGATGGAAAACAGTTATACTGAATCATGATGCTGCAGTGACTATACAAATATTACGAAACCGGGATAAAAACAAATGACAACAAACAAACTATATCAACTGTCATAATTCTACTATTTACTAGCTGTAATTGCGATTCGCTGAGAGACGACTGGGAATTATACATACATCACCTATCCAATTATCTCTCATATCCATGCAACATTTACTGTCTCTCTCTACACCCCGCACTGTGAAATATCACGGACAGTTCACTAGAGAATAATATGGCAAGTAAAATGAGTACATATCTGAAAGATGAGCGTTGGCGGAAGTTTATACAAATAAATAGGGACAGTTTGAAACAGAATCATACGGCATTCACAATATAACATTTGGTATTCTCTCAACTTATCACTCCTGGTTGTACAATGTGTTGAATGAGCTATTTTATATCTATAATGGGATGCAGGTGAGATCGCCGAGTGGCTTTGAGTCAAGTTTTCGATGTTAATCGAAAACTAATCGTTTGTGTTAGTGTAATTCGGTCTATTATTTTATTATTCTACAGACAAGCCTTTCAAAAGCTTCGAAGATATTTTTGAGAGTGTTTATGTATTGTTATTCTTTCTTATGTGACAATAATAAAATAAATTGAAAAAAAAAGTATCGTGTAAATAGTCGTTCAATATTGTTCATTTTTCTACTGGAAGTGAAGTTTCCGTATATGGCTTGGTTCTTTGTATTAAATTGGATCACCGTACACGAGCATTATTTTTAACTTCTGAATTCTTCTGAGCATTGAGATTTCTGAGTTACACGTGTGGGTGTACACACGATTTGTGAGTTACACGTGTTTTCTTTAGGCCTGCGTGAAGTTGCCATCAATGTCAACGGCACGGAGGAATAGAAGATACGAACAATACCAACACGGATAAATTTTGAACGTTTAATTGATACAAAAAGTATCAACTGAAGGAACGCGACAAATATTTATAATTGCGGTGGCTTTATCCAATGGAGAGAACTAAAATCCACAATCAAACGCCATTTCCAAGGCAAATAAAAGAATATTGGTCGTGTCAGGCTAAATACACTGCATTTCTACTGCTTGCAGTTCCGCACTCGACTCTTTGCACTTTCGTCGACAAAAGTTTGGATTTGATTTCATTCTCTGTTTATAACTTGTCAATCATCACTAATGAAACTAACATGATTTTTAATATTCACAAAAGAGTTCAATGATCGAAAAATATTCATGAATATCTGTAGATGACCATGATTATTAGTAAGAGGTATATACACACAACACATTTATAGCGAGGATGATTGGAAATAGTCTCAGAGGAAAACATTAATGACATCCATGATGACATTTTTTTTGTTTCGATATATTCTCATATATATGCTTTGCCGTTCTGTGAAACATTTCTTTATTCTCAGTTATTGTACTAGTCCCGAGCTATAATATGCAATTTCGGTCACATAAAATGCTTTTTCATGGAAACGAAATAAAAATTCAAACACCATCCAAGCATATTTGGTTGTTCATTTAAAAAATAATATGTATGTGGATTGCAGTGCCTATAAGTATATTGGATACTGGTTGTAGTGAATATCGTTACAACTTGGCTTATTATGTCGGTAAATTAGTTTGACAGAGACGCGTGGCCGAGTGGTAACACACTGAACGTCATTCGGGAGACCGGGGTTCGATTTCCGCCATGGTCGACCATCCTGACAGAGGTTTTTCGTGGTTTCCCTCTATTAGTCAGGTCAATACTAGGATGGTTCCTTAACAACAGGACACGACCGACTCCTTCCCACCATCTTGAACACCCAATAAAATAACCTTTCATCTCATCATCCCATCATCTCATTCATCATCCACCGACGCCAATAGATCGTAGCCATCAGTATAGTGCGTCGTTGAAACCCAATATATATATAAAAACAAATTAGTTCGAGGATGCATTTCAATGTCAATTAAACGATCAATCCAACTTATCTCGAATGTACGTATTCATTACATTCTAATGATATTCATTCCATATTATAAATACGGAGATATTTCATCACACCCTCGCTTAATGTGATTCATCATTAGGGATGATTAGTTGAGGGTTGGTTGTTTAATACTATTCTTGACACATTTTTGTATTTGTGTACATTGGAAATGAAGCATTATTAATGTACGCCATGAATGTTAGTCGACAATGCTGTCATTTTGAACGAATGGATTTCAAAGAACTTTTCAGAAAGTTTCACGGGTTTCTAACCAGGAATAATCACTGTTCTTGACATTACACTCACAGATATTCGGTAACTCAGGACAAGGTTTTGTTACCAACAGAGAAGGTAGAAGTTTGCAAGATCACAAGCATAGCTTATCTCGATCTTCAACTTACGAACAATAACAAGACTTCTTTTCTCGCGTCTAGCCAAACTGTCTGATGCAGCTAGAACCTTGCAATTCACACTACTTTTGGCAGCATGACAACAACAAATCATGCTCTTTTACCCAAACAAAGAAAGACGAACTTTTTAGAACAAAAAAAGTTGGTTTATTTTTCAATAGTGCTTAAGGACGCCACCAACAATTAGGTATATGTGGAGAGAGTGGAAAAAGAATGGTGAAAATTGAAGATAATGAAAAGGATTAAAAATATCCGTTGGAAAAAAATCAGAAATAGTAATGGCCGGTAAACAAGATGAGCTATATTGAAGAGGAATATTTATTTCCTCCGTGGAAAATTTGATGGGCTGTATTGAAGTGATACAATTCATTTGATGGTCATTGTGTGCTCAAAGACCCCACTACCAGCTAGTTTATTTGGGGATTTTCAAGCTTGTTCAACATATGTGAGCTTTTGACCTTTGAATATTCGGTGTATATATACACCGAATATTCAAAGGTCAAAAAAAAAAAACCCACAGCCTATAGGCTGTGGGGGTATAGGCACTGTGCATATGTGAGCCCCGATCATATGTCATGTCCAATACAATGACGAGAAACATATACAAATGGAATCTAGACCATGTACTTCCATTACACATGGAAGATAATTTCATAATCAAGGTCTAACTGACGAAAACAATGCACCTACAGTATGAAACACCATATTCATATCGATATATCACTATTCACAACAACTAAAAGCCGTTATGCTTGTATCGATAAATTAAGGTTCCAAGTGAGTATATATAGCTAGAGTCAGTCCCTCCTTCTCCCAAACCACCATAACGCAGATGGTTATATACATATTATGAATTGGCTGGTACAAGTGGAGGTGCCAGGTTTCGAATACGTATATTCACGAATTCGCGACATCGTTATTTCACTGAACATTTCGAGTACACGCATCTTTTGAGGTCTGAACGTAACGAAAACATCTTACTTATATACAAGTGGAGGTGCCAGGTTTCGAGTACCGGTATATATATTGACGAATTCGCGACATCGTTATTCTACTCAGCATTCAAGTACACGCAATCATCTGAGGTCTGAACGTAACGAAAACATCTTACTTATATACAAGTGGAGGTGCCAAGTTTCAAGTACACGCATCTTCTGAGGTCTGAACGTAACGAAAACATCTTATTTATATACAAGTGGAGGTGCCAAGTTTCAAGTACACGCATCTTTTGAGGTCTGAACGTAACGAAAACATCTTATTTATATACAAGTGGAGGTGCCAAGTTTCAAGTACACGCATCTTTTGAGGTCTGAACGTAACGAAAACATCTTATTTATATACAAGTGAAGGTGCCAAGTTTCAAGTACACGCATCTTTTGAGGTCTGAACGTAACGAAAACATCTTATTTATATACAAGTGGAGGTGCCAGGTTTCGAGTACACATATTGACGATCTCGCGACATCGTTATTTCACTCCACATTTCAAGTACACGCAATCTTCTGAGGTCTGAACGTAACGAAAACATCTTAATTATATACAAGTGGAGGTGCCAAGTTTCAAGTACACGCATCTTTTGAGGTCTGAACGTAACGAAAACATCTTATTTATATACAAGTGGAGGTGCCAAGTTTCAAGTACACGCATCTTTTGAGGTTTGAACGTAACGAAAACATCTTATTTATATACAAGTGGAGGTGCCAAGTTTCAAGTACGTATATCGACGAATTCGCAACATCGTTAATTAGGTAACACAACATTTCAAGTCTAGATCTTAAGGAGCCTGAGCGAAGCGAAAACATCTTATATATACACACTTAGAATCCTAGCAGGTTTTCATCGAAATTGGTGTAAACAGCGCACGCGCATTGGAGTAACAGATTGTATTGAACAAAATTGATCATCAATAAACAGTTTAAACATTACATCATAACGTCATAATTCAGCAATATAATAACACTAATATTCGGCTATAATTTATTTACACAGCTCGATGAACCTCATAATGAGAGTAGATTCGAGAGAAGTGTGAGAAAGTGAGATGGTTGTTTGCGTCAACAATGTGGTTCCTTGTTTCGCGGCGTCGCGATCTTGTTTCCGACGCCACCAGTGTCTCCATGGGGGAAGAGACGTCCAGCTGTGATATATACCGACGCTGCTTTCAGCGTCATCAAACAGGAGAGCGTTCGCACAAACAGAACCATAACACCATGGTTATAATTGTTCATTTTCTGAGGAATACCATTGGTGACCTTTTGATTATTCAATTATTGATAAGCCTATTGGTTTAAGCGACGCAATGTAATACAGTCTGAAACTCGTTGTGTCGATGAATGATGGATGAAATGGTAAGTATATAAGACGAGAGGTCATTTTAATTTGTTTTCGAATAGCGAGAAAGGAGCAATCGTGGTCTGTTGTTAAGGAACGATCCCACTAATGAACTTAATGGCAAAAACGGGACACTGAATGGAATGGAAGCTTCGAGATGACGGTTCAGCATTCTATCAACTGGTTCACCCGCCTCAGTAATATCAGTAATGAATAAATATGTCATGCCAATTGAATACCGAGATGTTTTAAAAGTTCACTCTCTTTAACATTCGAAGAGAAATACAAGAAGGAGCGAATGGAAGTATATTTGTACAATGTGATGTGGTGATAAATAACGGTATATTTGCATGGTTTTTTCTTCTCACAGCCTTCGAGATCTTCTATGAGGAAAATTGCTTCAAATTGCATATCTTTCATAGAGAAACTACAGCATATCCATAATCATATTAACCAGGTAAGAAGTAGGTCATTCACGAACGGAATAGATACAAATGTCATCATTATATATGCATAGCTGTGGTATTTTCAGAGTATTGTGATTTCTCAAGACTCCGTTGAAACGACAATATACGAAACTGTATTTTTCAAAAGCGTCGGATTCTCTAAGTGACAGTGATACTGTATACAGTTACTGGAGTTTTTACAATTATTCTGTTGAGAGACGACCTGCTCATATCATGTACGTATGTAATGTATATACTTACATACTATCTCATATTTTTCCATTTCATACTTCATATTTCAATATCCACATTCATGTTTCGTTTGCCAATAATAAGATGAGCCATCTCAAGCAAAATCATATATAGCACAAGATTTTCCCCGTTTTCCACACGTGTGCAATATTTATTTCAAGTTTCACCCTGGGAATACAGTCACATATATATATATATATATATATATATATATATATATATATATATATATATATATATATATATATTCACGGTACTGCCAAACAGTACGCGGGCAGCACCGTTTAATAAACACACAAATATAAACTCATGTCCCCATTAACTTTTCTTCCCATTTCGAAACTAATCTGCTTGATTTCCCAACGGCATTTTCTCTACGTTACCGACATTATAACATATATATGTATACACACATTCAAGTTAGCATGCATGCATGCATGTTACAAACGTAACTATAGCCGCACGGAAACGAGTTCTTTACAGTATTAAATAGCTTCTTCATTTTGTTGCGCTGAAACAACACAAGTATACTCGCCGCAAAACAACAAAACAAACCGTTGAACAATTGCTCACGTTTGTGTATGCTCAGAGCTAGACACTTGTTTCATACATGTTCAACATGGAGACAATAAAAATCCACCAGAGATAAATCAAATGATCAGCTAGGAACCTGGATATTGTTGCTGGATTGTTAGTTTACGTCATTGAATCGGAAAAAAATGGATAATGTTCTGAATGGAATATGAGAATAAACATAGGCCCTACACCCAAGAGGTAAACAACTAGTTAATTTGACACCTGATTTCAGATCTCAAGGGATTTCAGGGAGATTTCACGGGATTTCAAGAAAATTTCAAGGGATTTAGGGAAGATTTCATGACAAGTGTACTCCAGATTTCAGGAGTTGTTCACCCGTCGGCTACATTTGTGGAAGGTGTTGAAGGTGGATGCTTGAAAGAGTATCTAGGGTTTCAGGATATTGTATTGCTTCGAAGAAAGTTCGTCAAAAAAAAAAGATGTTGCTGCCCTGTTGTTGATCATCATGGAGTACTGAGGAAATGAAGCATGTGCGTTGTGAGATGATCGCGGTCTAGTTATATTTATTTGAATTGCAATGAAGAAATGTAGGATATTGCACTATCTTGGTACTCCATCGAGCGAACTCTACGTCAACTCAATCGCGCACTTCGATTGCTCATTCGAATCGTCGTTGTACGATTGAATGTTCTATACCAGTTGTCTTTAATGAGATATTTTGAAGCTTTCAATTGATTTAGAGAAAAAGCAATACTATTTTGCTCAAGACGACTGCAACGATCAATGTGAATCTTTGGGAAAATATGTCTACAATTATTTTGCTCCAATTTTAAAATAATTTCAACATATTCGAAGAAATTTTTCTCCCAACATTTCTTCTGCAGGCTATTTTGAAGATTCTCAAAATTTTGAAAATATGTTTCGCAGAGTGCGATTAAAAAAAATTGCGTATCGAGCTAGAATTGAATTGAATATTGGCGTTCTACTGCGCGTCAACTACGAGTTCAAATTACGCTGGGTAAATATTTGTTTACACACTTGATATAATGAAAATAAGACTCCAGTTTTATCGAGATAGATGATTGGATATATGCACGTCAAGTTTCATCATAATTTGTATTTTCGTTTCACCTGTGGAGCACCATAGAAAACACATTGGAAACACTCGGCATTTCCGGTAGGGTGAAACTGAGTCTTGGCTTCACTCATTCAACAACTGTGTGTTCTATATTAGATCCATCATAGTTGGGTTCAATTGGTTAGTTGAATTTTGTTATCAGGTAATTTAGGTATTTCCTAACTTGTTAATGAATGAACATTGAAAATTGAAACAATCAACAACAATTCTGTCATCGCGATCAACAATTCATAATTAACAATCATCAACAACAGCGCTTGATATACAGTTTTCTCTTCGATTATCATATGTCGATGTGACTCAATTTGTTACACAATTCCTACCATAAGCGGTGCACTGACTTCATATTGTAATATGTGAGTCGAAATGAATAATAATAATTATGTGGGACAATTAATATCATCATGAAAAAAAGGAATTACGATGGGTCAGGTCAAGTTGGGTTATAGTTAGGTTACATAGTAGGTTATATATAATGCTGTGCTAGGTTATGTTTCGGATATAGTTCCTTTTCACCAACGTGAATATCATAAGTTTTTCCTATATAGACTTTCTCACAGATCCATTGAAAATCACTTCACTGGAAAATTACTTGATAGCAGTTTCCGGCAAAACAAGTAGCTAGATTCTCTTCTCAACGACTATACCGAAACTGAAGGTCTTAAAGGAAACGGTTTCAATTCCACCGGCTATTCCGACTCAAGTTAACAAAAGTTCATTTCTTTTTCAACACCCGAACACACACAGTTGCATTGGTGAGTTGTATGTAGTTAGTTGCCTGTATAACTTAACGCAAACAGTTCTACACGAGTAAAACTACAGTAAAACAGTTGTAGTTTGCCTTTTTTATGGCTGTTGTTCCAAGTTTTCTGAATTGAAGACCAGTGGTGTAAACCACCCTTAAAGTAAATATGTAGTGGAAACTAACCGATACCAGAACTGATCTGACCCTCTGAACAATGAAGCTACCGAAGCTATACCCGGGCGGAGTTTTTATAGCAAACAACCAGAGCACTGATATATCTCCATTTATACATATTCAATTATATCGGGTTTTAACAACGCACTGTACTGATGACTACAATCTATTGGCGTCGGCGAATGATATATGAGATAATGGAATAAAAGGTTACTTCATTATGTGTTTTTGGTTAGTAGGAGTGAGTCAAGTCGGTCGGTGTGGTTCAGGAACCATTTCAGTATTGACGTAAACGACAAAGGAAAACCAAGAAACCCTTGTCAGGATGGTCGACCATGGTGGGTATCGAGCCCCGATCTCCTTAATGACGGTTCGGTATGTTAATCACTCGACCACTTGTCACAATATGAATATTACAATCATTATCATCCCGTGCAGGCGTTTGAAACGAATTCATCGTTCGAAAAGTCAATCAAGCGTCAAGTATAGTGAACATATTCAATCAAAATTTTGCACTTGTTGAAACCCAGCTCTTTTCCGTAGTAAGAATTAGAAGAAAACAAAATCGCATTCAAATAATTACGTGGAAGTTCATGGTTTTCATCTCTGGGCTCTCACTGTGGACGGCAATTGACAAACGAAACGAATCAATCAATATGTATTCGATCATATTTCTGAATTGACGTGAATCGGACTATTTTTTTTTTAGAAACATGATGACAATTAATATATTTGAAGGACATCACGACCCTAAAAAACATTCCGATCAATAACAACGTTATGTATTTCCTCAATTTCAGAGAAAACTAAAAATACATATCTCAGTTTCAGAAATTCCAATTGTTTTTTGTCCTCTAGATACCATGAGTCATGACGTGAGCATTACCGATTGTGATATATAGAAACATAAACAGAATCGAGTGATGTCTACAACACGACTCGGAAAGTAGGATGGGTAGGATGACAAATTGGTTTCCTAAATGTGAAATTAAGATATCTGGTTTCCTCTTCAATTGGGTAAATAAATATCGTAATAATTCGTTGGAATCTCGTTCCAGGACTTTGAGCCTGTGATGTCCTTCACCAAAGGACCACAAACCAGCATGCGCGTTGTGAACTACGTCGTGAGAATTTACGCTTACACGCGTAGCCAAAGTCAACGGTATCCTAATTAATGTAGTAATGTACACCTCTCAGATCCCCAAAAAACAGTACATCCAGTTTTTGCCAGGTAATTAAAAATTCAACACGATAACATCCTCTTATAAACATTAATGAAGGTTTATCTAACAGGAATTCTCCTCACATATAATTCTGTAAGACGCAAGACTAAAGTGTTCCCAGTATGATACATTGTTGTGTTCATAATGTATATATACGTGAGGGAAATGTTGCGGCTGTATATCATGCGTATAAGATGTTTAAGCGCCACGCATTATGTTGGCGCGTGAATTATATGACTTGAGATTATGAAAGTATACAATCCTTGTATCCATGAAAGAAGATTTCGATCGGACGTTCCCTCTAACATACCAGACCGACGAATGGGTGGTTCGCGCCTCCATCTTTCGTGGATACAAATTCTTGCATCTTGAGATTTGTGCTTGGAAAAGGGTTGCGGTACACAAGTAGGAGGAAGCTGACTCCATGTGATGTTGAAAGAGGAAGGATGTTCGTAGGAAAATTGTTTGTGTATACTGTATATATAGATACATCGCATATAGATTGTGAATCGAACATTTTTAGCGTGTACATTAAAGCATCAACACATGTTCATATACTGCAGGCAAAGGGGTGTCCTCTGTTTCCATAACAACTCTCACCGATTTCCGTTCCAATCTCACTCAGATACCTACTTTGGTTTCTATACGCCACTCAGTCTTTCTAATATTCTAGTAAAATGATTGAGGAAATGGGATGGGAAAATTTGGCAGATGAAGTCAAATAGAAAGAATGTGTAATTTCGTCAGGAATGGATAGACAGGATGGACGGAATTAAGCAATAGATTTGGGAAGGGATTACAAAGAAGTACAAGGGGAGGGGTAATAATGGAAGTGGCAAGAGTAGATATAGGAATGGGGAAATATGGATTCATTCAAAGAACGACGCGGGCATGGAATGAATTGGGAGAAGATATGAAGAATATAACAAAGATGAGTGATTTAAGAAGAGGGCTAAGAAAAAAAGGAAAATGTATAATTTCACTGAATATGTTTGTTGGTTTTCCTTTAATTTCATGAGAGTAATTATCACCACCTGTTTCAAGAACAATCTGTAAAGTTATATACAGTTATAGTTATAGTTATATAGTTATAGTTGAATGTGAAGTTATATACAAATTCCCACGTCCTCACGGTTCAAACATGGACTTATGATACTGCGTTAGTATGAGTCTATAGTTGGAGCTCGACGAGAAATAGAAATGTAGTATCAAGAAGTTGTTTGTTATCATAAATGAGGACTCAAATAGTAGAGCAAAATATATTCGATCACGAGATTCTTTTGTTGAGTATACTTCATAGCACAAAGTCAGAAATCAATCAACTGCATATACTTTTCAGGTCAACATAAGTCCTATTTTAGAAAGGATCTGTATAGAATCTTTTGACAAAAATGTTGGAACACTTGAGAAACGTTGGCTTCAATATAAAAGAGTGGAAAATACTAACAATGAATCGATGAAAAAAATCTGTATCTTCTATTTTTGAATCTACACCGGAACCGTCAGAATTCTTGTCTGGAGTTTATTGGAGTACCAATTCAATCACTTCAGTCATTTCACAGTCATTCTTGAACATTCATTCACTTCTTCGTTCATTAAAGTACGCCACTATATGGCGTCTCCTCGGGCAGATCGGAGGTCTCTATTGCATACAATCACACTTAACAAACGATCCAACAGACTGTCCTTTCAAATTTGTCAAAACAATTTTCATTCAATTCTAAGTCACAGAATGCAATAATGTTAGAAACTGAAGTAATCGATGACGTTTAGTCCCACATTGTACGGGTTTTCAAAGATCGATTACCTTGTCTCCACAAAATAGTATCATTATCACACGCTCATACCCCCAAATAATGTAGCTGTCGGTGGGGTCGTTGAACAAACAATATTATTCCATCACGACAACAGATACTGTACAATTATCTGATATTGTATAGAGGAAAACGTTCGAAATTGAAGTTCGTGTAGTTTTCTTTCCGTCTCCTTGGCAACGGCAGGGGCGCTGACGAATCCTCTCATTTATTCATAGAGTACATTATTATCAACTCTACATACACTCTATACTGACGTAAGATTGATTAATATTTTAAATACTTCCGAGTTGAAACTTCAGTTGACTGGAAATTAAACGAACATGAAGACATTTTCATTAGCTGATCAAAGTCGTGTATACGTGGAATTAGGAGCCTCTGAAAGGTTTGATTCACACTCCAAGAAGTCTCCAGTAAGATCCAGGATTTTGATAATTGGCTATATACGGTTTATATATAAGTTTAGGTATCGTTTTTTTTTCAATTATGTCCAATGAATTTGTTTTAACTTTTAGTATCATCAATAGATTCGAACTTTATGCTTTGTCATGACACAATCATTATTATCATGCTAACCATTCCGATTTACTCGGAAGAGTATTAAAGGAATTATTGAATAAATGAATAAATATTGTCATATGTAGGGGGCCTATATGATATATTATTGTATCCACTTTTCTATCCATTCTATCTCATATGTGTATATTGTTATTTTGGATCTTCTGGCAACTTTTCATGAAAATGCAGTCGTATATTTAATAATAAAGATTACATAATCTTCCACTGAATACAAATGTTGTTATACCGATCATACGGTACAAAAGTTATCACCAAAAAGCTGGTATAATATCTCACATACACCGACTCCAATGCAATCTTAACATCCCCCGGTAAACACAACTTGGTTATTTATTCAACAGCTAAGCAAGAACTTCTACTCTCCGCTGACTCTTAACTTTTTATCGAGTTACCCTAAAAATAATATATCGCAAACTTTGAGAAGTGAATATACCACACACACACACACACACACACACATTGGCAGAGGGAACTTCCGCAACTTGTGAAATATTTCCCGTATCAATAATATATAATACACATGAACTCGTATGTGTGGTGGAGCCTTATTATATTATATTCTGGAAGTGGATGTCATACATAAAGTGTCGCACAATTGGGAGAGGAAGCGACGGGAAGAAACGGGATAGAAGTGGAGGAGAAGGGGCGAAAGGTCGTATGTTTGGTTCGGTTACAAATCTTCTCGTTTTCTATTTCGCCGAATCCATTTCACCAAAACCTATCAAAATATAGATATTATATGATAGGTTCGTATACTGCAGGGTGATAGGAAGCTTGCAACACAATTTGAAATAAACCAAACTCTAGGGGATGTATTTATATACAATTGAAAGAGGCGAGCACGTGAAGGATAAATGTATAACTATTATGTGTTTGTTTTGGAAAATGTTCGTGTCGAACATTTTCTATTGATGAAATAAATATAGCCAGGAGAAACAAGACGGGAGAAAAATATGACTGTACAAATATATAAAATACGTTGAATTGGATATAATTGAAATTGATCAATGGAAAAAGTGAGCAGTGATTCAAAAGTGAAAATAATATCATCTGGAAATACGAGACGCAAATATGCTGCATTTTTCCAGTGTATAAGAAACTAGACGTCCCTCTCTATATAAGCACCACATTATAACTAATGTAACGATGCGACGCAAAAACACATACACCAGTCATTACTCATGTTGTCATACGAACCGTCGACTAATTCACTGTTAAAGTTCACAGTACTTGCGTTTATTTAGCCTGGAAACATGTTCGACATGTTCACAGTATTTTGAAAATCATTGATATACATCAACTCAATGTATTTACTAATGAAACAACATGTAATGAAGTATGCAGCATAACATGTGGCGGCTACTAAACTTTTTTTCGTTATTCTGATATTGCTAGATAGATTGAGGTTCATTTAGAATTGTACAATGAATACAAACCGACCAAAAAAACATACATAATTATAATTTATTTATAATCCAATTTGGACTGAATTCAAAGCATTCATGGAATAAAACCAATATTCAGTGATTTATTCATTCTCTTATTTACAAATTCATTTTGGGTTCAACGGAGAATTATCTTGTGACTATATAAGTGCTATTGGCATTTGTGAATGATCGATGATATGATGGAAAGTTGAGATGAAAGATTATTTCTTCATGTGTGTTGGACAGTGGAAAGGAAGCAGTCGTGGTATGTCATCATCAGGAACCACTTCAGTATCCATTTGAACGACAGAAAGAAACCACGATGAAACAAAACTCTGCCAAGTTGGTCGGTTATAGCGGGAATCGATCCCAGGTCTTCTGAATGACTGTTCATGCAGCTTGCTAGCCACTGGTTCACCAATCCCATAAATATTCAGTAATCATTTGACAATACTGTCCTTATTTCTCCCGTTTTCCTATTCAATGAATTTTGATATTTATGTCCATGAATATTCATATTATATATATCTTATCACTTGTGATAGGCCTATATCACGACGTAAAAACTGCTTTATATTAATACTTAATCACTGAAATCCCTGAACCACACAACAATATTCTAGTCAATATAACTTGCATCAGGTGAGACAACTAAACAACACTAACACTCTGTTCTCGCCTTGTTTTTAACTACACCCTATAGACCAATATAGTCAGTGTTGTATGGGTTAGCACAGTTGGCCAGCCTGGTCCCAGAGGTTATGAGGTCGGGTGAGAGCTAAGAAAGTGTTATGCTGTTACAGGATAGAACAAAGAACAGGGAGGAGGGGGGGAGGGGGTGTTGAAGAAGTGTTATGGAATGACTCGAAGACTCGTATGTGTTAGTGATGTTGCTTAGTGTGGTGAAGGGGGAAGGGGGAGAGTTATGTGAGTGGTAGAGGGGAATAAGGGAATCTGAAATAGATGAGAAATATATCAGTCAAAAGAGTTATTTTCTTCCGTTTCCATCCTGGAGGAAGTGTTGGTTTCTGTGAGAGCAAGAAGGGCTGAAGTCGTGGGACGAGACTTAGATTGTTATACGTTCAGCCGCATTATCCGGATGATTTTAACATACATAAACTACACGAAAATTATTTTTCATGATGTGTTCCATACTTTGGACAACAGGGAGATAATATGAACACAAAATTAAATGGAAGGGAGTTATTTTCCAATATACACATGCATGTAAATATATGGCTTCTAGATGTTCATGGCAATTTGATTTAATTACGATAAATTAAAAGATGTATATTTCAATACAATTTTACTGTCAACATTCATTTGTCAGTTTTGAGAGGTTTTTGAATTTTTGTGACACATCTCTCTCTGTAGCACTCACTACATGAGTCTTATTATGTGTAAAGCTCTCTTTTTCAAATTGAAAGTCGTATATGAGCTTCTCGTGGTCTTATTGAGGGTTATGTAAATGCAATTTTTCTTGCCTTCATGGATTGTTCGCATACGTCTTGCTCGTCTTGCTACGTCCCTGCTTGTTGTAGAGAGGGTGATGTTTTTAGTATATAAAGAAAAGATCATGTTTCTAGTTCGTTTGTGTTTCATTTCCGTTAATCATTATTATTGTGTTTCATTTCAAATCTGAATAAACATTGATAATTAATTTGTAATAGTTCATCTTGCTTTAGCTACAGTGTCCTGACACGACATCTCACTTCCCAACAACAACTGCACCCCGATATGTGTATCTCTATTTCCCGGGTCTTGGGCAAACATGCGTCTCTCTTGCTCTGATACATGATGGCGTTGGTGTATACGCGAGTTGGTTCAACAACTCGGGACATAATACAATCAAGTTTCAATTATCTTGAGAGTTGATCCCCCGCTGATGTTTGATTGGCTGAGATTCTCACACCACGCTCACGCACACATACACACACACGCACGCACACGCACGATAAACACGCGAGAGAAATACTAATTTCGACGCAAGAAAAGTTATTAAAACTGCGAAGACTATACTAACGTCTCACTCACACCTTGATCATCAATCAGAGTTCACTCCGCCTCTCTTTTCACTCACACTTCTCTCTCACTCTCCCTCGCTCTCTTTTCACTGGGTCACAACTCACAACAGAGGTGTAACTGTAGGGATTACAGTTTCAATACATTACAAACATATACAATCATAAAACGCCGATGCAATTCAATAAAAGCTACAGTTATTGGAACTAACTGAGGCAAACGAATTGATATTCGAATGGTACGAATAATATATTCTGTAATAAAATCAAAGCTTGATACGAAATCATTGTCCCTCAATTGAGGCTATGAATGAAAGTATAATGGCAAACATTCTGATTTGAATTTGTTTGCCTAACGACTTCGTATTCGTTGTACGACTAAGCGGCTGATCGAAGAACTTGGCAATAACAGAAACCTATGACTTATGCAGAACTCGAACCCACGATCATTAGTTTATAAAGCAGTGTCTCAGCTGCCTGAGCCAAGAGGGACGGGTTTGAATTGTTCAGCAGGGTGAACATTCATCTGACATGAATGTAATTGTTTTGACACGTGGTGCCGCGTATCTGGGTGGTTCTATACCATGCCATACTGGGGCCTCATTCATATATATGTTGTGACTGTCACCAGTAATCCCTTAACCCAACTTTCGTATCTTGAATTTATCATCTAAGAATGTATGAAAGAGTGAGGGGGATGTTGTATTATCACTAGTATAGGCCTGGAGTGATTTCAGTCAGAAGAAAACGCATTTTGTACAATTTTATTCTCCTACATTTTCACACATTATTCATTTATTTATTCAATTATTCCTTCAACCCTCTTCCTAGAAAATCGGAATGGTTAGCAGTTTACTCATAAATGTGGCTCATAGCATTATATGATATCAAGTGAATCTATCGGTAAAGAACAATAATGATAATGATAATGATATTCAAAATAATAATAATGAATAAAAATAGGTTCTAATGATTTTGAACTCTAATTTTCAGATGATTTTAGCTTTTCGAGTAATCCTAGAGGTTAGAGATACGACAGTCAGGTGGAGTGATCACTTATCGCGGTTAAAAATCACAGCCATGAAGCTCTTGAACCTTAATTAGGGCACAATACCTCCATATCAAGTTTTACACGTCGATAAAAACACGCTTGTGACGTCAGAATGAGAGAGATGCTTCATACATGAGCATGGTAATTAGCTCATCTCACCCTCTTATATGTGTGTGCAGGTGGTGCAAAAATCGAGTCTCACATGAAACATTTTATTTTGTAAAAGTTCATATTACCATATATCATCCACCCATCCGCACCCCTAATAATCAAAGACCTACACTAGACCTATCACCAGACCTACATTTGATTATAATTAAAGTACATGCAATAGAAGTGTCATTGAATTCTATTAATTGCAGTTGATTTCTCGTTCAGTTGATTTCTGGGTCAGTTAGTTGATTTGAAGTTGGAGTTGAATTTTAGTTCAGTTGATACTCGGTTCAATTTATTCATAATAGGGCTTACACTTCATGTGGAGTAATGCTGATTCGAAAAAATAACAATAGTTGTATATACAGTTAGACTCACAGTTGACTCTACTACTCCGCCATTTTGAAGCAACTCAATTCTTTGATATTTCACCTGTGATGAGATCAGAAATTGTTATTCTTGCAAGTCGAGTAGGTTTACATCTTTCGTCCTTTGATTGCTTCACATAAGATTTAAAACATGGTTCTGTCTTCACATCTTGGCAACCAATCTTCTTAGCCATATATATATAATACTTTGTCATATGAGTTTTCTTATTTCCATTGATGTGAGTTTCATATGTGAGCCAATATAGATCTCATTGTTCCGACTGAAATCCGGGATAGATCTCAATTGACTAGCGATTCAAACCTCGAAAAGATCATTCCAGCTTTGATCTTTCGGTTTGTAAAAAAACTATACTTCACTTTGAGCTACATTCATTCATCGTATTGCTTTTCCTGTTCTGCAATTCATGAGATCAAAGATGTAATACCAACATTGGCAACGATATTTTTCATTTGTTTGGCATTTTATGATTTACTATATATAAGACGTGGTATAGAAATGTGGAAATATTGACTGTGAGCTTACGTGTCATGTTCAGTCGTCTCGGAACAAGGATGGCAAAAAGTCACAACTATTCACAGTACTCGCTGCACTTTGAACGACATTTGCTATTTTATGTTTGGTATGCATACCAATATATAGTTCGTGTAACAAGTATTTTGGTGATATTTCGTCTCTCGTTGAATGGTTTTCTCTCAATCATATCACAGCTCAAGAAAATGCAGACTAGGGAGCTTTGAAGCCGTGAACTCTCACAACCGTAATACACAAAACTACTTCGATTATCTTCATCTTTGTTTATACAATCAGGCGAGTAGTTCATCTATTTTTAAGAAATGAATCGATTGACCATTGGCTGAGGTTGTCTGGTACAATCATCTGTCACAACATGCTTCATCAAATTAATTGGATATATAACCATTTTACCCTGTTTCAGTAATCATATTTCATTTTGCTGCGGTGAGATAATGGTTAATTCCTGAATTGTTACATATTTTCCACAATACCTAATAATTCAACTAATTTAAATTGTGTATCACATTAATCATTTTCTGAATTCAAAACACACTTTTCGGTTTCTATCTAACTACAAATGTGAACTAAAATGAACTAAATCGTGAAATGTGAACTCATCCAGGTGAATCGACTACGTACAATTTTTCACTCCACAATGATTTTGGTGTCATTAATATATTCAAGTATCTTGTGTTCTGTTTGTCTCCTGTGAAAAATTCTGCTATATACGATCTATATATATATATATTTATGAATGTTCTCTATTTGACAGCTCGCTTTCAAGAATGCGAGTTCTTACATGCGGGCTTCTGTCAGTATCATCATGTCCATTCATATTAGTTACTGAATATAGTATATGCAGAATAAAATGAAATTGAAAGTCATCACGTCTAATTTTGTTATTGCATGAAATATATACGCTCAAATCGATGAAACATCTTGATAAAATCAACATTTTCATTTTCATTTTGACTATACGACAATGACTGATATTCCATTCGAGTTGTCTTATTCATTTTATTTATTTGTACAACTTGAGGATAACAGTTTCCTAGGTGGTTGTATAGTCTTCGGTATGTAATCAACTTATTTTAAACAATCATGCATGTAACTGTAACATCTGGTTGAAGTCATCTATATTCTCAATCTTTTCTATTGCATCTTTTCTAGTGGTCTTCATGGGAATGCAAACTTTAATCCCGCGACCGTAATTTTCAAATATATTTCTCTTCATTACTGAATGAAATGTTCATGTTTCAGGGAATTCAGAACTTTGATAAAATACACTTACAGCCGTATACACTTGGCCCTTGATTGACTTCACGAACGCTCGAGTTTGTCTTGAGAGCCTATACCTGGTCGCGACACATTTTGGTATTACAGATTTTGACATGCGACGACGAACATGTATGCTCTGGAACACTGTGGAGAATTCACTGTTTTACTGTGACTATATTTGAAGTTCCTCTTTCTCACTATACACCTCGAAAGCTGCTGGATAGAACCATGCAATGTTTAAACACTGTTCTCAAAGTCTGTCATTACTTGGAAGCTACACTAGATTTACAGAGGGTGGCGTGTAAAGAGAAACTTCATTACTTATGCTTCACACATTTCATCGAGCTGCTGATGATATATACCAATCCAGCTACGTTTACCTCTTCTACTTGAAACACTAAAGGAGCACTATGATCATTACATAATTATGATATTCGAGAAAGCAAACATAATAACATAAATACACGATCAACATATAATTAAATACATATTTGTATGCGCAGGATTATCTGTTCATTATTACAAAACTGAATAATCGCCAGACAATATAGAATCAGTAAGAATGTATAATGTGTTTAAAAATGAATGAAAACAGAAACTGCATTTTTTTCATCAGCTGAATGGGATTATGTATTTGTGAGAATTAGTAAATGATAAGAACAATGCATACCACCTTTATTGGCCTATACATACATAATTTAATTCTTTACTTCTTTTATAACTCATGATTTTTCATAAAACCACATAACGGACACAACTAGGCCTACATGTTACATGTTGCATGTGTGTGCATGTTTACATGTTACATGTTGTGGCGAGATTCTCTACGATTACCAATATGTTGATAATTGTTAGACGAGCTTTAGCGAGGATTCAATTTGACATACTGAACAAAATTGGTGTTTGTTTTTATGTTTTTTTCCCATGTTTTTTGTCGGTACTCCACAGGTCAAACGGCTACAGCTATCAACTTCAAACTTTTTTTGGTATGGTTCCTCATCTAACTTAGATCTGTATAGTTTTGTGGCATTATCGGGGGTAAATTTTATTTTTATGAATTATGGAAATTTCAAAAATACTCATTAGAATAACACGGCGGAAAAAAAGAAAATATTTTCATTTTCTAAAAATATGAAATTTTGTGTGAAGGTGGATTACATTCTGGTACACATTTTTGGAAATTATCAGCTTGATCAGGTCAGCCATTTGGAAGAAAATACATGAAATGTGCTAAATTGGTACCACTCGAAGCAGTTTTTACCCATTCGTAACTTAAATTAAGTTTAAATTAAGGTTTATTAAATTTAGTTTGGCAGAAAAATCGATATACTATTACTATCTGCTCGTCCAACTAACAACGCATATACGGCGTTTTCCTAGATAGATTTAACAAGGTCGTTTGGCTTCTTATATCATTTAGTTGGTAGGTGACCTTCTTCCTTAGTGGACACAGATTTATTTGTTCGTTTTTCATATATTTTCGTTATAACGGGTGTTTGTTTGAAATTGTAGAATGTATGGATTGATGCATGTTCATGCAATGCATATTTGTGTTGTGATTGATTTTGCCCTGCCATATATTTACAGCTATGCCATATGCTGTAGAACAATACAAATATTCAACTCTTTTATAATACGCTTCTGACACTAACAAGAGAAATGAGAGGCTGTCTGTATACGGTTGATGTTCAGTCGACATATTCATGCCATCCTTTTCTTCTACGCAATATCGAAACATTTTATTTTGCATTTGACACGATCACACCTTGTACTCTTCAATGTTTTATTCCTCTCTTTTACCATGCTCGCTTGATCCTATATAATAACATATATTGAAGTTCAGTTGAACTTTTTTCTACCCCGCGGCCCTGAAGTGAGCATTAAACTGATGTGTCCACAGCTTCCGTTTCATTGACCGGAAAAACTGCAGTGCAAGTTTGCTCTTTTAATGTTTATATTATAGCCTCACAGTTTGGACCTGGTACTTGGTTAACGACTTGATCAGATAAACTTTACTTTCTTTCTATTTTCTATCTTCATCTCTCTTTTCCTCTCGCTCACTTGCTAATTCCCACCAGTCGATCTCTCGCACACAACGCACATTTTCTTCCGGCTCAAGTTTCACGCGATCGTGCTGCTGCTGTGAAAGATAGCCGCAACTACTCACATGGCGAGAGAGTGGATTAGGAGCAAGCTTTATCGACGACTATAATTGATATGTAGTGTTTAACGGAAGTATAATGATTGAGAATTCAATCATTTTCATTTAAAAATTTCCCGGATGTTCACATATACTTTATCCACTTTTTCATTTGAGAGTATATGGGACTCAACTTTTGAACGGTATGAGATATCAGAATTCGAATGTGTACGCGAGAAACACAGATGATTATAAAAGCTTCAAGATGATATAAATTATTATTATACAACTCATGTCACATAACTGTCAAGCGTATACAGCTGAAAAATGTTTTTTTTTAGCTGTATACGCTCGCCAGTTATGCGATATGACTAAAATAGTTATGAATTATATCATCTTGAAACTATCATATATATATCTTTGTTTCTCGCGTATCATAATTTTGATATTTCATAGCGTTCAAAAGCTATAACCAAAAAACTGATATTACGCTGAATCGACTCCCGTTGACTCTTAATTGATCTGTGATATCATACAAACTGATATTCACCGATATAAATATGATGTGTTTCTTTGTCTATTGGTTCATGTTCAGCATGTATCGACCTATGAATGTAATAATGAATATGGTTCATGACAAAAAAAAACATGGCCTTTACCGGAAGCTGTATGAAGATTGATTGAAAGTCGACAGCATGTAATAAGACGAATAGCAAACAATGTACGCCGTGGAACTCGAGAGAATAAATGTTGAAACTGCATTCAGCTGCTGATACTGAAAACTGATTAGAGTTAAGTAAAGATTCTACGTCAAATATTATATCAAAATGGTAATATTGAATACGGTACTTTACGAAGCCATTTTATTAAAAACTTTTCTCTAACTCTGATAATCTAACTGATAACATTTTTAATGAAATAGCTGAACTCTGTCCAATGCTCGACGACACTCAAAACTGTATCTATACGGTTTCTACTGCATTTCAAGTTACGGCTTATAATTCATATACGTACTTGAAACTTCAATATTCAAATTAATGAAACAACTCATGCAAAATTCGATGAATCAAAGTATTCATCTACCATTCATATATATTGGGTTCAACGACGCACTGTAGCTTACTGATGACTACGATCCATTGGCGTTTCATCTTCAAGTTATTAAGCATTTTTTTCAATATTTTTATCAAAATTTCCTCTGAACTTCGAAACAGTTTCACCCTTTTCCAGAATTTGAAATAATATCATCAATTCAATCAACGTCAAGTTCTTGTATCACACATTAACCTAAATAGAGCCTTATCTATATTTACTGTATGAATTAACGTTTGGGTTTCACGGTACATCGACATTCACGTCATTTTGCGACGACATATTCACTGAAAGAAACGAAACGCCATACATGTACCCGAGTACCGGATGAGCAAAAAGTTGAAAATCAGAAATATAACTCATACAAGATAAAGATATACAAACAATAAGACGTTATGATAACATTTTGATATGAATGTAATGATTTTGATATGTTTTATTTCACTCAAGCAGTCAGTCGTGGTTTACTGTATCACTTGGGCACGTGATACCGATCTGCGGTTTCTGTTCCAGTTTGATCCACATCATCATCGTTTATTTCTTGCACCTGATGGAGTCATGTCTGAATATTGTGTTTCACTATTCTAGCCAGTCCATGCAATGTGTTCCAACATTTTGAAAATGCTATCACCCACGACGTAGTTAAGTTAGATCTATTACAACTGTTTCACAGTATACTATTCACTCCATCTACTAGTACACTTTCATTATAAGGAGTGCTTGGAGGAAGGATGCTTTGGCGATTTTTTTTTGTAATCACTTTTGAATTTTATGATATATATCAAATCTCTTCTACGAGGGTATCACAAATATTTTAATTATCTTCAAAATGACGTGATATAAAACTATTAACCCGGGATTCTTCCATTTTCACTGGTTTTGCAGATGGATTTTTTCCAGCTGTAAGCCTGCGAAACTCATGTGATAAGAGACAAATAGCTTTCACTTTCTCACCTTATGCTTCAGTATTCCACTTTTCACTTGTGGTGCCTCGCTCAAACGATCATATCTTTCATCCATTGCCTTAATTGGGGAACAATAATTTTGTATCAAATTTTGATGTCATTAAAAAAAAAAGATTTTCACCATCAATTGATTGTAGTCTGGAAATTATCAACTTTGTTTGTCCCCATTAGAGTTTGATGTATACCTTTCAAAAGTCATCGCAAAGAACTAATATTCCTCTAAATCGACAACCATGCACTCTCAACTGCAGGTCTCCAAGGTGAGGAGCCTCTAGTCGATAGAATAATGTAGGTAAGGGTAATTTAGATGAGCGTAGCGAAGCTTTCCCTTTCACACCCTGAAAAAAAATGGGCTTCGTTTTTTTTTTTTTTTTTTTTTTGTAATAATGTACGAGGCATACAGGTCAGAGAAATGAATCAATCAACTTGAAACTTTTTCTGAACGTTGGTGTCATACCAGAATAGGTTGGGATTGTTATTCAGAGGAATCGGTCGGAAGGTTTTTCCGGAAAATAATCGGAAAGTTTGGAAAATCCTCGTAAGAATAACCCGGAGGAAAAATACTTGAAAAACAATAATTTTTCAAAAGCTCTCAAATTCTCACAGAATATGAAAAATACTATTATACACCTATTCAGAGATTTTTACAACAATTGCATGAGAAATAATGAAGAAAACGCAATAAACGTGTACATTTTATTGAATATTTGGATCAATTGGTTTTGCAAAGTGTTTATGCGACAGGTTGCAGGTTACTATAAATATCAACAAGTTGCAGGTGAGGTCCTTGAACGTTTGAAGTAAGTCAAGGTTTGTAGATGTAAATTGAGCTGACAAGTTATTTTTCATTCTAGATTGCCATACTTCTAAGCTCATTTCACAACGCGCATCCCGCGTTTTCCTAGTTAATAAGTTCTATGGCTGGTTATGTAAAGTTGACTCTCGATATTGAGATATTTCGTACACGCAACAATAATTCCAAGTGTAGTGCGTCATCCTTTCCACATAACGCGTATATCATTCTATAATTGCGCATGAATGCGAATTATGATTTCCATTTGATAAAACAACAGAAACGAAAAACGATTAAAACGAAACGATGAGAGATATGAATATTCGCTCTACCTCCGGCTACGTCTACATTTGCATTTTAATTGTTCGCGAATACGATGATATTTATTTTAAAATGTCGGTAAAAACGAGTTCTGCAACAGAGCACAATTATTACGAAAAGCTAACATTAGCTATACGATGGTTTGAAATACGTATTATTATAATGATACAATATTCCGAGTGGTATATGTAATCATACTGAATAAATACCAACATTATATTTATTTTAATGACTTCATGAATAGATAGAAGTTGATGATGAACAAACAACGAGGTGGAAAACGAGAAGAAGTGTGGGAAATGATGACCATATCACCTTCATGAAGGACGCTCAAAGGACGATGATTTTGGGGTCAGTACAGTTTTAGAATAATGTATAAAAAAATGAATACTACATATGGAGTGCTGAGATCGCCATTGTGGTATTCCGTCCGATCAATCCTACCCTCCCGAGTATATATTCTGGCCTAATCAAGCCTTATTTGAGATACATTGACCTTGTGTCCAGTTTGAAGGAGACGAGACACTGAAAATTCTATACTTCATGGGTTCAAATTTGATTGAATTTTCACACTGCGTTTTTTTTTTGTCTGAAACAAAATGATACTGAGAAAAAAATCAGGATTTTCATCCAGAAAAGTACACACTAATACAAAATGCTACTATAGCCCTACTATTGTAGTTTCCAAGTTTTCCAATTGTTTTCGCAATTTACCACACAGTTTCATTCAAAATGGATTGAGAGTGGATTTCGGAATGAATCATTCCAAAAATTTCAGAAAAGATACATGGAACTTGACAAGACAAAAAAATCTCGATCTGATAGAAGAAAATTATAGTTCAACACGCATATAACAAAACTGGCTCAAAATTGAAAATCTTGTTTCCATTTGTTTAAATCTATACTGAATATGGAGAAAACAGCTCTAGGCGTTCACTAAATGTCGGTAGCAATTCATGATATAAAATACGCATGGAAAAAAACATGATGAAAAACAGGCAATCAAACTTTTGGGGATTCGCTCATCTCGTCCATGAAGGCTGAGAATGCCATTTCACGTTTGATAATGCAGCTAATTTTTTAAATGATCTTTTCCCATATAATGGAGTCTTTTAGTGGGATGAAGATTATTAACGCTCTTTATTGATGTCAGATTATGGATAAAATCTGAATGCATTCCTTTTTTCAGTGTCCCATTCTCTAATGTGGATGAAAATAATGAAAAAAAAATCGAATTCAACACTACAACTTCAAAATCAAAGTCAATCATTGAATGGTTTCATCTCGGTTCCGACCCTTTAACAACAACCCCGATTCACCGGCCATTTCGCCTGCTCCTAGCGAGTCAGTTATCCCGCTGCACGTCAACCTCTCCCCTCGACTGGCATATTCGTGTCACGTGATGTCACGGGGAGCTCTTCATTACCGCATACAATCAGGCAATGACGGCGATCTGTCACCAGACATGTCACATGATGTCACAGCCGGATGATTGGACTAAGAGCTATCCGTCACCCAACTGCATAGCAATCAGGCAAGACTGACGAGGGTTCAGACTTTATATAGAAACGTTTGAATGAAATCTCGATTAACTCAGTTGATGAGGGAAGTGTTGATCGGATAGGATGTCGATGTTATTTATATTTGATAATCAGAATGTGAATTTTGAAAGATAATTATAGGTGTCAACGAGATCAACAACTTTTGAGAGGTGTCTATCAGTTTGTAAGATTCCACGTTGTCAACTTACAAGACCTTAGTTATTCAAATATCAACCCATTTTTTTCTATTCAAATTCTAAAGAAATATGCTATAGTAACTTCAATGTAGAAGGTTGATGAAATGCACGTGCGGAACACTATATATGAAGATTTTCTTCTTTGAATTAAACATTTTCTATGATTTATAATGCGTGAAATTGATCAGCAGTATAGCTCTCGAAATATAAATTCGATATTTGCATTCCATTTTTCAATTGATGAATAAGCTGATTACTACAGTTTGGTCAAATACAAGTACTCAACTCGGCGCATGAGATTTACCATTTTGGCAACCATTTTGTTGAATGAAATGTAAAGGATTATAACGAAAGAAAAAATATTGGAAATGAACTCAATCGTTCGTATAGTCAATCACTTACCGAGTTATTTATATGTGTATTTCACTAAAATCATGCATCGGAGTGAATCCAGCAAATGTTAAGGTGACATTTATAATCCAATCCAATCGATTATTCAATCGATTTAATCAAGTCATCCTTATAACCTTGATTGGTAAAAAATGACTCTGTGTTAGGTATTCCGATATTATGAAAAACAAATACTGATTAAAATTATGAAGTCAGATAATTCAATTTGAAAAATTTGATTGTGCGAGTTCATAGAGTGAGAGGCGTTAATAAATGGTGAAGAAAGCACGCTAACGGGATGGAATCGATTATATCAGTGGAAGTGCCACTTCTCATGGAATGTTCATAATTTCATGATCACATATTCATCACGAAAAACTTGTTCAATCACCATTTTAATTCTTCAGCGAATTATAATAATCACATTTTCATTCCAATTTGGTACAATAAAGCCAATCGTTTGCAGCGTTTAGTATACGTGTATTTGGCAAACAAGTCGTATATGATTGGCATGATCGTATAGTTTAATTTTTCAGTGAAAAAATGAAACACAAATCAAATTCAAATTTCGAAAACTACTGTCATGATAGTTGACGGCGTAAAAGCGTACACGTCCATCAGACGTCTTTGGTCTCTTGGGCGAAAATGAAAATTGTAATCACGTAGAAAAGTGATATTTCTCAAAATCCGTTGAACATGTGCTCTTATACAACAAATACGTGACAGCACAGAGGTGTATGTTCCTCAACAAGTAGGCCTAGATGCCGCGATCTCAGAAACTTAGCTAATAACTGGAGAAGTTGTTATCGTCGTACTCTGAATTCATATTATATTTGCACCACGAAGACATCGAGTGTGTTCTCAATTACAACGCTATTAATTAACTGTCCTGGTTTAGTGTGTCCTGAGGTTAAACACGTCATTGCAGTTAGAACTTATACGTTAATAATTAAATTCGAGAATCTAATTATGAAATACGTGATATTCTCGGAAACCCGGCCCTTCCACCGATACGCATGAGGTACACTGTTTTCGATGAAACATACTAATAATTGATGAGATTGTTCAGTAATGGCCTATAATGTAATCATTCATTCATTTGTTCATTCAATTATCTATGGTCTGTGAACAATATCATTGTATAAACCGAGTCAAGTACTAAACTTAATATGAGAATATTATTATTATCATTGCAATGGTTTATATTTTCGAAACATGGCCCTTCCACCGATAAATAGGTATGTCTGTGATATGTACAGTATATGTCAAAACGAGGTGAATTGTGGTTATTTTGTGATGGTTATCGCAACCACGGAACGAATTACATTCACTAGAAACAGGAACTTCCACTGATGAATAAGTATATCAAATGAATAAAAGTGTTACATAATTGGAATGGCAATTGGAATAGTTTTCCGTGATGAATAATGCGATTAGATATTGAATATATTTTGAAAAGCGGCACTTCCACTGATATGACACCATTGAAGTAAATTTGCGATAAACAATTGATTTTGAATACATGGCTGTGATATTTTTTGAAAAACTGCAAATTCACCAATATAAAAGCATATGAATAGGAGCATTTCATCATATAATTACGATGGTAGTTGGACTGGTTCTTTATGATGGATAATGCGAATATTGAAAGAAATATATTTCATGAAAAGCGGCACTCCCACTGATATATGAGCACGTATTCGATATACCGTTACGCTGAATTTAAGACGAACAAACAATTTTTGTGCGAATGAATAGCTGTGCTATTTCTGTTGAGAAACTGCACTTTCACCGTGGTATAAGTTATGACACGCATTTCTGACTACAGTAATCCGTGTCTGCGACAATATCGCCGCCGGATCAACACCGCCGACCGCGACACAAGTCAGCCAACAGAAGTAGTTTCATCAAGAAACATAATCCTGTTGGATCTCATCCATCCCGTTTCTCATCGCATTTCCTCGGGGGGGAAAAAGAGACGCGTGGGATCGCGATAAAATTGTCAATTTTCCATCTTCACGTCGTCGCTTATCCGTCTTATTGGGTCAAGTTGTTAGCAGCTTATGTCCCCATCCCCCACTCTAACCACACAGCCTCTATTTCAATCTCGAAGACGGTCTGCAGGGCATTCGAATATCACGTGGTGGTTAGGAACACGACACCGGATTGATGAACCACGTTGAATGAAATCAAAACAACCGGGGTGGAAAAACGTAGAAATGAAATTTAATATCAACGTATTGTATCATTTCTGTTTGTTTCCGTTGGACGCAAAATGACGCCACCCTCTTTATAGTCTCGCGATACGCTTTTATGACCGAATGAAGTAGCTATAACCAAAAATCATCACACAATGTATAATACAGTATACAGTAATTGAATAGATAAATATAACGTACATTTATTCGAGTATATGGATCTGTAAAATAAGCTTATACACTATGAGTGATCATCATCAGATTGAGTATTTGTCTATAAGAAGACACATAAAGTAAGATCAGTTGAGGCATACCTACATGAATGAACGAGTTATATTACATGCATTCCATAATATTCTTCACAAAAACTCGGGCCTTGTGCGGGACTCGAACCTAGTACTGAATTGACATCAGTTTCTAATCCAGAGAGTCAGCTAACTGAGCCACGCAGACGCGGCAGCTCTGAATGGTTATCACAATAATCATTCCCATTGGTCTAGAAATCTATCTACCAAAGGTGTGTGTGTGATGTGAATTAAATATAGCTTTGTGTGAACATAGTGGAAAATGCAAACTGTACATTAATTTCTAATGTATTTACAATAAAATGATTTTTGAATTGGAATTGGTAAATCGAATTATACTTGGAATAAATATATGGATGGAGATTATCAATATGGAAATCTATTATATACATTTCTCCCCGTTTTGGTATATGTTTCTTCGTATCAATCAGTTAAATGATTCAATTATTCAGCAGGATAAACCACTGATCTCTATACCTATACGTATCTATATACGTATATACTGTATAGATCTGTGGTATATATCAACAACTCTTGTTACTAATTCAATGTACGCATCAAGTGACAACTCGTATGAGGAGAATGTGAAACTATACTTTACTATATCGTTGTTGGCGTGTGTTGTTAAATTTAACTGCTGTATTTATTTACTACTCTTCTAAACGTTTTACAGTCTGCGTGCAATAAACCCTTGCCTATTGGTCGCCCTTGCACCCTCAAAACACAGCGAAATAATACCGTCATCTCTCGAGATTACTCAGAGCGGCGTAACGCAAGGGTGAACTATCTACCAACCTTGGATGTAGTGACGTAATTGATGGTTTTCGGATCCATAAACATATATATAGATGGCAGTGAACCATAATATTCGTTTGGAAAGCTTGTTGCACATTTCACTGGAAAGCATTGATGATAGTGTCTAGATAGGTAACGCCGTATGCTAGAGTCTATGCTCACCAACAAGAAAAGAGTTGGCATTATCACAGCGCTCCTAACAGCATTCACTCGCAACAGTGCTATAGCATATGGTATATTGTTTGTGATCACAGCACTCCTAGCAGGATTACCATGCGGAACACTACCAGGGTCTGAAGACTGTTTAACCAGGGCGCTGCCACTCCATCCCGTCCCGTAGGATACTTCTTTACTCAATGCTGAGAGTGAGAACAAAATGCGATTCCAAATGCAATATGGCCTACGAAAAGTCACACAAAAAACTGTCAACAATGTTACATTTCAACCGATGTTATCGTTGAAAATATTCGCGCGCCTTATTTTGTGACTTTTCACTGGTTCCACTTTTCAATAACAGCATACTTGCAACTTTTCCTGTCAAATTGAGACCAACATGAAACCACCAATGGTCAGCTTTTGGTATGAACAAAACTAAGCATTGTTATTGGCATCACGAATGCGTATTTGAACGTGGTGGATTCCAAAATCGTACAGGTTACTAAGTTACAACCAACTGTTACAGGGTTACTTGATTATGGTAGTGGGTAGCTATTCTACGAGCGAACCAAGAGACGTATAAGATGGTGACCAAAACAATGGGACGTTTAACCTAACCAGCATTTTGATTGGTCAGACTCAACGCAGCTGTAGGAGCATGGCAGATCAGACACCAGCTGATGTCACAAATATTCGGAATTTCTCGGTCTCACGAAATTCTACGAACACAAAAATGCTCGATCGAGACCTAGGCCAACTCATTCAGCGCTATATTACTGATCTTCGGAGGAGACGATTGTCGTCTCTTGAATTGACATTCGGAACTGTGGCGATAATGATTGTGTTAGGACCAAAAGTATAACGACTGCCAGTTTTTTCGGGTATATATATATATATATATATATATATATATGAGCGGACAATATATGAGTGATATGTTTACAAAATCTCACGTCTCACGAGGGATTCGAACCCACGCTCACTTGACTTCAATTTCCAAGGTGATGCTTTGAC
The DNA here is from genome assembly GCA_964007535.1 of Brachyptera risi. NCBI lineage: Eukaryota > Metazoa > Arthropoda > Insecta > Plecoptera > Taeniopterygidae > Brachyptera > Brachyptera risi. The sequence goes on from OZ023337.1 coordinate 21,977,348, forward strand.
TGACCGAGCCAAGAAGGACGTGTGTCTACGCAAATGTCTCATGATGCGAGAACCTTGATTATGGCCATAAACTTGAGATGCGTTTCACGTAAATGCCATTACCTCCGCTACGCCACTGTCTGTGTAAGTACTGCGAGTTGTGGAAGGAACAACATATTAAGATTAATGACCGTTAAACCTCGGCAATAAGCGTTACACGTTGCTGGGTCGAGACCGACGCGCGCTTTTGTCGCGTCATAGGAAAGACGGTCGATCGGAGGACCGCTAACGTGGATTAAAGGATAACCAAACGGGCCGAGAAGACACCATCACGGATAAGGGATAGTTAAACGTTTCAAGCTGAACTTTCATCAACGTGGAATTCGCAAAGCGGATAATTCAGCCGCCATGCTGGAAAAGAGACCAATCAGTGACGAGAGCGGCGCGGTTTCTGAATGTTGAGCTCGGCTAATATTTACCGCTGAGCGAAAGCGGAACGCTAACCGCGTACAGAAAAGGACAGCTTCTGACGTTATACATTCGTTCAGACATATTTACAATACTTCACTGTCAGTTGAGCTAGATTCAAGATCAGGCAACACTGCCAACCACAGGCTCCAAGAATCTCCACTGGGATCGCAACAATGATCCAGAAGACATCAATCATCGAACTTGTTTAATGACAAGTCGGTAAACATGGCAAACGAGAGAACAAACCAACATACTTTCAGTATGAACCGAAGTACAAGCGTCTTGATTAGATACAAGGATGCTTATTCAATACTCCAAATACAAAGATTCATCTGCGTACGAAGAATGCTCGAGTCGGCTGCTCACTGAGTGGCGTTTTTCCGAAATACCCGGAATTCATAATTAGGCAAATATTCATGGGAATATTCTCGTGAATTTTCCCAAGGTGGAAATTTGAGAGGAAATTTTGATTTTGCTTGTTAAAAATCGATATAGAAAAGACAGAGAAAACACAGAAAAACAAAACACTGGCAAAAATGTGTATAGATCTACAAATATCTCTTCATTTTTCATATAGACTTATATTGATCAAGACATTTCAGGATAGACAATACTTTTGAATAATTATTCACCATCATTATTGTCGACTTCTGTTCTATGACCAAATATTTGAATCATTTCGTGTTTTTCTACCCATCAATGCTTGGATTTTTGCTCTCTACACAATCCAGATATAAAATAACCTCAGAAAAATGGCAATGATTTTTCAATGTTCAAATTGTAACTGAGCCAATTGTTTCAGTCTTTCAATCTGCAAATAGTGTTCGATAATTTGTTTCAGATCAGCTGTCAACCCAATGACCTCCGTAATCAGTGCTGGCACGTTATGCGATTGAAAACAAAAAATCCCCATTTATGGGAATTTACTTGAACACGGGAAATATTCCCGGTATCATTCCCACATTCATATACCCCGGAGAATATTCCCTTGTATTCCCTAATATTCCCGTCAGTACTAATGGTGTATATATAGGATGGGGGAAAAGACGTTCGATTGAAATCTTCTTATTTCGTGGATAAAATCAGGTATGCATATACGAAACAGTTCAAGTCATGAAGTATATAGTTAGTTGAGTTAGTAAGTAAGTATCGTAATATAGCCGGCAGCAAAGTTTCATGTCTGGCCTGGCAAACAGTCAACTCCAGGTGTCTGCGAATAAATTAGAAAAGTTGAGAGATGAAAATACATAAAATGAAGATCTTCGCGTTCTCGTCTCGACTCGGGAGTCGAGAGAAATGCTCTCAACGAGAAAACTCTCCGCGCGATGAGAAGAAAATTAAAATATTGAAACTTTGAACTACTTTCATCCACGGTTGTGAATATTCTTTCAGTGCATTTCTTACCATTCGGAAGGAGTGTTATTAGCATATACGACGACTAGATCATGATTAAGTTAGATTCAACATAGAAGCATCGTAAAACAGAGCAGAGTTGTACGGACGTTATTTCATATTCATAAAAAAAAAAATGATAACGTAATCATTGTTTTCCGTACAGGAAATAATGTGAGGCAGTTGAGATGCTGTTTTTATGATGGGACATGCATAGCGCTCTATAGATCGCAGAGAGACGCAAGCATAAACACAAAGTCCAAATATATCAACTATGAAAGGGCATACGAATGCGTCTGAAAATGTATTTCTCTACAGTAAAGATCAATCCGTTTCAAAAGTCTTGGTATAGCCTGAAACACAGAACTATAATTCATACCGTAATGTCAAGTATATATTCACTATTATTGAAAATACGTGGATTCGTATCTTCGTCATCATGTCTTAGTGTTTTATCAAACCCGATATAAATGAAATAAATATGTTTTATATGATGTAGTAGGCACTTCAACACTCTATAATAATGATCGTTATTGTCTTCTCAACAATCCCATCAACAGCTAGGTTATTTGAGGGTACTTTCGTATAATATTTATTCGTATATAAATTCTGAATTTCATAATGCGAATTCTTAAAACAGGTTTAGTAACAATGCACGTACTGCTGAGTACATATATACATTCATGTATTGCTCAATTGTATCATCACAATTTGTGTTGTAAATCAATTCCCCTCAAATCCCACCTCTTCACGATAAGAGTCATTAAGACACTTGTGAAACCCATGAGATACAAAAAAAAGAAGTATATGAGTACAGTGTACGTGTGTGTGAGTGCACTGATACGTGTACGTTCACGTGTACAAGTAACGACTGTAATAGTTCATCAAGATTTCAGATTGAAGACAATTGAAGGCATTTCAAAAATGCAGTCATCATCATCTTCAATTGCGGACGCGCACTTTCGTGGCGCAGATGAGCGTGAGATAAGACTCCGATGCATGGAATGAAACATGTACCTATAATTGGAGATTGTGTGCGTTCCCCTTTGAACCAAATGGAGAAACTGATGTAGTTGTTATCCTTTAAGAAGGACGGTAGATAAGAGTCTCCTAATTCCAACCACGTTATGACCATTCTACACGAGGCATTGCAATGCCACCGTTGGAATGTTAGCATTCCAATGCTGCCGTGTGAATTAACAAAACATCGACATTGGTGGGCTGAAAACGTTTAGAGCTTGCTTCTAAAATCTGGCACTGGAACCACAGCCTCCCAATGGTGACATTCCAGTGCCTCGTGTGAACTGGCCATTAAACTTATACTTGGTTCACTTATTGAGCAATTATTGATACTGTTGTACAATACTGTTCCAAGTAGACACATAACCACTGGTCCCGTCATCTACACCCATAGCGCATGATTAACACGGTCGCTCACAATGCGAAAGGTCACGCGTTCGTTTCACACCCAACCCCATTATGTTGTTTAAAATCAGCCACGTGCGTGGGAAGTTCTAAAATGTACAGCATTACAGTCGTGTCATTTTTATATATTTTTCTGTTACGAAATGAAAATTACCGATGACCGAAAATTTGGAGAATGGAGTTAATTAGGTGTTTGTATTTTATATGTTTGTCCTCATGAAAGGAGAATGTCGTCTATCAACATAGCAAACGCATTTTTTTTTAAGGGATGTGATTTATGAGGGTGAGGTTCACTTTAAAAAACGACAGTACATCGTTCAAAAGCGTAGACTGATCGACGTTGCAGCGAGCTTATATGTAAAAACCTAAGTTCTTACAATTATTTTGTTATAAGACGGACTTTTTTCCGTGATCACAAGAATATTAGAAACTATAATAACTTATAATGATCAGAATTTGAAACCTGAATGAAAAACGGGACACTTCAAAACAGAAATGGTAGTCGTTCCAAAAATATAATCTTCTCATAATATGCGATACAAATTACTTCACATGATTCTAGTAAATATTCGATTAATTATTATTTCATTGTCATCATCATCATCATCATCATTATTATATGTTCTGAGAATTGCAAATTTCGTATTTGTGTGAAATATGTCATTCAAATATTCCAACATTCATATAAATGAAGTCACACAAGTATAATAGAGGTGTATCGTACGAAATCTGTTCTTGTGTTGGAACTGACATTATATCTATTGAAAAAAATCCTGAAAATATATCAACAATTTCCCAACATGGTTACAGTACGAGAACTTCTCTTCCTACCACTCGACAGTATCAACTCACAAGAATTACATTGTAACACTTCTTCTCTAGTTCAATGTCCAAAGTTTGTGATGGGATACAGTAAAGGTGAAAAGAACGTACGAACGTACGAACAGATGAGCTGAGAAATGGTCTTGTATTAAAGTGTTACGGTATATAACGCTGGCAAGGGGGATTGATCTCAAACTCCGTCAAGTGTGTCTACATAAACCGTCTCAAGAAGTTTCAAGCAGTTTCCAAGGCAACGAGATTTCACTAGCTTTAAAAGTTTCTCTCTATTTATACTGACATTGATGGGGTAGTGAATGAAAAGCTTAAATGAACATTCTGAAGGTGAAATAAGTGGAGTAAGAGAAAGTGAAGGATTTGTAGACATATGTGTAACATGCACGTTTGTGTATACAATTCAACGATCGTCTTCCTCTCTATTCTTGTTTTTAGAATTACTTATTGACAACGTAAAGTTGACACAAAGTCATTGTGCTATTGAAACTTCAAAGAGAATTGGTGGTATCGCTTGAACAGGGCATCACTTGAGTGCTCTTACAACACATGAGAGAATAATTAATTATAATGTAATTAATTGGACCTAATTATAATATATACCGGCAGATGCAGCGCAGTGGTTAACGCGATCGCTTCTTGTGATTCGGTGGGTGCAGGGAATATTGGATCTCGTTCGATCCCCGCCACCAACTTCACAGTTTTTTTCTTGCTTTCTCTCTGTAGTGTAGGCTAATGGCGGGATGGTTTCTACAATAAGTCGGCTATGACCGCTTCCTACCCAATTATCTTCTCAATTATCACATGGCACTTGTAGGACCTTGGTTTTATAGTTCATGAATAATAAATGTAATAGAATGAAATATCAAACAACTGATTCGTGTTGGCGAAAATGAAGTACCATATGGCCCCACAACTCACGTAATTCACTCATTCAACGAAGTTGGGAATCCGGATAGATCAATGGTGAAGACGAACTGATGTCAAGGACTTCATAAACTATGTATCACACGAAGTTTCACGTTTTTTTGTATGTAGGTACATATTTTAATATCCCAAAATTTTCTGCGCAATCTGGTCGAAATGTTTGAACATTAAAGATAATGTTCTCTACATATCTCACTTGGGACGCAGTGTATACCAACTGAGTGGAGAAATAGCACGACAGTTTTAAGAATAATGGCGTTGAAATTTGAATGAATTCCACATACGAAAAAAAAACGAAAAAAATGCATTATTCTATACACCACTGTCACGTAGCCTATTAGGTATATACTTTTGGAAGACCTTTCTGAAGAAGAATCTTCCAGTCAAGAATGAGAACATACTCTTCGCACTCGAACGACGTGATATTCTACACTTTTAATGTAACAAAGTAACTGAATTGTGAGTGTAATAGTTACCGGCTCAGCCACCAGGACTAACGGAATTTATAAAGATGGATACGCTTACCTGAAACAAAAGTGAAAAATGCAACTATTAGATTACGTCAACAAAAGACGCGATATGTTATACCTTTTTGCGTGTTTCTTTGTCTATTCTTGGCATCCCAAAAGCAATGCCATCATTTGGGAAACAATCAATCCAGCAAAGGATAGAAAATGCATTGAAAAAAGTTTCAGTGTAATTACAAAGACCCAAACACATTCTGTTCACATTTTTATTTATAAAACTCCAATCATGTACCGTAACGATCGTCCGATGGTTTCTACCTTCTTCCCAACAAAAAGAAGATGAACATAACATTAAATAAGTAAGTATTTTCCTTGAAACGATCGAAATGAGTAAGACTCTTCCTCGTTCGCAATCTTCTTAAAGTAAGCTCGAACAGTATTACAAACTACAGTATAGACGACGTGGCGTTTGATGGATCTATCCCACGAAATGATGGTTGTGGGAGTGAGAGGGTGAGGTAGTGGGATGGAGGGAGGAGCTTAAGTCAACAACAGTACACAAAAAAAGGTTTTGTGAATGCTTTGGAGTGGCCATGAATAGTTTTTTCTCTTCTAAAGGTAAATGTTATGACGTGGAAAAGATTGTTGGATGGATATCACATAACGAAAGTCTTACTGAAGCGTATTTGGTCGAGAACGTTGTACTTACACATGATGCTAATATCGATTATTTCCGAGCAGAAAAAAACGAATCACTTCCTCCTCGTGTAATAGATTGTATATATCGAAATATCAGTTCATTGTATTCACTTTTCGCGGTGGTGAGAGAGATAGCAACAGTCTGGTATAAAATAAACACACACATCTCTAGTTTTGATATCTTCAGATTGACATGAACTGTGGCCGAATTAAAAATATTATCAATATTGGGAATGGTCATTCTCACAAGAATAATTGTTTGTGGAACTAGTTAGAGGAAGGGGGCAGCACTGCAGGAATTTGAGACCGTGTTTCTTTCAATAGTATTTTTGAGTTCTAAAACTGTGCAGTTATACAGTTTATCCACTCAGTACTTCAAATCAGGCTGATCTGGACAATAACTATGATTGTGTTGAATATACATCAATCGAGTATAATACGACACAATTTGACAGATGATTTTCAAGAATTTTTCGGCAAAATCAGGATTCAATATGAGTGAAAGAAATATAATCACTATAGTGCTGCGAGCATAATTTAGTTTTGTGTGAAAACTTCATGTATATTTAAATGTTAAACATATTTTTTCTCTCATGGTTGACCAAAGATTTCCTTTTGTAGGATGGTGAACGTATGTGACAATTTCTCTTTGAAATGATTACATCCCCCGGACCTCCCTTTCCACTCCTCTAATCACAAATTATTGATTACAACTTCATGGACTGCATTCCATATACGTCTCTGCAATACAGCTGAATATATAAATGAAGTTGCATAGTTGTGTTCACGTGCGCTAATTAGGCCTACATATTCCAGATCGATGAATTAAAATTGGAATAAATGTGAAGCTAACAAATCTGATCTGAATATAATTCGAACGACGAACGAAACCGACACTTCGCTACACTGGCGGGAACATGTTCACGATACTTTTGAAAACAAACTGTTTTTTTTTTTATGTCAATGCCCATTTGTTAGACACGGCGGCCATTCCACATCTACACGATAATGAATGAATAAATTGCTGCATCCTTATCCAGGAAAACGTGAATATGTATACAATGCATGTGGATTGAGTTAACTTGGGTAAGTTGTGACACCACTCGCAGTTCTCTATACATACGCAATAGAAGTATAGAACGACTTGCTGTAATTGTCAGATGAGTTGATTGACTATCTAAGTACCTAGTCTGTGATCGACAATTACAACAAAGTGCCCTCCGAATTGACAAGTCGACGGTGGTGCTATTGTGGCTGCAGCGTATATGCTTCGTAGCACGTTGTTCCTTCACCAATCACGTAGAGTGCTTGAACACAATATCCTATCAGCTGTATCAGAAGTAGCTCAGGTACGCGCGCAACTACATGTATTTCGATTGCATGAATACCAGAAGTGACTTGAAATGCGCTGTCATATTTTTTTTCTGCAAGCACGGTTATCTGAATGACGATACTGAAATATATTGTGGTAACACCATCAAGTCATTCCGCGACGTGATAAGATTAACATTGGTGGAGGTGCCGGTCAATATACTGTCGTGCAGCATATAATACTTCCCCATCGAATGTTTCATGTTGATTTGAAAATTCACCATTCTATTGAGGTATCAGATATACTTTTGAGATGGTTCGAAGAAAAAAATGACAATTTGATTTTAAAAGTTCAAAAGTGAAAAAAAGTTTAGAAGTTTAAAAGTGAAGATTTTAAAAGATTTTGAAAGATTTGAAAAGTATCGATGTTATTGAGAAAAAAAATTTGAAGTAGAATATATAAACAATTGGTCCTATTGATTTCATTCACATATCTATCTAGAATCATTCCAATTAATTGACATTTGATGATCATCATTTGGTATGTATCATTAATTCTATACTCTCATCATCAACTAATGTTACTCAAACCATTAGTTCATCATTTCAATAGAATATTTCTCTTCTAGCAATAACATTTTATCGGGCAATTGTTGAGAAGGCCAAACTTTTTTGTGACAAACAAATTTGTATCATCAATAATTGAGATCAATCGACAAAATGTTGTCAAGTGGAGTCAATAAATCTGAGCGGACATTATTTGCATTGTTTGAACGAATAATAATGGTGAGACCAAAATATTGAGGAAAATAAACAATGATGAAATAATTTATCTGAATAAATGTTGAATCACCATGACTTCAGAAGTTTAGATGAACGATATAGTTGTCACATGACATGAAACAATAACACTATGTTTACAAAGAAGAATGAACGTTGGAATCAGGTCGCAGATGATCTATTTTCATGGTTCGAAATTCAAAAAAGCAATTGAACTATTTGAACTGAAAGTAAAAGACTATCTATAATGACCATTAACACTTTGAAAATACTAATTGAACTGAAAGTGAATGACTATCTATAATGACCATTAACACTTTGAAAATACTAATTGAACTGAAAGTAAATGACTTACTATAATGACAATCAACACTTGAAAATACAAACAATATTGACTAACGAGTAACAAGTGGAACTAAACTAAACAAATGAAGAAAAAGTATTTACTATTTATAAATGTGAAAGTCGGACAAAACGTACCTTCGTATCAACAAGATGAGAATATGAAAGAGATTATTGAAGAGATAGAGCTGTAATGAGCGAGCGGCACTAAACGATTTCACTTCAAAAGAAATTAAGAAAAACTTCATTTCAACAACGAGGAACTCTGCTGTGCAAAAGCGAAGCAACTGGAAGGGAATCTACCTTGATGAATAAAAATCCGTGTATATATATATATATATATATATATGAATGAATATATATATATATATATATATATATATATATATATACATATATATATATATATATATATATATATATATATATATATATATATATATATATATATTCATATATATATATATATATATACATATATATATATATATATATATATATATATATATATATATATAAATAAATATATACATACATATATATATATATATATATATATATATATATATATATATATATAAATATATATATATATATATATATATATATATATATATATATATATATATATATATATATATATATATATATATATATAAATATATACATATATTTATATATATATATATATATATATATATATATATATATATATATATATATATATATATATATATATATATATGAATATATATATATATATATATATATATATATATATATATATATATATATATATATATATATATATATATATATATATATATATATTTATTTTATAATAATATCAAGTTACATCATGTATTGCGATGACTTTTCCGACTGAGAACTATTTTATTCCACGGACAACTAATCCGACTGTTAATTCCTTGTAATATTCGTAATTAAACTATGATACTATTTTAATCACGTGATTCGACAGATGGCTCATACTCCCCGTTGTGAGTTATTCGTGCATAATGTAATGCCTTCATCGTCCTCATATAAAACTGCTCAGAAACTTTCGAGCTGGAACTTATAATTAATTCAAAACTTAACTTCGGAATGATTCAGAAACTGGAACATATTTATAATTGTGTGAAATAAGGAAAACATAATAAATGAAACATACGGTAATAAAATAGGAGAATATAAAGTAACACACGTTTATCGATGTGAAAAATGGAAGAGCGATGAGCGCAAATGAGAGCAAAAAATAAACGAAATGTCAAGAAAATAAGGACAAAGAACTAAAAGTTTCCATTCATTCCCGCACGAAGATGGTGAATCATTAGGGTGAATTGGCGGGCAACATATATATTCATTTATATATATATATATATATATATATATATATATATATATATATATATATATATATATATATATATATATATATATATATATATATATATATATATACACCTATTATAATCGTAGAGTTCTTCTCATCTATCAGTTGGTTGAAAGTTCCATTAGACAACCATTTCTATGCTTGTTTACAACTTGCATCGTCTTCCGAGTCCGATAGACCGTGATTCTAGAAAACTATTCAAACGATCACCACGTCCTTGGATCCATGTAAGCTACAATTGATGCATAGCTCTAGTTGAATCCACGAATGAAGAAAGTCGTATACAAGCATAAACAAACACTTATATCAACCTACATCCGTATAGTTGTGGTATTTCAGGGTATTGCTATTCAGCTCCTCTATATGAGTATCACAATCTCTCAAATACCTTGCTGTCGATACACCTTGAAACCTCGACATACGATTATTCTTGAGATGCGAATTGAACTCAACCTTTTTGGTCACAGGAAGACCAAGGTTTAATAGATTTCATTTAATTTCGGGGATATAACATGAAACATTCACCTACATCACTCTTCAAGTCATATTTTAGGATTATCCTAATTATTATCATTGTGTATAGCTACGGTCTTGGTCCTAAGCTACTAATCTAGTACAATTTTAAAACTCTGTTGGGAAAAAAATATTCGCTACCCGGGTGGCAGTACTGAAAGCGAGGGAGAGTAGAAGAAAACAAGAGAAAGAAAGGAAAGCGAGTGAGTGAGAAAGGGAGAGAGAAGGAGAGGGAAAGAGAGAGAGAGATGAGAGAGAGTATGGTAAGGGGAAGGGGACGAAGACCAGCACAGAAGGAAGAAAGAAACGGAAATATGCCCAGAAGTGAGAGATTGTGGGCGCCGCGGCAAAGAGAAAGAGATGGGGTAAGGGAGAGAGAGACAAAGACAGAGGGGAGAGCGAGAGATATAGAGAAAGAGTGAGATAGAGAAAGAGTGAGATAGAGATAGAGGGAGAGAGCACGAGAGAGAGAGAGGGATATAAAACTAAAAGGTAGGATAAAAGAAAATGTCCCGCTACTTCTGGAAACCTATTCTCCTTGTCATTTGTATTGATCAGTACAACTAGTGGAAGCCTTACAACAGGAATATCATCGATACATGGAGACTTAAATGATTACCTCATGGTCTTAGACGTGATCCATCATAAACAGAAAGAAAGAAAACAAATCAATATTTCAATCATATGTTACGACTTCAATGACTGCACACTCGAAACAACACAGTAAAGTGATCAGGGTTGAGTGAAAATAGGGGTTATGACAAGAGAGACTGACCCAGAGGGACAAACTTTCAAAGTATGAAGGAATTTTGAGAACCTTTCTTTTAGGGAAGAGGTGGAGCATATATAATGGTGGTTTCCTCAATCGCATCATCCACAGGAACAAAATTCCTACTGACGTAGATGCATCCATCAATTGATTCAACAAAAAGTACACATTATCAAGTAAAGTTGACTGTTAAAAAGTAAAGAAAAAGAAAAGCTAGAAATGTCAATAAAAACAACAACAATAACGAGGATCTTAGTATTAATGCTTGATTGGACATGGATCATTTACTAACATTGATATTAACACTCGTGGGCGTGAAATTAGGTGCTGTTCAACTGTGCAATATTGCGGTTGAATATGACAATGCATAGGGAAATATTCACTCTGTCCAATTAAGTAGTTTGGTGAGAAAATACTTTTCTTCATCTCATGTATATTCAACGGTATGAGTATGATTATTGCTCATGTTGCCACTTATAACACCGTTTGCTTCAGAACATTTTGTCAGAATCTCGGGAGCATGTTTCAGTAATGTCAATTGAATCTCTATCAAGGTTTGAGCATACAGAATATTGCCTCAGACCTCAGAGGTTTATCCTGAATTAAATGCGGCGAACCCCGTATACGATTATACATGTAGATTGTATAGTGAAGTAAATTGTTCACCATAAGTTCGTGCAAAGTTTCCCAATATATTCAAAGACAAGAAGTTAGTTCAAGGTGTGTGGGTATGTTTACACTCGGTATATACATTTGTAAAGGCAGATGTCGGATCGTAATTGCTCAAACCAAGCTATACAGAAAGTGCACACATGACCCAATACAAAACAGCTGGCACATATAGAAAATATGAAATTGTAATAGGCGATATATTTTAACGCTGAAAGATGAAGGTAACAATATATCAGGGGTTGAAATTTATCGAGTGATTTCTCATCATAATCAACACATTTGTTTAATTTTCCAAGACGGATATCTTGACGGAATCCTAATCTTATTTTGAGGTAAGAGAAAGTTTTTTCGACTGATTGTAGATGAATTAAGCGATATTTAACTTGTCATACCATTGGTTACGCATGTTATTTTCGTGGCTTGACTGATGTTAGCTGACTCGAACGACAACCCGTGAAAATGGCTCCAAGCTCATACCATTTATGAATTATCCCATCAAATATTTAAATTGAGAGAAAAAAAGCTATTCCATATCGCATATGAGCTATACATCTTTTCATGCTGAATCGTTTTGAAATTCAGATATTCCGATCAATATACCAAGAGACCTCCAGCACTATTACGGTATACAATTCTTTGAGAAGGTCCGAGAGATCTACAGGTCTCAAAGTTCACCCGTTGACCGTTCATCCTCCTTCAACCGATGATCGCTCGTCCATCGATCAATCAGTCATTTCATCTGAACCCAATGTCAAGATGTGGAGATGGTAGCGTTACACATACGAAAAGTTAATGAAATTGTCACTTACGTACATATAATGAATCGAACGTATTACTTCGATAGAGATTCAACTACTTTATTTCAGAACAGAGAAAAGTGGTAATTTACATTTCGAGAATAGCATACGCTTGTGTTATTTTCACTTCAAATAACTTCATCAAATAACTCATTATTCTGTGTATTTCAAGTGAGGGAGAAGATAACTTGAATAAGCTCGACAAGTAGCTTAATGACTGGCAAGTCTGAACAAGTATTGACATTATATTTCACCTCAGTGTAATATATTGTTTGTCCTCAAGTCCCTTGTTGATTTCGAAAGTAAACACTTATGCTGGATCATATGGAGTATACGGAATATCATTATTGGTACAATGAGAATGTTATAAATGCCCCAAATAGAGGAAGGAAATTGAAGTGAAATCAATCAAATCACTTGTGCGTGATGGCAGCTCCACAATACATACCCTAGAAACGATGGACGACATGACACAATAAGTACGAGAAGAATAAGATCACGATCAGGCAGACTATGCATGGTATGTGGGTCTTGCATCAAGAGGCCATTGCTGTAAATGTCGTTGTTGAATCATATTTTTTTCAATTCAACAGAACATTGCATTAATAAAGCTTATTTTCAATTAAGTGGTGAGTCTACCTCAAAGTCCATATAATATGGTGACTATAGTCAGTCCATATTTCATATATATTATGTGAATATATATATATGAATATATATATATATATATATATATATATATATATATATATATATATATATATATATATATGAATATATATATATATATATATATGATATATATATATATATATATATATATATATATATATATATATATATATATATATATATATATATATATATATATATATATATATATATATATATATATATATATATATATATATATATATATATATATATATATATATATATATGTATATATATGTATGTATATATATATTTTGTATAACGGGGGCTTTCTGAGGGTGAATGGTTTTCCTGTGAGAGACACGACTATAGACACGACTACATGTTCAAAAATGTAATACAATTCAAGCTGTAGCGAGCTAACCCAACCGATACAGTAATTTTCATCATTTTTCATTTATTTGGTAGGAGACATCCACATGAATTGCAAGTACATCTGTACAGCTTGCCCAATTATGAATTGCTTCACAATATTCTTCCGAGAGACTCGACTAAATACATCTCGTAGAAGGTACTCGAGACGTTACCAGAGGGCTCTTGGTTCGAACCACACGTTCTCATTAATTCCGCGCGCCTCTCGCTTGAAGAGACACCGCCATATTAGATATTCCACCACTCGAGTCGTTCAGACCTACTTTCAGACGGCGTTAATTGGTTGGAAGTCATTCAAAGGAGGCGTGAAACCGAGCTTTCATATTGGGGCTAAAAATTGCAAGCAGTCGAGCATGAATTTAGTGGCATATAATATTTAGTAGCAATTTGTGAATCTGTGAGTGATGTACATGTTTGTCGTGAACCAAGAGGTCATCGTATGGAATTGATTCGGACTGGACTGATTTTTCACGACTTATTTTTGCATCTGAAGCTATATCGACCAACAAATTGAAAAAATATCGGGAAATATACTTATTGATCGAGAAACTTCAAAGTAGTATCTTTTATTAAAGATGCAGCTACGCTTCTCGTCGCATATAACATATAGGCCTAAAAAATAATGAACTTCGAAAATACCACATCAACGCAATCATGATGGTAGTGAATAATTGTGTTATGTTGGTACAGGATCTCTTCCTCTCATGGAAGAGAGTATACATTAATTGTATAACTGAAATTTGCTCGTAACTATGAATCACACCACTATGAGCCTATCTCCTTCGTTGAGATTAGAAGTGCATGGAGGCTGATATAAAGAAATAAGCTTTTTTGGAAATACTATTGAACGGTATCAGATACTAAAATTTCAATACGAGATAAACACAGATAATTGTAACACCTTGATGTAAAAAAAATGTAAACAAGGCCCACATGTGAGAATTACACGATACAAGTTGAATAGTTCCCATTTATACCATCTTGAAGGTATTACAAATATTTGTGTTTGTTCGGTGGTATAATTTCGACAACTCATACCGTTCAAAAGTCATCATCAATAACTGATATTGCGCTGAATCAACTCTCATGAGCTCGTAACATGCTAATAGCTCCAACATTCATAAATCACCAGCATTGCATACCCAGTTTTCATTCGATTTGATTTTTTCATTTTCTGAAACGTGTTTTGCACAACTCCAAGTAAACAAGAACTCCTGCGATAGGTGAAAGAACTCGTAACATTCCTATGAAAACGTGCATCAAATAAAATCATATACACTTTTCCATTAAACTTTTTCATTTCTCAAGTGAATTCCATTACGTTTTTACGTCGGCAACCGCGTTTCAACGCAATGACTTCAAAGGCAACGCATTGAACCACGTCCTATACGCATATGTGCACTAGTAGCTGAATGAAAAAGGAGCGAACTACCCGCGCGCTAGAGATAAGAGATAGGTGAGACGATCGATCGAAACCAGCTTATTTCGTGAATCGTGTATACAGTTTATTCACTTCAGTGTTTAAACGATCACCCGTCTTCTACACCTACAGAGAGAGAACAGTCGGGAGTGTCGATCTGTCAACAATATTCGAGATGTTTCTTCTCACTCAGATTGGTTTCTTTGAGAACACTTCTTCAATAGTACACCCGCTCTAACCACCTTGGCTCTAAATGGCACCAGTGTGAACTTTCATAAATTACAACAATAATATAAGAGCAAAGAAATATAATAGTAAACCGCGAGTGGAAAAGTACCCGATATGTTTGTTTTTCGGCGGCCATGACAGCAGAAACATCGTATTAAGCTGGCCTCTATATATTATTATTGACAAAACGAAAATCACAATAAATGATGAAAATAATGTGATGGAAAAAAATCGCAGGAAACATCTGTTAGTAAGTGTGAATCATGAAAAAAGTTCTCGATCTAAAATGGGGAAAATGCATTCAATCTACGAGAAAATGTAACCATCAGATATCGAGAAACCCTCTTCTCTATATTCCCTTTCTGATGTGTGACATAATTTACGATCCCGTTAATGGTGATTCAAAAGTAAAAACAATTCGGTGTTCATATACGGTAGATTGTTTCCCCAGGGAGTCGACGAGTGCGGATGAAAAACACATAATTCACGTGTTTTCAGTCTCCCACAGGTTCCCGTCGATATCACTCTTTTAGTTCACAACTACACGGGCGTACAGCAAGTTCCCCGGGGAAGAAACTAATTACAGGAATATACACCATTACTCATCAGGTAGTGGGCACTACACATGGTGTAGGGTATCCACGCGATTTGGAGATTGTCTACCGAAATGAAAAATTCTGATATCACCACTATATTGTACAGAGGTGGTATTTTGAGGATCGATTATTTTCTGAGCTGAGATTCACGGTGAGAAACGCAACCACGTCTTTTGAAATCATTGAATGTTTAATTTTGTATCAGTTTATTCTTTGAAGTCACCAACTTTGGTAAACTTATTCATTTGGTTGACAGTATCTCTTAAGAATACCAGTAGATATACGGCACGAACACACTCAAGACATATTTACATTTCGCGTGAGATCTACGAGAGCTATAAAGGTGTATGTTCACAAAATATGTTTCACGCTAATTCTGTATCGAGCAATCACAGAAAAATAATTGAATGGTAATATATACAAAAGATCAGAAAGTGTCCATCTTCACTACAAATGAATGACTAATTGAAAAAATAGATATTAGAGAAGGAAGATTGCGTGAGAGAAAACTCAAAGAAAAAAAATGAATGGTAAAAATATCGGATTTTTTTTTACCCATCGAAACTGTTAGATTTTCTCATTATTCCTCCACTCGTTGTTCAACAGAATTAAATTAGTAGTTTGATAAATGAATAACGATTAGATTATTCATCCCATTTGGATGGTAAGACTGCTTCTTTATGGAGAGGTGTCCAAACGATCATACTACGTCATCATATCTTCATTGGAGAACTATCATTGTGTGTCCAATGTTGACAAAAGTTACCGAAGTTACCAAGTTGTCAATCAAGTTACCGGTGTTTGCAAAAGGAGATTGAGTATGTGTATTTGATAAAGTCATATTAACTCTTTAATCCAAAGCTGTGCCGTGATTGGAGGAACATATACTGTGTTCAAGACCACATAGACATCGCATGACACAGGTAGTGATTCACGTGGTGTCTGAGCATGACTGTGAGGTAATTGTGCAAAGGTACGTGTCTACAGATAAGGTGTGATATATCAACACCTGTGACGTATCTCCAGATAGATACATGTTAATTCAGACGAGACGCACAATACGTATGCAGCTGAAAATCTTGATATCCCCAGCTCTTGGATAGAGAATTGTCTCTACCAAACGCTCATCAAAATGTCAATTAGTTATGCCACAGAAGCTATCAATTTGTTTCAACAGTTGCAACTGGGAAAACGAAGAAAATACCAAATGACTAACGGTAACATAATCTAGCTCACCAATGTGAAAAGTCGATAATGTTGAGAAAATCGAAATAATACAAGTTGAGAAATATATCAACGACCTAAAAACAAACACATTTCAACCTTATATAGTATTACAATAGTGAACCAATATTTGTCTGAGAATGATTCACGTTGAAACAACGAGGACGAAGAGTCGATTCGAACCCGGGTCTCCGAGAAGCAGAATCGTTTCTCTATATTTTATGGTATTATATAACACATATTTCATCTCATTCGAGTGAGTGTCAGACCAACTGAATACACATCAAAATGCATGCAGGAATAAAAATAGAATCATCTCCAGTACGAAGTTGCTATATAGGTTTATTTCATTTCATTTTTTTATTTCTCAATTGATCGAAATAACGACACAAACCTTTTGGCAATGGAACAATTTGTAGATTGATCTGGGAATAGGTTGTATACGCTATCATGGCAATCTTGTTGTCGTTTGATATACTTGCATCCACGTAAGGTGGAGATTCCGATCTATCGTTTCCTCTATCACACACCAATAGCAGACGAGTGGTTCGCTCATTCTGTCGTGGATATAACTAGGCAAACGCGTTATGTGTTTCCGCGTTGATGGATGAGCTGGAACATATCAACTTATCTTTGGATTGGTTATTATATATATATATATATACACCTTGAGATCCAAACCATTACATCACTGCCATCTTATTTTTCATTAATAATTTATATGATAATAAAGAAGGCTTTGTTTTAATCGTTTACGATCAAGTGGTGACACTTGTTGCTTTGATTTAATTGGATGAGCGAAGCGAAGACTCAATTACACTATACCGAAAAAAAGTGCCTGTTTTTTTTTTTTTTTTTTTGTTTTTTTGTTCGCGCTCCACAGGTCAGACAAAAATTCAAAATCAGTTGAAACTTGGCACACACATGAACCCCTATCTGACTTGATGCTGTATAGTTTTGAGGCACGATCGGTTGAACAACTTCTGAGAAAACTCATTCCAAAGTTTTCAAAAATCCCATTAGAATAAGCCAGAGGAAAACATTCGTGAAAAACATTTCATCTGAGAGGATTCAAATTCTCAGAGAACTTCAATCTGATAATGATACACACTATTCCGAACTTTTACTCAAATCGGATCAGCCGTTTCGATGTAAAAAAATATATAATGTTATTTGTGTCAATTATTCAAAGCTATTGAGATACCTATTAAATCAAAGCAACAAGTGTCACCACTTGACTGTAAACGATTAAAACAAAGCCTTCTTCATAATTATATAAATTATTAATGGAAAATAAGATGGCAGTGATGTAATGGTTTGGATCTCAAGGTGTATATATATATATATATATATATATATATATATATATATATATATATATATATATATATATATATATATATATATATATATATATATATATATATATATATATATATATATATATATATATATATATATAATAACCAATCCAAAGATGAGTTGATACGTTCCAGCTCATCCATCAACGCGGAAACACATAACGCGTTTGCCTAGTAGGTATCTTAATAGCTTTGAATAATTAAGACAAATAACATTATATATTTTTTTACATCGAAACGGCTGATCCGATTCAAGTGAGAGTTCGGAATAATGTGTATCATTATCAGATTCAAATTCCCTGAGAATTTGAATCCTCTCAGATGAAATATTTTTCACGAATGTTTTCCTCTGGGTTATTCTAATGGGATTTTTGAAAACTTTGGAATGAGTTTTCTCAGAAGTGGTTCAACCGATCACGCCTCAAAACTATACAGCATCAAGTCAGATAGGGGTTCATGTGTGTGCCAAGTTTCAACTGATTTTGAATTTTCGTCTGACCTGTGGAGCGCGAACAAAAAAAAAAAAAAAAAAAAAAAAAAAAACAGACACTTTTTTTTCGGTATAGTGTAATTGAGTCTTCGCTTCGCTCATCCAATTATAGTCTACATTCGTGTTCATGTATTTTAATGCTGCTTAACGACCCCACCAATGGCTGGGGTATACGGGGTACGAATGAGCGGGTCATGATGAAACGATGAAGTGATGATGGGTGAGAGGACGTTTACAAAAATCAATTACTCCAACCCACGCCCGAACCACGTCACTTCCCAACGCGGTGCGATAGTTGACTGAATAACAGGTATAGTCTACAGTCTTAATATCGATATTGTACACTGGTTACAAATGAATAAATTGAAGCTCAATGTGAGTAAAACGGAGGGAATTTTCATAAGAGCTGGAAAATACTGATTGTTCGAGATTAGGTATCAACTCACAGATGAATAAGGACATTATTGATATTGCGGATGATTTCAAATACTTGGGAATTGTAGGGAATTTTTGGGAATACTTGGGTTCATTATTATATCGACCAGACGCACCTCACCTTGGAGCTTGATATGCAAAATTTTAGAAAAAATCTGGATTTTATCATTGAGAAAATTGGGAAGAAAGTTGGCTATCTCAGAAGGATTGGAGAAAAAATTTGAGGGAAAAACAACAACAAAAAAATAGAATGCCTCACTTTGGCTATATATGTCCAATATGGCCTTCGAGATTGGAACGAACATATGTCGCTATCGGCTGCAGGAGTAACGTATTCCGGTAAGTTTATATATATATATATATATATATATATATATATATATATATATATATATATATATATATATATATATATATATATATATATATATATATATATATATATATATATATATATATATATAACCATGGTTGAGCAAATAATACTTACTCAACGTCAGGTGCACTATAGTATTGCTAGTTGTATGAATGTCGCTACACATCGATCAGCGACGAACGATACGATCATACCGTCGCGTACATTACTGCATGTGCGACATATTATACTAAACCGACAAATAATTGCACGGTAAACACGACTTCGAACCAGATTGGGTCACGCCAATCATAATAATATTCAATCCTTTTTAAGGGAAGGGAGGGGGGGGAGAGGTCCCTCATGCGAGGTTATTTTCAGAAGATTCATTGAATGGACTGCAACTTGGCCATGTTACACGGTGAGTAATTATCAAATAATTATAATGACAAATTTAAATACTGATTGACCATATGGTAGACTGAGATAGACAGGTTACGTTTGTCCAGTTTTTTTTCAGAGTTGAATTAAACTTTCTACGGTAAATTGACTGTCCCTTAACCTGGAACCTGTTGGAACCTTAACCTGTTTGTTGAACACCATTAATATTTCATCGATCTGTTGATCCGTAACCCTAAACAAACAGGATGTTGGTGGGGGCTTTTGGCAAACAATGATGATCACGAAGAATACTCATTATTCAAAAGTATAGTACACACTGCACTCGACTTATATATGACAGTTCAAGTTTCAAAGTTTTGAAGACTTCTTTGACGTTCAAAACCTCACAATATGATATGAAATACATCAAAGAAGATCACATTCATCCCTCTCAAAGCCCTGGATTTGTTATTGCAATATGGCGTATAATATGAACAGCTATTCCCTCCTAACGTCCTGATAGAATTTATACATCTTTGTTATGGGTTCGAATCGCGAAATGCATCCGGTTAATTTAATGCAACCGTCAACGTCAGTCGGAGAGAAATGCAATTTCATAAAATGCATTTTCAGCACCATTTCCTTATCGCTATATGATATGACGAAATAAGTATATATACACATAGGTCAATATGTGCAATGCATGATAGAACTAAAACCTTCTGGCGATTTGATCATACTTCATTGTAAAATACTTGAGATTGGCATTCAATATGATACGAGTCGATGATATAAGCTTTGATGATGATAACATTTGTGCACGATACTAACCTCAAATTTGGTAGAAATACAGGTCAACTCGATTGATGTTATGCAAAACACATATTTCAATAGACAATCAAAATCATAAACAGAATACAATCCACATCTTCAGCTGTTGACATGAAAGATATGGGTGTACATACTGTGATTACGTGGGGCATATTACAAAAATGTGTTTGCTTCTACCAGATCTGAGTTTTGATATCTCATATATGATAGACTGGACGTTATTCTCGGATGAGTGGCATATATCTAATTCACAAAATAAAAACTCGAGAATGTTTCAAAATAAAAATTGGTTCTGACATCATTTTTAAACTTCAGATAAGGAATTCGTTGAAAATATATAAGTACGTTAAATCCTGAGAAATCTCAATCTAATCAGATCCCAACTTTTCTGAGAGTTTCATGAAATAAATAATTCATACAATTAGAACATCTCTTGGGCCAATTATTCAAATATGACATTGACTTCCGCGTTCCGCCGACAGCCAATAAAAATGGAAACTAAATTGACCGATCGACATACCCGACCGTTAATGTTAATTGATTGTGGGGACGGTCGATCGGGTGCGCCAACTGAATAATCACCAATTTCTGTTCACGTATTCAATTGGCTGAAGTTTGTTTCGTTATAAAACGTGACTTGAAAGAATTATTCCTTGAAATAAGTTAAATCTCTGAATTCGAGGCAAATAAGAAGTGACTCGTTTAAAATATCTGTGACATTAATAATACCAACTTGCCGAATAACTTCTGGGAGTTACAGGAGAATATATGTCTTGTTGGGTAGGCCTAGTTCTGAAATTCTTCCAGCTTTGATTTTTAATTTCATTTTCATAAGTGTACTACTTTTGTATTCATTTCTGGTTGATCAGGCCTATGTTATCATCATTTAATTATTCATATTTGTCTTAATTTTCATATTCAAACATTATGAGCCATATCGACTCACTGATTTTCGATTCTTTTTTCTTTGAAGTCAACATCATAATCATCATTCCATTTCGATTACAACCTCTCCTAGATTTCGTCATCAACTTATATTGTGTAACTTATATTATATATGTGTTTCTCGTCCTATTATTATTTTATTATTACTCTCAAAAAATGTTATCATTGCAGTTTTGTATATTTTAATCAATTGATTTTCATTCTGAGTTCATGCGATCTTGATGTGAGAATCTTGAATGAAAATATATATGTATCAAAGAGAAACAACATTGAATGAAATAGAAGGGAACAATTGATGATGTGAATGAAATTGAAACGTCTTCTCGTAGGAAAACATTGAAAATCATTAGATATTTAATTTGAATATTATATCAGTTGTGTAGTTATAGATGGTGATGTTTGCAACTTTCCATATTGAATCTTCTCGCAAATTTTGAAATATTCGAAACTTCACATGAGGAAACTTCAATTTCTGAGATTTCTGAAACCCATACACTTTCTATACAAAAATCATGTCAGAATAGAGAAGATGGAAGACAAAAAAAAAATGGAAAAAGTCGAAAAAAGAGAAGTTTAAAATTGAATATTCTTCCTGATAGATACAGATGATTTGATTGCCATTTAAACCCGACTGCAGTATTTTACTACAAAATATTGTTGGATGAACTCATTTTGATGAATAGTTTCCTGTGGGTTGGTGAGATTGTCCATGCGGAGCCCGATCCGGACGACCCTACCTCTCATCATTTTTTGCTATAAATACGAAACAGACACGCACTCTGTTACTACGATTGGGAGAGTTCAACAAGATGGACAACTCAATGAATATTGTATCGGACCTCACACATATAAATCGACTCGTTAAATTGAATTCCGACATCAGCAACAAATTACGAGTATACATTTGAAAAATCGATAATGCAAGCTGGTATAGAATATTCAGTTGCAGATAAATATGTATCTCACAGCTCGTGACTACATTTATATTTAATCTAATTCAAAAATAATTATTACTGTAATGACCAATATAATAGCACGGTTATACAAAGATGGAAATTGATAACAACAAAAAAATCCTATCGTTCTCACTGAATTCAACACATATACCTACAGCTTTCATGTCATGAATTTAATTGGGTTTGATTCAGTTCAGCATCTTCATCTTATTGCCATCTTACACACTATTCATGTAACGGGCAAAACCTATCGCGTCCAACCTACATATTACTCATCACTTATGATCACCAAATTACATCGTATTGAATTCATCATGCGTCACTCTACATAAGAGAATACAAACTTGATACAATTCAGCCTCTACTCAGGAACAATTCCCTACGTGGGATGGATATATAAGATCATATTCGCATGTTTAAAGATGAGAATAGAATAATATGAAAATAAAATGAAATGTAAACGATAACTGATTGGGACAAGTTAACCATGTAAAAAGATAGCTCAAGCCCTGTACAAAGCAAATCAAACAAAGCAAACTATAATTATATGGAGCATTTGCGAATATTACTATATACAGTGACGCAGGCAATTTCCTTGAAATGAGAACGACGCAGCAATTAGGAAATTGGTATTAGTGAGTTGACTCGATCACCATGTGAAATCCAATTAACTCGACCGACCACATACCAAACCAACCAGATGGGGCAATAAACCACAGCCTAATTGAGAAACGACGTAAAATACACAAATGACAAATTATTTACACGTAAGCCACAAATATCTGTCAGGAGTCATGTGGAGGATGTGTGAGGATAGCTTCAACAGATTTATAATCGATAACATCAGCAGTTTCATATAGCTATTCGCTCAATCAACAGATTGGTTATAAGTTAATCCGGATGAGCGGATGATAGCTGACGATGAGATTTTTAATCAAAACTGTGGCTCAGGCGATACTCGAACTGTCCCGATCTGTCAGTTTCCAAAGTGAAGCCTTGACCGATAAAGCAGACGGACAACTCATAAGTACACACAAACTATATCTTTGATGGTGAGAAAGCAATTGTTTCTCATTATTATTTTTATAATCAATTCCACATCCCCATCCAACGATGTCGAGTTTGGAGGTCCAACGTCGTTTCTGAAGCTGCCTGAGATGTCGATACCGGTGAGCAATTTCTTCTTCATTACAATAACAATATGAAAAAGTTGAGGACAAACAAAATTTTACTGAGATTGTGATTGAAAAATAAAATGTTGGGAACATTATTCTAACAATATGTGAGATCACTCGAAAGAGGCCTTCACATTCTGAGGTCACATTCTGCGAATTGATTTGGATGCTCGATCATTGGGGATGTATAAACCCTCCCCGATACGTGAACTTCTGGAAACACGTGCTAGAGCACGGTTACTCTTAGGGGAACGGACCTACCCACAGGCAAACGGCATATTGAATTAGATATTTTACTTCGTGCTTTGAGGTCCTCGGAGACATGATAACTACGGTATATATTGAGGTTATGTTAATTGCTGGTTATAATAGTAACAAAGTTATTGTCGACCGTATTATCGGCAACAGTGGTGAAACCCAATGCAGATCGAGCAATATACATTACACACGATGAGAGAAACATTGGCAACCCTTGTTATGTTTTGTCACTGATTTTCAACAATGCCTCATTGATAGGCCTATATGGAACTAATTATTCATATATAATGAGTTAGCGATGATTTCCAGTCATAGCCAAGATATATTGGCGGCTATGAATGATGATGAGAAGATGAGATGATGGGTTCTTTCATCGGGAGTTTTTGACAGTGGGAAGGCGGGTCGTGACCTATCGTTGAGGAGCCATCCCATGCATGAATACTTTCAAAAAACATGATAAAATTTGATTCAGGATAATCGAGCGTAACAGAAATCGAACAGCAGTCTCCTGAATGACAATTCAGCACACTACCTACTGATCTATCTGACATTTTCCATTGTAGGGTGGTAATATCGCCTTTGCTCCGTCAAAACGATCCGAAACTCGCATCCTTTGCCTTTATGGGGAGTTGAACGGCGGCTTTGTGTCAAGTTTTGTATATCAAAATGAGAAATATAAATGTATCTATAGATACCAACGTTGGCCTATAATCTGTTTAGTGCATGGAGTGTTTATATAATAGTATGTTCGGGTAATATGATCTGCTAAAAGCACTAGTGGCGTTGTCTACCAGACACTAACGGGTTGACTTTTCGCTAAACTACCAATCACAGATACATCCATGATCGAAGTGAGCAGCGCCACTGTAAGGCCTACCTCGGAGAGTCCAGAATCAGGGAGGCAGAGCTGCCCTCATATAACAGCAGACCTCAACTCCCTTGGCTAATACGAGTATATTGAATTAGTCTTGGAGACCTGCGTGGTCACTACTCACGACCCCTTGCGACACTCCCCTGTCACAGTCCTATTGATTAGGCGGGCACGGCCTCTTTGTGATCGTGGCCTGATGACACTACGTCACGATTCGGTCTGAATTTACTGACGACATTGTAGATACGACACTCTTGTTGCCGCCTCTAACTCATCCTGTAGTTCAATTACCGTATTACCTGCAACAGAAAAACATACCACAATTAGAAACTTTTATAGGCTGTTGCTAAGCGTGATTCAACATATTTCTGCAACTAAAACACTATACAAAGACGTGCAATTGTATCAGATGATCGTATACCAAACAAACATAAATTACACCGTTCCATTTGTATATATATGGGGTATTTACCAGGTGTTATGTTTCTTCGGGACAGAAAATTGGAAGAAAAAAGAACTGATCTTTGAAACGCGTTGAACGCTTACACAGTTACATCAAAATTATGTAACTGAAATCTTCACACATTATTATTGTGGTAGAACTTCTACCGTCGTGGATACAACTATATACACGAAGCGATGGTTAAAAATATATGATATAAGTACGCCATTATCTTAAGTACTGCGCCTGAAAGGATATCTACTCAGTACTCAGTTCGATACCAGAGAACGTGCCACTCCGTCTACTAGCTGCCATTCTAGACGTGTCGGCAAACAACAACAACATCGTAGAACGTTCTCGTGACGCTGTGAAAAAGACTGTCATAATGGTGTTTACTCTATTTTAGTGGCAGTTGATAGAAAAGTGGAGACGATGCATTCGAGAGGTACATTCACACCGGTGACGAGTTGTTGAGAACACGGACAGTATCACTGGTACGAGCACGTTCATTGAACAACTATGTAATATTGGATATTGATACTGAACAACGAACAATAACAAATGTATACCATTCATGAATCGAAGCGTCCGTCAACTGAGACAAACTCTAAATATCATTCTTCTCGACCCTCCATCCAACAACTGATAATATCGATAAATATATATATATATATATATATATATATATATATATATATATATATATATATATATATATATATTCAAATATATATATATATATATATATATATATATATATATATATAGGTATATATATATATATTAAAATATATATGTATATATATATATATATATATATATATATATATATATATATATATATATATATATATATATATATATATATATATATATATATACATATATACACATATATATATATATATATATATATATATATATATATATATATATATATATACATATATACACATATATATATATATATATATATATATATATATATATATATATATATATATATATATATATATATATATATATATAGATATATATATATTAAAATATATATGTATATATATATATATATATATATATATATATATATATATATATATATATATATATATATATATAGATATATATATATTAAAATATATATGTATATATATATATATATATATATATATATATATATATATATATATATATATATATATATATATATATATATATATATATATATACATATATATATATATATATATATACATATATACACATATATATATATATATATATATATATATATATATATATATATATATATATATATATATACATATATACACACATATATATATATATGAATATATATATATATATATATATATATAAATAAATATATATATATATATATATATATATATATATATATATATATACATATATATATATATATATACATATATATATATATATATATATATATATATATATATATATATATATATATATATATATATATATATATATCAATACATTCAACTCGACTGATACAAACTATAGATATCATCTTTCTTGATCCTCCATTTGACAAGCGATAATATCGATATGTCGTATCGAAACTGTTCGAAATACGGATCGACACTCGCTTCGGATAGACAGTCGTTCGCGAGAGTATTATCTATATACCTCTATCATTGTATAACCGTCGTCTTTTTATGTGGCGTATCTGTTGCACACTTCGTTTTATCATGTGATGTGTCTAGACACGTATGGTGGTGGATTCAATAAGAAAACGTCATTGTGGGTGTCGTGTGAGAGAGACAAAAAATCTTAATCAATATATGAAATGATTTGACAAATACTAAGATGTCACATTACTGTTTTTTTTATATGGGCCTGGCAGGCCTGCATACAGTTTTTGGGGGATTGTTTTTGTTGTTTTTATTGACATTTCTCATGGAGAAGATATATGTTTTCTCCACTAGAGTCCACAAAGCCTATTCGGGCTTGTCTGTGGCATGAACATGATATTTCAACGAACAAGAGTGATTACATAATACTATGTCAAATTATAGTTGGATTAACACCATTGGGAAAATGAAAAGGCCTAAAAAAGAACAGACATACAAAACATCATGAAATAGAAGAGAAAAAATGTAATAGAAACGAAGAGATGAGGATGGTCAGAAGCTATAATGAGAACGGAATAAACTATTTCTCTCTTTGGTATCGAAATCATCTGAATAGCGAATAAGATAGAAACAGAGTGTAGACCATGTGAGACGAACTATAAGATAAATCTGACTGTGATTATTGAAATATTACATCAACAAAACTACATACTTGGACCGATATTCATGAATATGTGAAGCTATCAACATTCAAATGGTGGTTGAGTTTAGTCTAAGCAAGCAAACAAAATTGGTGGAGGTGCCGGGCTTACACGCTGTTAGCTGCTAGAGCTCTCTCTCATCTTGTTTATATTTCTCTCTCTCCTGTCCACACTGTATAGGCTATAGTCCAATAGTCGAAAGCAAAAGATGGATGGAGAAAGAAACAGAGTCTATACGAAATAGAAAAATGACCTCGTTATCGACGCTCCTTTAAACTCCAACATTCATTCATTCATTCATTCATTCAATTCCACCAGAAATGCCTAATGTGCATACAATGCTTCTACTACTACACAATGAAAGTGGAGAGTACGATACCTACGGAGAGTAGCAAAATAAAGCTAGTTCATTAATATAACAGTTATATTTTCCAATCTTATATTTCCCAGTCCTGGTGTTGAAGTTCATTGGTTTTGAATAATTAAAATGGGGTGGTAAGATCACCCTTGTGGTGCCCCGTCAAACGATCCTACTTTTCATCCATAGCCTTATTGGGAAACAATGATTTTGTATCAAGTTTCGATGTTATTTAAAAAAAAAAAAAAAAAATTTTTTCTCTGTGTCAACTTAAGGGCTGTATCATTACTCTTATCATGCAGCTATACACCAAGTAATTTGTATTTGCTTTTTTCTGGCTTGCATCATGGCCCGCTCTCACTAACAGTTGAAACAACTATATTATCTCGATAAATACTATGAGAGAAAAATAGCACGGAGCAACAACCGCCAACTGTTCTCGAACCATTTGAGTGACGCCATTGCTGCAGCCTGTCTGTTTGTAAATATCAGTATATGATCATGAATAATGCAAAAATGAGTCGAGCATTTTGGTATTATGATATAATAATTTTACCAAAGTAAATATTTACACGTTCAACCTTTTGTCGTCGAGATGAGAGCTTTCACATCATCGGCTTACAGCAGTATTCTGACGTCACAACTCTATCATAAAAACCTGACAGAAACCAACTTTAAGGGGCCACGCGAGTGAACGAATACCACTAGAGTAACAACACATTTAAAACGGGTTTCAGATCAACTGGGTGAAATATCTTTTGATATTTGTATCTACGAAAGAAGGTCGTCTACCGACTGAATGATTGTGAATTGGCCAAAGATTATACAATTTCGCTGAAAATTCATGAGGATCTTGATATAATTTTGAACGATAAAGTCGAGTTTCTTATTGTGAACCTCATCCGGAAAATCATAGTACCTTGGAACCACATCGGCTGACCAATGTTTTTTTTTTCAATAACATCGAAACCTGATACAGAATCATTGTTGCCCGATTAAGGCTATGGATGGAAGGTAGGATCGATTGAACGGGGCACCACAAGGGTGATCTGATGACCTCATTTTAATTATTTTGAGGTAATGAACTTCAACGCCAGGAGTGCGTTGTATGTGCCCATAATTCTCCACCGCAAATAAAATAATTTCAGTTTCCAAAAGTCCGGAAAACATTATGAGTGGAAAACGTTTATGTGATATATCCGGACACTATACCAGCATTTGAGATGAGAGCTAGCACAAAACACACAAATGTTGGCATCCTCAACTTTGAACTAAGTCTCTTGGGCAATGTTCACTTCTTTCCATCAACAACACATGTAAAGTTCATCATTATACAGAAGGGACAAAAATGGGTGATGGGTTTAAATTGGTATGGTTAGAGCTATCACTTTACTAATCAAATACCGTGGCCAATTTTTACTTCATCCACGCATTCGCTTTGAGGACTGTGGGAAACCACGAACAACCAAGTCAGAATGATAAAACAAATGTTCGTTGGTCCTTTTTTCCCATCAACTTCTTATTTTCTTCTCTTCTCATTTGTAACGTTTGATTTTGGTTAACCAAAATGGAAAATGAAATGTAGGCCTATATATATATATAATGACATACAAACATTAAATTGTCAAATCTTCAAAATGTATTCACTCCACTCAAACCGGAGACGTCCTCTTGGTTTGATCCCAATGCTCTACCCACTGAGCTAAGCAGACTCAGATTCCAGTCGAAAGATCTCAGTAGACCGTGTAACTTTGTTACCACGTGTACCTAAAGATACATTGTGAAAAAACTTACACATGTGAGAAGTGAATTACACTGTGTGAACAGTTGAGCTGATGTGAGAAGTAACACCGTGAAAAAAGTTACACTTCACACTGAAAAAGTCCGTTACACTTTCAAGAGTCCACGGGAGTCGATTTATCGAAATATCAGTTTCTTGGTGATAACTTTTGAACGGTACGAGATATCAAAATTATAATACGCGAACAACACAGATAATTATAATGGCTTCGAGATAATATAAGTTATAACTACTCAAGTCTTGTCGCATAACTATCAAGCGTCGACCGCTAAAAAATATGTTTTTTCAGCTGTCGACGCTTCACAGTTATGCAACGTGACTTGAATAGTCGTAACTTATATCATCTTGAAGCTATAATTATCTGTGTTTCTCGCTTATTAGAGTGTTGATATCTCATACCATTCAAAAGCTATCACCAAGAAACTGATATTTCGATAAATCGACTCCCGTGGACTCTTAAAACGTATCCCACACACACACCAAGTGACAATATATCAATGCCTGCATTCATGCATGTATTCATAGACTGGCTTTCACGGCAAATACTCGAGTGAAAATGTCAGGTTTGTTTTCTATCATAACTCAGAGACACAAGCGAACGGGGGAAAAGAAAGGTAAAGATATTTCCATATAGAAGAAAATATGATATTGGTAGAGAGAAATCGAAAGACGAGGTATAGATAATCGATAAATCAGCTTTCGATTTCGTTTTACTCTTATTTCATGAGAACTATCAGTTTTATCTTATCATATTGCAGACCATTTTATATTAACAAATGTGTCCATTTTGACGGACTGCATCGAATGGTCGAATCATTCAGTCTGGATCGGACAGTCACGACATTGCTCAGGGCACTGAGGTCAAGTTAGGAGTCGCGAGTTCGAGTACCGCATTATATATGAAGTTCTGTGAACATCTGCTCATTAGTACATCTCCACTAACCTAGCTAACGTTGTTTGTATATTTATTCATTTATTTATTGTGATTTTCATGCTCGGGAGCATGATGGCTACTGTACGGCCACAGAACATCCTGATATGCTCTCTTTAGCCAGACTTTATAACTGTCTATTGAAGCCATCAATAACATGCAATATAAATTCGAAGTTTCTGCTCGACTTATTCTTATTATTGTCGAGGGACGTTCTCATGGAAGTATGTAGATTTATTTGGAGCGCCTGAAGATCGCACACTGGAATACGGACACTACAAAGAATGAACGTGATCTTGGCGTGTTTATTTGAAAAGTGGATGTGAAAGTGGGTCCTACTATCACTCGAGAACCTTCTCAAGGGAACAATAAAAACCTGACCATACTTCCTCTGTACTGTTATCAACTAGGCAAACGCGTTATGTGTTGCCGCGTTGATGGATGAGCTGGAACATATCACCTTATCTTTGGATTGGTTATTATATATATATATATATATATATATATATATATATATATATATATATATATATATATATATATATATATATATACACCTCGAGATCCAAACCATTACATCACTGCCATCTTATTTTCCATTATTGATTTCTATGATGATAAAGAAGGCTTTGTTTCAATCGCTTACATTTAAGAGGTGACACCTGTGGCTTGGATTTAAGTGGTATCTTAATAGCTTTGAGTGATTTAAAAAAATTACAATATATATTTTTTTACATCGAAACGGCTGCTTCGATTTCAATGAAAGTTCGGAATAATGAGTATAATTATTACATTGAGATTCCCTAATAATTTGAAATGTCTCGGATGAAAATTATTTCACGAATATTTTCCTCTGGGTTATTCTAATGGGATTTTTGAAAACTTTGAAATGAGTTTTCTCAGAAGTGGTTCAACCGATTGCGCCTCAAAACTATACAGTATCGAATTAGATAATGACACTTGTGTATGCCAAGTTTCAACCGATTTTGAATTTTAGTTTGACCTGTGGAGCGCGAAAAAAAAAAAAAAAAACAGTCACTTTTTTGGGGGGTATGGCGAAATTGAGTCTTCGCTTCGCTCATCCAATTACTCGAAATAATAGCTCTTACGGCATTATTACACGCCAAACCCACGTTCACTCTTGGTAGGATCCTTATTCCGGTATGCGCTCTTCAGCGCCCCCATTCATTATCCTATCTCGTCAACTTCCGAATTAGCGAAGCACTATTGTGATACACCGAGAGTACTATGACCATCACTATTTTAGGTATTCAAAATGATATATATTTCATAGAAAATTGTTCAATCAATATTCAAGATTGTGATGGTTAATGATCAGAGACTTTCAATATGGTAAACATTTCTACCGCTAGAGCACGCGTTTGTTTCACGCGTGAGTGCTATCGTGTTAACGTTAATGCTACGCGGTGTTATCACACGTCACTTCAGTGCGTTCGTGTGAACGGTTCATTGTAAATGGACCACCCGTTTCGTTGCATGTACGTACAAAGGTATAATATGATATATATATATATAGGCCTATATAATACTAATGGACAAAAATTATTAAAATGTGAGTGTATGAAGTATAGGTGTACTATACTTGCACTCAACTCCGAACCAATCACTCTATGGCAGTTATTATAAATGGTGTTATATATCACGTGATATTGCTATCGAAACTCCCCATCGCTGATTGTCGGATATGCAAGAGACGGGCGGTCGATACGGTCACGTGATTCGAATGACGTCAGTAAATTTAACAAAACTATTAAAATCGTTCATATAAAGTAGAATTTTTTTACGGTGAAAAATCTGCTAATATTTATTACAGATATACTTGTTAACACGAGAAATAAAGGCACGCGAAACACACGAGCGCTAATGCTGTGAGATAGGTGAGACGGGCGATTGTAACCTTCATGTCACACGGACACAAGTACAGTATGTAATATTCACGAGCGTAAGGTTTCTGCTATATAAACTATATGACGTAGTTTTTACGATCAGTAAAAGAGATGATGTGCTCGATTGGGTGTTTCACCGGATAGTGAGCGTTACCGATTGGACGTGCTGATCGGTCAAGTCATGTTGGATAGATAGTTGTGACTCAATTCCACCGAGTTATAGACGGCAGTGTTGGCGGGGTAGCAGTATACCGGGTGGCAGGTGGAAACAGTGTCAAGAACGCCAATAATTCTGACGGCAGACAAAAACATGGCGTACTTGTGTTCCACTGGAGTGAATAGTAATCCTTCAACAAAAAAACTTATTTTGCATCGTAGACGATGGTATATTGTTGATTCTATTGTTCTGTTTGCTCAATTTTAATTGATTATATCGAGGGGTAAACAACTAGTAAATTTGGTGTGTACCTGATTTTAGATTTCAAGGGATTTCAGCAAGATGCAATGACAAGTGTAGGCCTACACCAGATTTGAGGAGTTGTTAATACCTATGATTATATAAACACACAATATTTGCAGGTTATACATCGATAAAAATACTACTTGAATTGCTCGTAGACTATATATGGTGTACTCAATTCGCTATAGGCATTGTGTACCATCATGCAATAGTTACCCTGATGATTGTACTTTTCACTTGAGTGAGAAATGTTTGAATGTATTCGTGTGAATGAAATAGATGGAATGGATAAAACATGTACAGAAGAGGTTGAATATAAGTAGGTTACATTCAAAATAATGGCAGATCAGCCAAAATTTGGCAATTTGAAAATTGGCCTTGAGAGGTTCGGGAAAATGTGGACGAATCTTTTGTTGGGTGAAATTTTTTCCTCCATTCGGCTCACGTATTTGTGATTTCATTTGATATTTCGTTTGATATTTTGTGATGTATAATTCAGTGTGAAAATGTCTGTTATACTGATACTGGTATTTTCTGCATATGATAGCGATTACATGAAGTGGTGGATGAAGGTAGAATAAAATGCATCATAGAGAAGAAGATGAATTGTTCCCTTATTTTCTCACTCAAACATTATAAGCTATATTGATTCACTTATTTTCGTTCTTTGTTGACATTATCATCATTAAATTTCAATCACAACCATACCTAGATCCAATCAACTCATATTTTGTTTCTCACCCTGTTATTATTTTATTATTCTCTCGAAAATATTTTTATTGTTAATTCTTATATTTCAATTGATTGATTTGTATTCTGTGATTCATGTGATCACAATGTAAGACAGAATATATATATATATATATATATATATATATATATATATATATATGTATATATATATATATATATATATATATATATATATATATATATATATATATATATACGAACTCTGGCAGAAAATGTGCATTTACTCACTTCATCACGCCTAATCTATAGAAAAATTAATAGTCCAACGTGTGTGGATGAAATATAAATTGCGGATTTCAATTCCGAGAAAAAATCATTCCAGAAGACCGCAAGTTTACGTGAAATGATGGAAGAGAGGAAGAGTCAGTATAGACTAGAGTGATGTACCCAACGCGGCCAGCTGTTTACGAGTGACGTCGTTACACGCGTGTATTGGTCGAGACGAGAATAGTAACAAGTTATTTCTACTCTTCAAGCTTCTGTGGGATGCTGCGAGAGATGACGATGGAAATAGGTATTATGACTACACCTTGATACGTGTTCAAACAAACATAGTTGAGCTTGTTTCTTGTTAGGCGTTATGCGAGGTTCAACAGAACTTGGGAGTGGAAAATGAGGGAAGATTGAAAAAATTATGAATGTATGAATAAAGTAATAAGAGGAATAGGTGAAAAAGGACTTAAGACTTGCAATCACAGATGAATAAGTGCTCCAGTGTGTCATGGCTTACACAATTTCACATAGTTAATTTTGTCAAAATAGGTAATTTGGAAACCAAATATAGATAAGATTTGGATGATTTGGATGGAGATTTGGAGCATAAGACGGTGAATGAAAATTTATCAATAAAAGAGAACACTCAAGTTATGAAATTCTTAAATCTACAATTATATATACACATATTTAGAAAAATTAATCGGACATCTATATACATATATATTCAAAGTGATCAATATCAGAGTAAATTGCATATATACAAAAGAATAAGCTTTCAAGTACGCATATGACTAAGAACCAGCGGTCGCTACTCCAATGTGTAGCAATAATTGGGAATTTACGGACAATGTTATTGGTCAACATCAATCGGTGGACATTGTAGAATGTTCATTATAGAAACGACTGCCATATCAATATTGAGAAGCAACAATGGTATCACCGATTCAGAAACCGAAGTCAAAGTTAGGGGGGGGGGAGGTGGAGAGTACTGCATGAGGTTCCAATTCTTTCTTCCACTGATCTCAAATTCAGTTGCAATACCACCTGCTCATTCATATTCCCAAATAATATTGTTATTGGTGAGGTCGTGCAAACAATACAATCGAATCAACTAATCATCGATAGTATCAACAAAAAGCACTATCCCCACAGAGATATACGCTTGAAACAATAAATTAACGCAAAGGTTTATATTGTCACGATACGTCTGAATGATCTTCAGACATTCAGAACCCTTTAACTTTGCGTTAATTAACGAGGTGAATGTTTGGTAAACTTGTAGTTGTTGGTTTGTAAACTTTTGAGACGTATTCGAAGAGCTATAACTGTCTAGCGCGCGGCGCGTGGAGAAAACTTTAACCATTTGTTTTGACTTTAGCGGAGCAGAGTTGGAACTGTAGTTAAGCGATGAGGAGGAGGAGGGGGAGGAAAGGGGGGATACCTGTGAGATAAATGAGCCGTGAGACAAACGAATGGAGAATCGAGCCCATGTGAGATAAACACCGGGGAGAGGCCCAGAGATCACAAAGGTGTGTTTATAACAGCTAGTGTGGAAATAAGTGATATGTTTATTGAGACAGGTTGAGATCGGGGGGTGGAGCTGTGAGATGTCATTCAGGGAACCGGGGTTGGATTGCCACTGATCGCCCATTGCATATTTCGTGTTTCCCGCAGTCATAATTCGTGAATGGTGAAATGGTTGGAATCACTTTCTGAGAATCATCGATATTCAAGACACCACATATTATACAGCTCTGCATATAATATTTAGTATATTATGAAACGGATAACGGATAACTACATGTATCACATATGGTGTCGGCATTTGATTGGTGAGCGCGTCGGTCGTAAACATTTCGTTAGTGAATTTCGCGTTCAAACTTGGTTTTCTGATTCAACTTTGAAAGCTTCTATTTTTTTTAAAATATAAACATCACACAAGGATGAAGTTTGTGTACACAAAAGTAGCAATTTGATGAGTTAATTTCAATTGCTTCTTTCGAAGTGAAAGTCTAAAACGTTACCCATCTTTCTTTGATGAGGTTTAATCTCACTCGGAATATATAGTATGCAAAAATACAATTAATGAAAATACAACTTGGAAACGACAAATGATAATGCACTGGCATGTTTTTACGAGCATAAAATGTATCAACGGAAAGCTTAGAAAACTGGTGCACCTGCTCAGTAGACTTATCCTCAAAATTTTGCAAATAACATGTGAAATTAAATCTGAAATTGTATTTGTCAATTCACCCGTTAATTTATAGAACAGTTACCCGAAAAAATATCGGGACAGTAATCATTAATTCCTGGATTTATAATGGTATGAACTATGAAGCACCATTATGAGATGGACATTAAGGATTACCGACATAATTGGACGAGTTCAGACATTCTCAATAGAGCAATTGCATGTCAATATAATTTGTGAGCGAATGTTTGAAAGTGATTTTAAAATTGTATTGGATACATTCTGAATAAAAAGTGATTCTTTATATAAGAGCTAAGACTACTAAAAAAATAAGGACATGATGTCCTGGTTTTTAAAAACGAATATCAGTAAGAATAGAGAAGCAATGCTTGTGAGAGAGAAATTATATAATATATAAACTCTTTTTGGAACTTTGAAGAGCAAAAACACAAGGAAAATGTGTAGAATGTTGAGAGAAAGGAAATTTGTAATATCACATTTCTTATCAATTTTTCATACATTCCATCCTGGCAATATTCTCGAATAATGTATGCATCAAATTCAATACTTCAACTGTGATTTCCTATGAAACAATTCGTCAATTTCATATTTTGTTATGTGAAAATCACCCTGATCAAGGGTAAACTCTTGGCAAATTCACACTTTTATGAAACCATATTACGTACATAGGCTATACGTATGTTAGAGTGTTTTTCTATAGTGCATATTGAGAGTTAGAAAAGATACAAAGAAAAAGATAGAAGAGTGGGTGTAGGAGGAAGGAAAAGACAGCTAGTCCATCTACCAAAGAGAGTGAACTGAATTTAATACGACCAGGGCGGAGAAGTTGAGACCACTCCATTTAGCCAACGAAACTGTAGATAACTAATGCTTCGACAAACTTTCGTTCACTTTGTCACTCATTCTTCCAACAGACCACCATGCTAAGTAGGGCATCGCGACGCATTCCAAGCGTCGTCGAAGAGGGGCGTCACGGCGTCACTTCACAGAGTTATTTCAACAACTTTGCAGTCGCATGCAACGTACACACGTGCGTGAGAGAGAGACAGAGAAAGTTATTTGACGAGGGATGAAAGGTAAA
This sequence comes from Brachyptera risi, assembly GCA_964007535.1. Classification (NCBI taxonomy): domain Eukaryota; kingdom Metazoa; phylum Arthropoda; class Insecta; order Plecoptera; family Taeniopterygidae; genus Brachyptera; species Brachyptera risi. The sequence goes on from OZ023337.1 coordinate 22,015,218, forward strand.
GTGATAGAGGTGTAATAAGAACGTGGGGTTAAATGGAGATGTTTTGCAATGCAATGTTATCTGTCATCAGCGACGTGAATTGAAGACCAAAAAAATATACATACATTTAAATACATCTCAATCTAGGTGGAATTTAATTTAGGACGTTTCGTTCAAGTATGAATCCAATATTCGTTGATATATGAATCCTAATTGCTCCAAATTGTTGGAGGGGTGTATATAAAAACACAGTGCGTATAAAAATAGACAAAGTCTTCTTGATCATTTTTTTTCCATGTCCACGAACCAGTGTGATTGAATGAAAGGTATATCAATACCAGAATAATGTTGTGCTCTTCAATAATTAATATGACATAATATTTTTGTGAATTCAATCAGTTTCAAGATGGTACGTCAATAATCACCAAGAATGTGATTCATTGACGTATCTTCTTGGAACCGATTGAATTCACAAAAATAGAATGTCACACAACAAGAAACATACAAGCATACAAGTCGCATACAAGTCGCATACAAGTCGCATACAAGCGCAAGTGTAGAAGCATACACGTCTCTTGGTTTCCATATAATTTTTGTTCGATTGAACTATTATCAAACGTTTCTTTATTGAGTCAAGTTGAACTAGTTCGTGAATATAAAAAAAATTGCGAGGGTGAATTTATCTTTTTATATATAAGCACCGTGCACGCACCCCCTTGAGACGTATCCAGTCTCCATAGGACAAAAAGTACCCACCAGGGTGATTATTTGTGAAAATATAGTGAATGTTTATTATGGATAGACAATATTTCAGAATGTATTTCTCTGGAGGGTGTGAAGCAGCTTCACAATGATACATTCATCCGGAAAGTCACGATTGTTAATGCTTTGGTTGACACTGAAAATGTACTCAAAACATGCATCTCACGTTGAGTATAATTTGATTATTTCTCGATGTTTTTCATCGAGTACAGTATCGATGTGTTCGTAAAACCTTTGGCCTTTGGGCCTTAGGGCTGAACCAGAACTGAACAGTTCAACAGTATGCGCTTGACATACAAGACCAGATAAATGTCATGCAATTTTTTGTAGTAAATCAAGGTAACAAAAACTATCTATCTGAGTCAAGAGTTATAGGTTTGCTGATGAAATTTGGTTCATCGGATAGAGGAAGTTTTACTCAACCAATATATCAATTGCCATTTTCATGCTAACTATTCAATGGTTTTGTTGTGTGTAACGGTCTAACATATTTTCCAAGTAATTTTCCCAATATTTTCTCGGAATTTTTACCTTTCTTTCATTTCAAATTTTCAATATACTATTAACACATTGATACATCAATGAATCATAAAAAATATACATTTTTGTGGGTGATTTCCTCTCGAGAGATTTCCGATGGATACTAACTGTACTGTACGTGATAAACAACCAGGTGGGTAAATATACTCCCTCTCGCGATACCTATCTATCAGAACAAACAAATAAACATCTATATTTGACAAACACAAACACTCGACTAAATTCTCTTTCAAACATTCGATGAAAAATAGACGCGGTGTGATATTTATTCGATTGGCTTACAACTACGGAAGCAATGTGTTTGAGAAGAAGAGGAACTTTTGCCAGAACGATTTAGAATTGTAATAAATTAGCGCCTCTAATCTGCGTGCAAAGGTTTGGCTAGGAGATGGATGGTGAGCATGGGCTTACCATCTGTCAGCCACCGGACTAACGACTGCTGAAGGTAAGCTGCGTTGTACATATACAAAATCCGAGAGGGTGAAGTTATATCCGAGCTATACGTCATCTAGTCAAGCGCTGGCCATCAATTGGCAAACTTGGGTTCGATTTCCGTAATTACTCATATCCTGAGTGAGAGTATTCGTTGTTTCCCTCAGTTTGTGAAGGATACATTGTGATGGTTCCTCATAATTAGGTCACGACCGTCTTTCTCCAACAATTCCAAGAGACTGAAGAGGATTACTCGCTAGACAGATGACGCTTTAGACAGGTCCATCGACTGCAATGAAGATAACAATATGAGGGCGTTCGTACAAAACGTCTAGGACTGAAGGTAAACGTCTAAAAGTGATGGTTTGTCAGGCATATATCCTTAATCGAATCGGTGGATTCTGGATAACAATATTTTCTTAGAGTAACACCGACAGTGAGGTTGTTTTGTCACCCATTTTTCAATTCCGTGCTGAACAATTAGATGTAACTTATCAGTTAAGAGTCAATCATATTTCATTCAATAAATCAGATGGATTGAGGAATCTGAAAAGTTTGTCAATAGATATTTCGGATCATTTGACACTCCATTTGAATATGTATCCATGGACAACTTACTGTCTTCTGATAGATGAGTATGTATTACAATTATGAAGCGGGAAAAGCTGGTAGTTCCCTTGAAACGAACCGTACATTTGCTACAAATTGGAGACGATATTATGAAGGAGTTTTGGAAGCTTTTACAAGTTTGAGTTGTTCTTAAATACTTGCATCATGGCCGTAGAGGTAACAACGTTGAGGGGAAAGATATGTCGAGATATTACAGCTTAAACATGAGTGAAATCTCATTTTCTACCTGAATGGCCAAGTCAGTGAACTTTGTGTATTTAATAGAATTGTACAGGTGTATCAGGCGAACAGAAAACAGTATTCTACTTCCAGCCTGAGCTCTACATGACGCGTGATATAACCGAGCCGTTGACGCACCGTGATATCCCACTAGTTTTTCATACTACATAGCATACACATTGCAAGTACATCATAACTGCTTGACCCATCATGATGTATCCCACAAGTGACCGAATCCCATCGGCGACTACCGGTACGTATAGTTTGAATCAAAAGTAGAAGTCCTTTTTCTACCCGACTAAACATGTCCGTTCTGACATCACACAGAGTTTAACAGGTATCAGACGAACAGCAACTTTTGATTCAAGCTGATTTGAGAGAATAATGGTAGCCTACTGGTAAAACATATTGAGGTACGAGATTTTTAAGAAATCATGCCCATTGATTCAACTGGATGGCAGTAAGATTATCAAGATTTAATATACAGATTTAAAAAATCATCGCGAAGAAATATCCTGAACCATCTTCCAATCTCCTTCTCAGTTCTATTCGATAAAAGTTTTGATCCACGTCACGGTATGGGTAACGATCACATCCTCTCCGTTAATGCGATGAACTGGCTCATTCATAGCTCGCCTGCGACAAGGCTAGTCTGCCACATAAAATATCTACTCGTCACGTCTAAGATAAAAGAGGTACGACTAAGACATGACACATCCGACGCCTTGGGTCGTATATATCTCATGGAAGCGTAGCTCGAATATCTGGAAGTGAGTGACATATCTGCCACCCTGTCAAATATCCACCACCACCTGAAGGGAGAGGAAGAGGAGTCGTTTATTTCCTATCTACCATCCCAACTTGGATACGGGTGAGAGGAGAGTCGCTGACTTTCACCCCGCGAGTGAATTCAACTCTCAATTCATGAATACGAGTTCAGTTCTGAATGGATTATACATTCTAGAAACGGAAACGATGTACTTACTATGTGAGGTAGCGTATGAAAGAAATTAACATTGCAATTTGGAAAGCAAAAATTGAAACTTCATGCGTGTATAGATATAGGTTGATATATTACTACAGCATACGGTGCATACATACGTATACAATCATGAACATTTGAACTTGAATTGATAATGAATACGGTATATAAGCCACAATATATTATGTAAATGGAATGAAATTCTATCAAGCAACGCAGAAGATGAGCTGCAAGGACATTCCAAGATTCATATCAATAAAGGCATATTCAGTCCTAATTTTCACTCGAGACGATCAAAAAGAACCGAATGCTGTTTTTTAGAATCTCACATGAATGCATCATCTCCTAATTTTTGATATGAGTCATTTCCAAGAATTCTATGGCACTTTAAAAAACGACACTTCCTTCATTTTCCTCCTCTAGTTGATGTTTTGTAACTTTTGTATGCACGACAATTGAAGGTTGTCTACAAACAAAACAAACACATATATCATCGAAATCATTCGTATATTCGAAGTACGGTATTGTAAATAAAAGTCAATGATATGTCACGACAAGATTTACGCTTAGAAACGCAGCTATACAGCCTTGAAAAGTGTTGAATGTGCACAGCTGCAGCCAACGTCACATAAAATAAGTCGTTAACTGCACGTCATTATTAGAGGTTTTGTAATTATTTATTTGGCAGTATATCTTCATATCTAGTCAACACGATTCCATGAAGAACCGTGATCTATGATTGGATTTATTGTGCTCACTTGTATCCATGGGAGAGAAGAAGGTTTCGATGGACCGTCTCTAATAAAGCTCACGGGTGGTTCGATCTCTTCATCTCTCGTGGATGCAAGATGACAGTCTCGCGCGGTACGCGTGATTGTGTCGTGGCAGCATCATCTTGATTTGTGCCTGTATAGCTTTCTCATCCACCCTTCCTTCTCCCTTCCCTCCCATCCCACCCCACCTCATCTTCCTTCACTCATAAAACACGCTCAATAAAAGATAAGCACGTCAAACGAAACCGGAAACCGAACGAAATATATTAATGCAAAATATAAAATACTCGTTTTACGGATCAAGATTCCGAAAGTTTCTGACATTTGGTGAATCTGCTTGACTCTTGCGCTCAACTTTTGCAGTCTCGAGACTCCTCTCTGTTCGTGTTATTGCATTGGGGAGACGGTCGTGCGAGGTTTCTTTGAAAGATAACAGGGGTGGAGGTGGGAACTGAGCCATGGAGAATGCATGTATAATCTTGGCAGTATCGCGAATCAAAGAGCTCGAAGAAACAAGATATTAAGTCCGATTGAAGAAAAATATGAGAGATTGTGGCGTTGTTGTTGAACATCTTCATAAGCCATATCGATGTTGTTATAGGTTGTGAGAGGAAAACGAAATGAATGGAGTTATGGGAAGAACGGAAGGAATGAGAATTGCTCACATGAATTCATGCACAATGAAAAAGTTCGTCTGTCAACTGAATAATTGTTAAAACTTTCGAGAATTGTGAAGAAACTCGCTGAAACTTGAAACATTCAACACTTTCGGAATATGTAGTTGTGATAAGCCTATTAAAATCGTAATCATCAACGACAAAAATCACTGTCACTCAAAATACCACTCTTATATAAATATAGTTGGGTTTATCAAGTTTGTTGACGATCTTCTTCTCTCGTGAAAATAGGTATAGGCATGCATGTGTTCAAAAAACATCGAAACTTGATACAAAATCATTGTTCACCAATTAAGGCTATGGATGAAAGATATAATCGTTTGGACGCGGCACCACAAGGGCGATCTTACCACCCCATAACAAAATAACAAAAAAAGTATAGGCATGATTCATAATACTAGGCAAACGCGTTATGTGTTTCCGCGTTGATGGATGAGCTGTAACATATCAACTTATCTTTGGATTGGTTATTATATATATATACACCTTGAGATCCAAACCATTACATCACTGCCATCTTATTTTCCATTAATAATTTATATAATAATAAAGAAGGCTTTGTTTCAATCGTTTACAATCAAGTGGTGACACTTGTTGCTTTGATTCAATAGGTATCTTAATAGCTTTGAATAATTGACACAAATAACATTATATATTTTTTTACATCGAAACGGCTGATCCGATTTGAGTAAAAGTTCGGAATAATGTGTATCATTATCAGATTGAAATTCCCTGAGAATTTGAATCCTCTCAGATGAAATATTTTTCACGAATGTTTTCCTCTGGCTTATTCTAATGGGATTTTTGAAAACTTTGGAATGAGTTTTCTCAGAAGTTGTTAAACCGATCGCGCCTCAAAACTTTACAGCATCAAGTCAGATAGGGGTTCATGTGTGTGCCAAGTTTCAACTGATTTTGAATTTTTGTCTGACCTGTGGAGCGCGAACAAAAAAAACAAAAAAAAAAAAAAAAAAAAAAAAAAAAAAAACAGGCACTTTTTTTTCGGTATAGTGTAATTGAGTCTTCGCTTCACTCATCCAATAAAATAGAACAGAGGAAAGCGTCCAATTATTATATATGAAAATTTTCACGAATCATCTCATGTGATCAAAATGAAAATTTGAACAAATTTGAACAAAATGAAACAAATGAGAATGTGTTCCAATTTCTTTCATTGAATTGATTATGCTACTCGTCAACATTCATCCAAAATGCAATTATAATTTTTCTCAAACGTGGCATCAAAACTTAATTTGATGAAACTATACACTGCACAGTCATACTCCTTTATTGAACTTTTGATGGGGGACATTTTGAAGTTGATCGGCTTCTTAGTAAAGAGACGTAACTGCATGACGCAACTAACTTTGCATCTCAAGAATCATATCACTTGGTCTAATTTAGCTGACAGAACATCGTACATTTGGCGGTCGGTATCCGTACTAAACCGTTCAACTACCGAGTAAGAATGAAACTTGATAAAATGCACTGAAAGACTGTTATATGTTGAAACAAATTATCATCCTCAAAAGTAAAAGTACTCCTGTGCATTGTTTCTATAATTAATCTGCCTTTCATTCGGTATAATCTTATGAAACTTGATTATGAATCGTGGCATTAAATATCTCTCGGCGCATGGAGTGTTTTGTTGGGCTAATTGAGTTGAGTCTCGGACACAAAACCGGCTAATTCAAGACCGCTATATAAGGGTGATAAATGTTGCACCGAGATTGAGAAAAATACATCTTCATTTAAAGTGGGAAATAAAAAAGTATAAACAAAGAGTAATTCACATTTAATTACTTTCAATTTGTGAGCATGAATATTTTCATATTTTTATTTGTATATGTTCATCAAATTAAAACATCCGCGCCGAGTGGGAAATAAGGGGGATGAACAGGCGAAGGGGATGATTTGTCAGAGTATATTCAATAATATAATTGAATTGTGAACTGAGATGCTCACATTTCACACATTCATAAATGTAGATGTGGTATAGAATCAACTAAATGATGATATTGAATTCACCTACCGAGACAAATGTGGGCTTACCTTTATAAGAATAAAGAACCAACAATCAATATAGTACTTGGTGGTATTTCATATTTTGGAACATGGAAGAAAACATGAGTCTGATACCAATCACATTGGAGCCGCATGAGACTTAGTTTGATGAACAAAAAAAGGGCAGATAATGATCATGTATTTAGCCACGAAAACTGTTCATTATGGAGCAATAATATCAATGAGTATATATGGTCGTAACGGAAAGATGAAAGTAACTGATAGAAATAAAAGTAACTGAACATATCATATACGTCGACCATGTCACAAGTCTGGGTTGTGGTACTTATGGCTACTATACTTGCATTCACGAAACAATATCTTCTACGAACAAATTCAACCACTGAAATAGTATATATGTGGTATTTAAGGGGCACTTCTAGAAAGAGGTTCACGATAAGAAACGACAATGCATCGGTTGAGTCATTTAAAATACCAAACTTGGTAATACCAAGTGTTTTGGTGCTTTCAATGTTTGAAGTCTGATGTAATTTTAGAGAATAAGAACCATACTTCACAAATATAATCACATCAACAAGTTTATTAGTGTTCTCAGTTTTTAGATTCATCATGTTTTTTTGATGAGTGAGAAGAAATTACATAATTATATTGTATCTCGGTTAATAAGTTGAAAACAATGAAGATCCAAAAAAAAACAGCAAACCCTTGAAGTTGCCGTGAGATTATGTGATTATCGAAGGTTTAACCATAATGAACTCGATACAATACGTTCTTCTTCCGTGAACATAAGTATATAACCACATCAAGAAACACTATAACGTAGATGGAAGACATAAAAAACAACAGTAAACAATGAAAACAAGATCGTGTATGTAATGTCACTAGTAATGGCTGATCCAGTTTCTATAAACTTGAGATCGAGAAAACAAAGAAGCTATAGGAATAATTATTCCATTACGAAGTCCAAGTGTAATGTAATCTTGGTCACAAAGCTGCTTTCAAGTCCTAATTGAAGTATTAGCTCCAAGTACTTGTGATAAACAAACACACAGAGGGTCAACAAAACTTTACGAACAAATACAGGAGCTACTATATAGTGGAAACACTGCAATAACTCTATTCCACGTGGCGTGTTAATTTGATTACTCTAATGTACACACAGTTAGTTCGGGACGTGAGTTTTATACATGCTGTCATTAAGAGGATGCGTGAGCTGGGAGATCTTCGCAGAGATATCAGATTTGTCACGAACAGGAAAACGCTGTATGCATGCGTTGCAAGATGAGTGAGATATTCGTATAGAAATATGGTATACATTTTTACACTATGGTGACAGCTGATGGGATTATTATAGAATAATATTATTATTTGTGATACATGTTCAACAAGATTCCGTTCTTCATCATATTATTCTTAGGAGTATTCTCAACATTTCAATGATCAATTTCTTTCACTATACCTGCCAAAACGAAGCTTCAACCTGTACATTTATGATCTAGAAGATGAGTAAAATGCCTGGAAAAAGTTCCAATTGGAACAGTTCTACATTGAGACCAGTGGAGCGCATACAAAGATCCAGACACACCCTGTTTGGACCGGATGAATGCCTTCGCTGTCAGTCATCCACTAAGTCACTATCAAAATCTGAATTCGAAATCATAATACGGGAAAAACAAAGATCTTTTCATCATCTAACAAAATGATATGCATGATATTCGTTGAATGAATCCAATTCAATTCTCACATAATACAGACAGAATAATACATTTCATTCAATCCATGTACTGCAAGTAATATCAATATGCCAGTCGTATCATTTGGATAATTCAAATGCAAACGCAAATCAAATATGGACAGTATAATTGTGGAGATATTAATTATGATCATGAAAAATATTTCATCAAGTGAAAATTGAATGTTGATATCATATGAAATAATATAGAATTATTCATTCATGGGATGTTATTCACGATTATACGTGAATGATTCATCACACATTTCAATAACCATATCATTCAACGCTTCTTGAATCAATTTTATATCCAATCCTCATTACTTTTTCTCATTCATCATCACGACTTTAACTAAGTTTTTGATTTCATCAACATAATTTCGATAATCATCTCTACTTTCGGCAATTACAATTTAGAATGTGAAGTAAAGCTTGAACTTGATGGTCATTCATCGTCAAGAAGGAAATGCTATCTCGAATGAATGATTTTCTTTCAACTGGTATCTCTGAATAGTACATATTTCAGATAATGGTATGAATGAAAAAAAAAATTAAAAAAAAAAAATATATATATATATATATATATATATATATATATATATATATATATATATATATATATATATATATAAATATATATATATAAAAAAAAAAAAAAATATATATATATATGTATATAAATATATATATATATATATATATATATATATATATATATATATATATATATATATATATATATATATATATATATATATATCGAATCGTGAAGCATACCCAATTGTCTTCTGGATGACGCTGCAGGGTTGCTGAGACCACCCGTCTCAGTGTATTGTTGCCAAAAAAAATACGGTATCTCACTACATTCCCTCCCGAGCACTCTTAAAAGCGCATCCAAAACAATGACCAGCAGTACATAAACAAACATTGTTATATATGTATACACAAGAAAATTTCACCCCGTTCATTTATCTTAACGTCTCACCAAATCGTTGCAATTGCATCTGCCAATCGTACCCAAGCAGTGACACTGATATGCGAGTCGACCTGATTACAAACCACATTCTCAGCCGAAACACATAATGCATCCAACGAACTGGCTCATCGCAATCCTTGTTCCAAACTATTCACCGTGTTCTCGGAAGTTATACTGAAATTTACGATGAGACCTGTAATTGGGACAATTTGTACATTGGCTGGACAGCTTAAAACTTCGACAATTTACAATACTATACTCAGTTGCAATTAGTTTCGTTGGTTCACAACTATGGTACGGTCAGTAATTATATATCACATGTATGTTATATATATATATATATATATATATATATATATATATATATATATATATATATATATATATATATATATATATATATATATATATACACTTCCATTTTTCATTCTTTTCAATTTTAACTTTTTTTTTAATATCATATATATATATATATATATATATATATATATATATATTCATACTACTAATATACTATTGTGCTACTATATATCACTATGCTATGTAAGATACTTTAATCTAGGCAAATCCATTTCTCCACAACAACTCAGTGTTGGTAATTTATTCTCAATTCTTGTTCTGTCTGTCTTCTCTCAATTATCAAATATTATGTTTGTTCCGTCTCTGCTACGAGCTACAATATGTATAAATATGTTTTCTCATGGCAGCCCGCACTCAAGAACGTGTGTTCTTACGCGGGCTTCTGTTAATTCTTTAATTTTATAATCCTCACTTATATTTGTATTAGCTATTATATTGTGCAGAATAAAATGAAATGATGGTGAAAATGAAAATGAAATATCAGATATTTGGCAAGATATATATATATATATATATATATATATATATATATATATATATATATATATATATATATATATATATATATATATATATATATTGTGCATACAGTTCTGAGTTCTACCACAGAGATATCTAAAAGTAAAGTGCAGGGATCGTCGCAAATATAATCCGGTTTGTTTTTATCATACAATCTGTGGATAAGTCTAATGAATGCAGTTCCACTCTAGATTGTTCGTTCATCGTTGAACGTACATAAATACATCACACAGAGTGCCACCCGTATTATTAGCTGAGTCATATGCATTATCTGCAAAGTACTTAGAGTGTCACTTGAAAGAAGCATAATCGTAAACAGAAGATTCGTCTTTGTTTAATTTCACCTCATCATAGCAAAAGACTCGTACTTTACAATGCACCTACACATATAAACTACCCGTATATGCACTTACATAGTTGAGTACCGGTAACAGATTATTCTTTACGTGATGTTCTACATTACTGTTTTTCAGGACACAACTTCAAGTACAGAACGAAGGAATATTACAAAGGCACGCCACCCCCGGCAGGGCAGTGAGAAAGAAAACGACAAGTCAGGGAGTGATGGTGCTCTTACGTCGAGCGGAGAGCATCATCACCGGTTTTTGGAGCGCACTAAGACGCTTTCGGCACTACGAGATTCAATTTCCCGTACACAACTCCCTCGTCTATGTCTGCAATTAGTGTGACGCTGGAAAGCTAGAACGCACGCTAGAAAACGCGACAAGCGTCCGATCGACCACCACAATACACAGTTCAAATTGCTGCTCACATTTTCCAGCTCACGGAAAGTTCCGCTAGTATCGGAAGCAGGCGAGAGGATCCGAAGTGTGTACGAGAAATTGAATATTGTTATTGCCTAGAGAAAGTTGCAGGTATACGCTATTACTGTTGAAAATTAGAACTGGAGTAGTCATAGAATGGAACGCGCGCATATTTTCAACAATGATATTGATTGGGATGTTACATTGTTGACTGAACTTTCATAACAATTCGTCGGCCATATTGAGATTCAGAAGCGCATTCTATTGTTACTTTTTGTGTTGAATGACATAAGCATGAACTGTCTTGGTAGTTTATTCATTGTAGGTCTATATACTTCACGATAATTGGTGATATTGTTTTCATAACGGTATCATCCCTCAGTGAAGTTATATTTGAGAGTGAAAATTGGAATCATAGAAATTATTATTTTTTTTTTTTTTATAACATCGAAACTTGATACAAAATCATTGTTCCCCAATTAAGGCTAAGGATGAAAAGTAGGATCGTTTGGACGGGGCACCACAAGGGCGATCTTACCACCCCATTTTAATTATTCAAAACCAAAGAACTTCAACACCAGGACTGCGCTGTTGGCATAACTTTACGCCGCAGATAACAGTCCTTCAGTTTCCGAAAGTCCGGAACACATTATAAGTAAAAACCGTTTCTGTGATATATATCCGGACATCAGCATTGGTATTAAGAGTAAACAAAACACACGAATGTTGATATCTTCCACTTTGAACTAAGTCTCTTGAGCAATGATCACTTCTTTCCATTAACAGCAGATGTAAAGTTTGTCATTATACAAAATGGGGGGAAAAAAAATTAGTGATAGGCCTATAATTATAGAATTATAGAGGGAATTATAGATGAATGATGTTTAAAAACTCACTGCCCAATGAGGGAATGAACTCACGCTACTATAGCCACGACTTTTTGAAACGGTACCTGAGCTTTATGAGCAATGCAGGATGGAGAGGGCACAGTACTTCATAAGAAGACAAACCACTTATATTGGAGTATTTGTGATGGTTCAGTCAATCGAGTTCAATTCCCTGGACAATAATGCTAACTTTCCACATGAGTCTGTGTGTCACGACGTCAATGAGAACGATCCATGCCGTATGAATAAATGATATGAAAACCAATCAGAACTTTCAGATTGGGGACACTTTTGGAAAAGCATCCTCAATAATGTATTCCTCCATTTATAAGAAGAGATAATTCTTATGAGAAACGAATCGGGGTGAAAAAATACTACGGCAATGTAACACAAAAATATAGGGTATATCCACGAATGAACGTCATGCCGAAGTGGTTGTTTACATTACGGTATCTGAATTATTGTCGCATCATTGACGATTTGCCTCTTTAGAAATCTGCAGTTGAATTTCTTATCGTAAACTTTGTCGTGACAAATAATGAAAAACCAAAAATGCCACTGATATACAGATATTCCGATGATGTCATGTGCTTCTACGTCGTGGAAAATATTCTGCTCTCTTGGATTCAATTTCAACTAATATTTCATTTCTTTTTCTGTGATGATTCTGTGATGATTCTGTCGATTACCATCGCTTGTGGATGGGGCATATATATGTGGAAGCGTGTTATCACTGGACGGACTTGTGTTGTGAAGCACCTGGCTCATGATTTTCATCTCATTCATGTATTATTTCAAGTAGATCGTTACATTCAAGAATTAGGAAAATGCAACATATATGGCACGTCAGGAATGTTACATAAAATATATAAATGATAATATAATAAGGAACGTGCTATCTTCATTTATATTCTACAGTCAACACGAAAATCTTATAGTATGAAAAATTGAGCAACTGCAGTTCATTATTTTATGCACAGTATGATGTTATGCACACGGTCACTATACATTCTATAACATTGTCATTATAACATTCCATGAACCACCAGAAGTCATATTCAGTGAATTTTTCAGATTTTTCTTATCCAGCCGTTATATTGTTGATGGGCTAATGCGCTAAAATTATTAAATACATTTTTCAAAATACATCGTTTCGAAAACGGAGCGCTATTGTAAGTTTTGTGTGAGTGGATAAAAGAGAGAGTGAAATGCTAAAACCATCTCGGCTACCAAAAGAAATGTAATTTCCATCAGGCACAACGAATAACTTATAATACCACATCACATCACATTCTGGAATGACGTACCGGTAGTATACTTTAGCAATATTGGGTATGCACAAAAGTTTTCAAAACCAATCTCAAATAATAGATTCAGTTCCAAGATGTTGAAGGAGTTGACTATTGAATCATCGTATGAAAAGCCGAGCGTAAGTATTGTATCCACAGATGACACATAACACTATTCGCAGGGTGAAGTTCATCCAACCGACACTTCCATACTCGAGATGTGATCGAATTAAAAGTAATCAAAGTTTGGTTCTCTGTTGAAAGTCGGTGAATTGCGGCAAGATGGGTATTATCTTTATCGAAGCGGTTTGAAGGTGTACAAAACAACGTGAGTGGAATTGAAACCGATGAATGGTAAGAGAAATAAGAGTATGAGGAATATCGAGCGAGAGACTCAATCAAAGCTACTTGAAGTGTTTCCCAGTATTTATGTGTTGAGTGGTTTTGGTATTGAATTTGTATTCAACTAAGAAAAGATATGAAAGATAGAAAAGATCACATGATATCATACAATGAACGACGTGAGATTATCTCCGAGTGAAAATAACAAACAAATTGAGAAGAATGGTCGAGTAACTAGCACATTAAACCATCATTCAGGAGACCCAGGTTCTATTCCCGCTTCTCCGTTTTTCGTAGTTTCCCTCTGCTTCTCCGACGACGTACACGATTAGAAACGTAACCATATCTCTCAATGGCGTCAAATCCCTGAAGTTGCCGAGTATATGTAATTGCCAAAGTTTTTCCACAATTATACAGTTGGTAGACGACTCTCTTCTTTTGTATATATAGAAGTTTATTGTAATTATACCTAAATCCAGTATACAATACCAACAGAACAGAACACAAGGCGCGAACATCAATCGAATTAACTCTAATCCAATACCGTATACGAATTGAACAACAACATTTATGGCTTTCTCAAAACCTAGCATATAGTATTAATCCTCGTTACCTCGTAACTCCCCAATGAACTGTTGAACACTACAGTAACAAACATGCGAAGATTCCCGCAAGCTCGGTCGAATTAATCGGTTCCCTCGACAAGAGTCAATCTTAATTGCTGTGTAATTAAAACGAATCAACAAAGAATTAGCTCGCTATTAATAAGTGACGCGTTAAAAACAGGGAAGGGGGAGGTGATATGATGATCCTCCTGATGACGTGCAATTAAGGCTGATGACGTTATTAATATATCGAGGTGGAAATTGGGATATGCGGTAAACAGTGTGGGTTTTAATTGGTTGTGGGAAGAAAACAGATTAACCATGGAAATGCTACAGGGAACCAATGTATACACGTGTTTGCGTTATAGAGCGTGGGAATGGTTGGTAAATATTGGTTATAATATAGTAATCATGGACAGGATCACTGGGAATAGTCGAAGGGATGGTTGCCTGATTCATGAATCAATTAATAAAAGATAGATGAGAAAAATTGGAATTACCGATCACTGAATCAATGAAATATTGATTTCGAAAATTAATTGGGAATGAATAAATGACGGGAGTGATGGAGAACCGAATACAATAGAGAAGATGGAAATACAAACACATGAAAACATGAATGAATGAATTGGGAATGAATGAATAAATGGATAAATGAATGAATGCAAGTACAAATCAATAAGAGATGAGTATTCAAGCGATACAAATAAATTATGGCAAACTATGCAATTCAAAAATGTTTTATGAATTGAAGCTGAATTCAACGAGCCTAGCATTCTGGAAGCATCCTGGATGTAATGGATAAATGATGGTATATACAAATTTAGAGAACACACTTTGCAAATTTCAGTCAGTTTCCCTGATTTATGTTGGGTCTATTCTGTTCAAATTACTCTCTCGAAAAATGCGATACAAAGCGACGATATCCAAAGATCCAGAACACAGAATAAAAACAGAGTCCCTTCTTTTTTAAAATTAACTCTTTGAAAAAAGTTGGCCATGTTTTCTGAAATCCGTCGAGAAAACCCCACGAATGTGCCTCTCTCATATGCTGCTGGCATCTTGCCCATGCCTATTATCTTGGCCAAGTGTCGTGTCACCTATTATCGAACCCCCCTCCCCTCACCACCCTTCTGACTGCCCAACAATTCCAACACAACGACATCGAGAGGGGAAGGGAGAAGAAAACAATTAGCTTGACTTTGTCTTAGTCGTGTGTTGTTCAATGTTTGGCCGGCGTCCTAAAGAAGGTGGCAGAACACAATGGTTCACTCTATTCATCTTATTGACTCCATCCTTACTGCAGCTATTACTAAATCACGTGGAAACACCAATTTATAGATTCCTGCGGTGGTTAGGTGACGGTGGGAAGTGTGGGGGAACAGAGCCGAGTTAAATTGTAGAAACGCGAAGAAAGCTCATGAGAGAAAAGTTTTATATTAAATGAGTCAAAAGTTATTGCAATCGTGTTCAAATCGGAGAAGTGAACTTGTATGTACGAGAGAAGAAGGTATTGATCGACCGTCTCTGCGATCTCACACCACCAGCACACGGGTGGTTCGCTCCTTCACATTTCGTGGATATGTATACACAGTATCGTGCGAGTGTTAGTACCGATCGTCCGTCTCTTTAATACAACATCACCAAGTGTCGGGGGTGCCGACTTGCGAAAGCAGAGTTTGTGGAAACTCATTAGGATTTGGCAGTCAACACAAATAGCAGTAAAGAAAAGAGGGTTGCTTGATTGTCTTGGCAATGACTAAGGAGTGTTGAGGAAATTTGAAATAAACTAGTTCGTCCAGAGACAACTAGATATAGCAACGATTAGGGATAGATATAGAGAAATAACTTTTCAGTTTACAGAATTGCTGTCAAAACGATTACCTTTGAACACAGTATAATAGAGAAAAATATCATAAGGATGATACATGTATGGATGTAAATTAACGGGATCTACAGTGATAACGAAATTATATCGGACAACAATGACTATTCAACATGACAACAATATGGTGCACTGATTCATTCTGTATTTGTATAAAACTATATAGAACTTCTATGAGAAAACAAAAATCAATCCTTCAAAGTGTACTCCAAAGACCAACAATCGAGTGAACTCAAGTAAACACAAACTGTATGAAAAGAGACGCATCATTCATGTTACACTACATATAAAATATAGAAGACATTTATCAAGGAGTTCACCTCGGAGTTTCAAATCACAACCCAGATATTGTCTTGGAAATATTGATCAGAACATAATACTTCTGTTCGAATTTGTCTCAAATTATATCAATTTACACGCGATTGATTCCAACTCCTGTTATTACGAAACGATCCAGATTTAGAGAATAATATTTCAAATCAAACGAAAAGGAATTTCATCATGAACATATCTCCATAATCAAACAACTGCATTTGTACGTTACTGAAATACTTTATCGAAAGACAAAGTGTTGCCTATTCATTCAAAACTAATAATCGTGAACATAACCTTCCATGCTTAAACTAGAGTAGCGTATACATTCATAATATTTAGTCAAGGTATAGAAATAGACAACCACACCACCACTTGAGATTTGATATAACTTCCATAGTATGTACAAATTAAATATGGAAATGAGTCAGTTCAGCTCATTACGACAGTCAAGTGTTGAAGTATACATGACATATTGTGTTTATGTCAACAAATGTTCATTACCAACTTACAAGTGATTACAAACTTACAGGGACAAGTAACTGGCAAGCAGAACAAGAACTCGCAACGGATTGTTTCAAACGAGGTGTGCAATTTGTTGACGCCATTTTTACCTGGAAATTAAAAATACACATAATTAGATTCACGAAGATATGCACGAATATCCTGTGCTGGTTAGTGAGTATTTTGTATATTTTAGATTGGAAATTAAATGAATGAAATGAATTGAATGAATATCAACATTTTAAATGAATTTTATAAAAGAAATGGAAATTAGAATGGGATTTATACACACAATTTACGCGAATGTATCAAGGTTAGTGATTGATTTACTACATTTTCCAACAAGTGAAATGTGAAATTTCTTTCACAAACCTCTGTTGCAATAATTCTTCGGAAGTTATTCAACTGAATTCACTTCTCATCTCTCTCTTTTGGCCATCGTTCTCATATTTCATTGGCTAATAGGTCAATTATTCCGAAGGACTCTTGAACGTTATACTAAAACACTGGGTATATAAGTTTGATTGAAATCAATGAACGCACGATATTTGCATTTCAAATATGGAAGCTATATACTTCAGAAAATGAAGAAGTACCGATTACGGATAATGAATGAAGCTGACCTATAATTTGAAATGGCAAAGTTCATGTATGGAGTGATCGACGGATAACGAACAAAATTCAGACAACTCTTACTGAAGTGATTTTCAGTGTTATAACCTCACATTGCTTCGTGGTCGATAACAATAAATGATAATAGCATCCATCGGGCATGTCATGAAAAAACAAATAGAGAGATTTCTACTGTCAAGTGCAAACAAATCCCAGATGTGTAATTATTCTAGTCAAGTATTGCGTGCGCACAATCTTCGCGCATAAATTATTTTTGTTCGGTGTGAGAGCGTACCACAACTACCATTATTATTGAAAGTCAAAAACTAACAGAAGTTGTCACATCCAAAGTCTGTAATGAAGAACTATATTATGTCAGTTGTGCATTGCTCCCTCGTGGAAAAATATCACCTATTCAAGTTTATCACTCTCAACTTCTTTGCTCCAATTGCACAACAATCTAAGGATCGTTCTTTTTAAACAGTGGATAGAAGTTAATCAACCGTCAACTTGTAATATCCTCTAGTCACCCTTGATGATTGACTGAAAATTGAGTCGATTTATCCAACAGTCGTTAACGAACTTCAGACATTCACGAGCACCCATGTACCAATATGTGAGTGTAATGAAGGTTGCTAATTGGAATAATGGTGAGAATGAAAGTCAACGTCTAACCCATTAGAGCTATATCGATCTAACGCCATCATTTCCATACTACTATAGTCGGAACTATTCATAATCAAAACGTCAGATCAAGTCGATTTATTCGACCAGACTAATCGAGAAGGATAATTATACTATCAGAAAAAAGTATAATATTCGAACATCGATCATTAGATTGACATGATGAAACGAGAGATTGTATGGACATGAATAAAATGTCAATTATGTCAATGTTGGATTGATAAGCTTGGAGTATTATGTTTTTCTCATTCGGACTTCATTCTTTTCATCATTAATGTATGTGAGCAACAAACAGTGATGATGACAAAAAGTGTCATTAAGAATACTAGGAAAACGCCATATATGCGTTGTTATACGAGCGGATAGTAATAGTATGTCGACTTTTATGGCCAAACTTTTGCCTACATTCGTCAATTGGGTGACATTTAATTCAGAAATGGGTAAAAACTGCTTTGAGTGGTACCAATTTAGCACATTTTATGGTTTCTCTTCAAAATGGCTCACCCGATCAAGCTGAAAGTTTTCAGAAATGTGTATCGAAATGTAATTCAACTCCACGCAAAATTTTATTTTTTTCTAGATGACAAAATTTCATTTTTTTCCGCCGTCTTATTCTAATGGGTATTTCTGAAATTTCTAAAATTAATAAAAAAAAAGTTAACATCCGATATTGCCACAAAACTTCACAGATCTGAGTTGGATGAGGAACCATACTGAGAAAAAGTTTGAAGTTGATAGCTGTAGCCGTTTGACTTGTGGAGAACCGAAAAAAAAAAAACATAAAAACGAACACCAATTTTTTTCAGTATGTCAAATTGAATCCTCGCTAAAGCTAGCTAGCTTTACTAGAAGATAAAACACCAGCACAACCTATTGCAGACATTACAATGAGTTCAAAACCCTTGCACACGTGTGCCTTGTTTCTGTAGACATGAGGAACTACTCATCAAAAATCGTTACAAGATGATAAAATGGATAGTTGATGCGTCGAGATTGAGAGGAAGATATGAAGTGCGTGAAGATGTACACGGATCTCGGAGGAAGAAAGTACGTGACGTATGGATATAATTTGCACCGACAGATTATAGACTGGACTGGGTCTATACGTTTCGAAAAGAGTGCAGAGCAGATGAGGAAGCCGAATGATTTCTGAAAAATGTATCTGAATGCACTTCATCAAAACGCGGATTATAATCTAGACGTAAGGATTTCTGTTTGAAGCAACAGGTATGATTTCGAACTGGTATAGAAGAGTATTACGAGACATTAGTAAATATAAGGTTGATTGAACCATATTGTAACCAGCATTACTTGTGGCGTGATATGGTCATCATTGAATTATAATCACCTTCCATCACTCTTGTACACATCCACGCCGTATATATTCTCACCTTTTCCATCACATTAACACTATACGCATCTTCAAAAACATTTATTGACATTCAAATTCTTTTTTACCACCAATAATACCACACTCTCCCCTTCCCCTTCCTTATCCACATTGAAGTATGGGAATCAATTACTCATTTATAAACACATTCAAACAGATTTGTAATTTCATCAGATGTTGATATTTTTCATGTTCTGACATTTTCGTAATCTTCGTGAGTGCAATGTCATATTGTCGTACAAGTTGAATGGTGTATATAACGAAACGCTAATAAATACAAATACACATACAAATCCTGTGCCTTTGGGTAACTCTTCTGTGAGAGCCGAGATTTGATGAAGAATTCAGAAATACTGTTGATACGGTAAAAATCCTATCAAAGTGGATAGCAACTCGAGTGAGCAGTATTCTGGACACCTGTAACACATTGTCACACCAAATAAAGCTGCAATCACGACAGAAGAAGGATTGATACACCCGCTCGTCAGTGGTGTGGGATAGGGAAAAGGGTCGCTCGGAACATTCGTGAATACATTATATCAACATTCCAAAAATATATATATTCAATGTGACCCTCCAGTAGCTAGATTTTTGAGTTCTTCCAAAAGCAAGATAATTTGTCAAGTGTGGAGTATTTTGCTTCGATACGAAGATGTCTTGCTAGGTTATGAAGAGACAAATCTCAGGGTGCCATACACATTAAGCTGTGACTCAATATAATCTCGTGTAATAGTCGAACCACGCCCATAATAGAGGCCAATTACTGATTATGATGAATGAAAAATATGAATTGGAGTGAGTTTTAGAACTAGTATGTGTTCAGTGGTGTGCAGAAACGACGTCCTAGTTATATTCCAGTGAGTTAGTTAAATAGTTAGTTCTGGCAACTTGGAACTAGTTGAAACACAAACAAACTATTTCTGGAGGTGTGATTGGAAGACGTTATTCACGGAACATTAATATATAATTATTTTGACGATGTGTGGCATCACCAGACAAAATTGAACGATATTTAGTAGTTTTTTATAAGTGGAAATACTGAAGAATCGTTGTCAAAATCGGAAACAGGGTATATCAGTGATATTGTACGGTGCATTGTTGAAGCTCTCACGTAAACCATCTGACTGATCAATCAACGTACACAATTCAACATAACATTTCTAGAAACACGCATTCGAATTATATTTCATTTGAAAAAAAAAAAGAGTAAAAATAACCACATACAATTCAATATTGCCCAAGTATCGACCAACATGATATCAGTAAATATAATCACAACTGAACAAAACTGTCGTGTCAGTTCGGTGACATTGTTGTGACAAGATAGCTGGGTGATATCGATCGATCTGAAATAGAATAGCGTGGCGTCATCAGTGCGCTGATTGACAAACGTGCAATCCGAACGAAACTAGATACAAAACAAAAAAACGTGCAGCTCTTTGAAATAGATAACAAAGGATTCGAAAACTTGTCAACATGGCAGACAACGTCTGAAACCGCACGTTTCACAAACGAATCTACCCGTCGAACGATATACGTGTCATTCGAGGAGACGCCACCCAAAAAAATATTATACATATAATCTGATACAGTATAATATAATACAATGTAGGTGATTCGTAGGAGAAATGAACAATAATATATGACGTGCTATTGAAAAAGTAGTTACCGGCACAGAATGCATCTGTGAAAATATTGCTATCATTATTACCAACAATGATTGTGAGATAATCAACATTGTTATTACCTTGAGAGTAACGGCACAGCTGTTGTACTCAATCGACGATAAATCATAGTATGAAGAACTTCTTCAGTTCTCTATTCTCTGATGATATTGAAAGAAATGCAAATAAAGGTGAATTATTTCAATATTGGTGTAGGTGCCGGGTTTGGGGTATGTAAAACACGTTTGCCAGACTACCATAGCAAGTAGAAAAGTTCTGTGTCAGCAAACAAGCACTGAAATTGTGAATTAAGAGAGAAGAAGTGAAAGACATTTCGGACTTGTAGTCCATGCTTATTACAAAAATGTGTGACATCAATTGAGAAGAGACATACGGAAATGATAATTGCAATGTTACAACCAAATTCAAATGTCAGGTTCTGAATAGATTCGAACGAGGGGTGTAGCCAATAATTTAGAAATAGTGGCGCTAACTTTTAAATAGTGAGAGGTTGTTTGTAGGGTCGTGAAGGTGTGAATGACGAAAACAGTAATTAAAAGGATGGTATATATTTATTGATAGTAATTTAGAAACAAAACAAGATGCTGGAAATAGTTGAAAATAAATCTGACGTCTATCGAAAAAAAGTTGAATTTTTGTGGGACGAAGTTACAAGTGCGCCCGCTTTACCTCTTGCCGCGTCAATTACTGCGTACAATGGAAGGGTGAAAGCTTCCGTTCGGCTGAGACATTAGGACACTTTTAGTGATACCAGTTTCTAAATGAGCAAGCCTGGCGAAGCTTGGCATGCATTTGTATATAATTGTTCATGTTATCATTTCACCGTTTCATTGCAATCTCACCGTATAACCTATATGTTGGTGCTGTTGTTAGGCACAATTGAGAAATGAGATAAAATATGTGTAGTGTTTCGTGTTTTTCATCAGCCTCAGTGGCAGCAAGTGTGCAATACGGTGTTTTCTCAGTGAGGGAGAGCGTGTGGAAGAGAGAGAGAGAGAGAGAGAGAGAGAGAGAGAGAGAGAGAGAGAGAGAGAGAGAGAAAGAGAGAGAGACGCAATCAGCTTAAGTAGTGAATTGTGTAATGCAATGGTGTTAACTGTTAATGACTGAGTTGATGTTGCGCGTTAATCAATCACGGACACGACGTGTAACATACGCTACATATACGATCACCTGACTGTCATGGTCGATACACGAATTTAGTGACACGAATTTATACTGATTATACGTGAATCGAATCAGATTGAAAACGAATGATAGCATCAGAAAACGAATAGAAAAATCAAGTTATCGCGAATCAGTTTCGCGTTGAAAAATAGAAAGAGTAAATAATGTAGTTGATATTGTTCGTTATTGAAAGGAATGAAATGAGAAGGTGGGAGGAGCTGAGAAGAATTGAAAGGACACATGACTTGCCGACGCTGATGACCAGGGTCTAGATTTTGAAAATTTGAAGTTGACGTGGCGTTATATGTCTGGGATGAGAACAAATCGTATGCGTTAAAACCTCGATACTCATAATAGAGTGTGAAGTGTAGAACAACTGAATATATTAAAATACCAAGTATAAAAATTGTACAAACTGTTGATTAACGTAATCAACGATTAAATGCGTTGAACAAATTGGATGATACTTGAATTTGTATTCTGATTAGTGAAATAAAACAACGTGGGCCAACATATCCAAGCTGATGATCGCACCAATCGGAGTCCTTAAATCTATGATGATGTTGAACAAGAATTCGTGAAATCACTCCAATCCTATGACACTATTGTTAATCGTACTAGTCGAACGCGAAATATGCGTTGTAAGATGAGCGAGATATCTCAATAAGGTATAAAAGTCCTTGAAATAGTTTTACCCTTGCTACTTTATCGACTTTGGTATTCTACACACCTTGATATCTGAATAAGCTATAAAAGTCGTTAAAGAAGTTCTACTCTTGCCACTTCATTGACTCTGGTATTCTACACACCTTGACGCATATAAAAAATACTTCATTGTTGATGAGCGTAGCGATAGGCTTTGTCTGTGTGTTTTTTTTTTTTTTTTTTGTTTGTTTTTTTTTTTTTTTTTTTTGTAAGCACTCCACAGATCGCAAGGGTTGACTGATCAACATGAAACTTTTTTTGTACACGCAAACTCATCCAACTTAGAACTGTATAGTTTTTGGAATGAATCGGTCAGACCGATTTTGAGAAAAATCATCTCAAAGTTTCTAAAAACCCCATAAGATTTGGCTGGGTAGAAAATGTTGGAAAATGAAACCTCTCCAAATAGGATGAAATTTTCTCTAAATGTGTAAACATGGATTTTACACATTATTACGATTTTTTAAGCAATTCTGATCAGTCGTTTTGAAGAAAAAAATAAAAATAACTGATAATATTCATCAAATATATCATACAAATTGTTACAGAATTAAGTTGTTGAGATTCACTGCTTTCTAGATTCAAGAGTTGACCAACAATGAAGTATTTTTTATATGTGTCAAGGTGTGTAGATTACCAGAGTCAATAAGGTTTCAAGATTAGAACTACTTTAACGACTTTTATAGCTTATTCAGATATCAAGGTGTGTAGAATACCAGAGTCGATAAAGTAGCAAGGGTAGAACTACTTCAACGACTTTTATACCTTATTAGGATATCTCGCTCATCTTACAACGCATATTTCGCGTTTGACTAGTTATGGTCAACTCTTGAATCTAGAAAGCAGTGAATCTCGACAACTTAATTCTGTCATAATTTTTATGATATATTTTATGAATATTAACTTTCATTTTATTTTTTTTCTCCAAAACGACTGATCAGAATTGCTTAAAAAATCGTAATAATGTGTAAAATCCATGTATACACATTTAGAGAGAATTTCATCCCATTTGGAGAGATTTTATTTTTCAACATTTTCCGCCCAGCCAAATCTTATGGGGTTTTTAGAAACTTTGAAATGATGATTCTCAAAATCGGTCCGACCGATTCATCCCAAAAACTATACAGTTCTAAGTTGGATGAGTTTGCGTGTACAAAAAAAGTTTCATGTTGATCAGTCAACCCTTGCGACCTGTGGAGTGCTTACAAAAAAAAAAAAAAAAACACACAGACAAAGCCCTATAAGAGTGGGATGGAGACTTCGCTACGCTCATCAATTAGTTAACATGTTTCTGAAAGCTGATTGCAATTCGAAACTGATTAAAATTATTCACTATACAACCTTCTTCTTGTGTGTCGATAAAACATGACTTTGGGTATAAATGTCAAATATTGTTCTGAACTGGAATAATGTTCTGAACTGGCATGGATTTCGAAATTGAATTTTTAAAAAATTTACAGCTTTTACTGCATCATTATCTTCATATCATACCATCAAGAAACTGTCACGTATCGTCCATCAAATACGTCCACGGCTGACTAAGTGGGATCCTTAGAACTAAGCACCACAAGTGTGATCTTATCACTCAGAGAAAATAATCATGTTCCAACAATCATTCAACAAACTCTGCAATTGTGAGCGGTAAAGTTCACTATAACAATAAGCAATGCGTTGTTTTGCTTTCCTTCTCGAAGACAGGCTCAGCAGAAGTTGCTCACTCGGCTTGAATGGTAATACACCATGTTTTCCAAGTTCCTTGTTGATTTATCATCTCCTATTCAGTTGTTTCAACTTTCGCGGCTACTAAATTAACAAACCCCACGTTATAGCGCTTAATACACACTTTTATTGTATTCCTAGCGGTTGTTCATTCCAGTGGCAGTTCAAATACACAATTAAAATACACACAATTATCTGGTGAATTACCATACAATAATCCCATCTCGCTTGCTCTTCAAACTATTTCCATATTGCTATCTCTGTCTTGCTCTTGTTTTCAATAGCATGTTATATCTTCATCGAAATGCGTTTCGTTGTATAGTCATGGACAGAAGTTAACGAAGTGGAAAGTCAACAATAACCTGTAACGTAGCATGAAAGGAGTGTTTTGCTATACGATGATGTACATCAAATGAAACTGATATCGCACTCAACCTTGTCTTACACACTCCATTTAGGAATTAATATCAGGACTGACGACTGAAACTTGTGAAAATATAACAGCAACTTATGTGAAGCGGTAACAGATTAAAGATGAATCAGAAATAACTGAATCGAATGAAAAATCAGAGGAATAGAATTGTGTCAAATATTCGAGTTTGTAAATATACATTTTGAAAGAGTCCCAGTGGTCAATGAAAACGTGCAACTTCTTCGTCTGTGTGACAATCAATTTTGGAAAGGAAGACGCCGAAAATAAAAAGCCAATAGTCACGACACATTGAAAAAATTCCGCGCCTAACGGAGGTATAGACTTCTGATACTCTGATTTCCGACTTCTTTCTGACTTCTGGTATTGAAACTTCTGATTGAGAAGAAACTAGCATGATAATTGCCCCAAAATGTTGGAATATTCAGAAAAATATCGAACAACGGTTTATTTGAATCACACAAAACATGATCGATGTTCTCCAAGACGTTCCCGTTATATATTTAAAAATGTCGGATACGTTGATGAATTTATCTACATGACATTTAAAGAACGTACCAAAAAGAACACAAATATCGCCCAGGCTCGATAGTCTCCAATTACGAACACTGAGAAGTAATAATGGAACAAATAGAGTAAATTATTTTTCCTATCCCCCACTTGCCATTTTCCACTAGCTTCCGTATCGGAGTATACCCCATTACCTCGCATACACACAGTTTGAAAACTCGCGCACACACACATAATCAAGTTGATCATTATTAACATTGGCTCAAACAAACCTTCCCTTCAATTCAATAGGATGTAGATAAAGGATCCCCCCCCTCTCCTACCGCTCACACCCCAATCACCAAGTCCCACAGCAAGCGCGAGATAATGCCAATTGTGTGCCGTGCGGATTATAGATTCCAATAGTACAAGTTTGAAACTATACAAGTCAGTAAATACTGGAACCAGCTTCGGGTGAAGAACACGTGTGGTATGTGCGCACGCGCACACAAAACGAGTAATTGAAGTAATAATACGTGTTGAGGGGTGAGCGTGCATGATTGAGTTATCTACAATTAGGATTGGAACGGGTGAAACAGTGACTATAGAACACGCTGGAACATCATTCAGGAGGCAGGTATCAGATTTTCGCCATGGTCAACTATCCTGCCGGAGGGTTTTCGTGGCACATCTCTGTCATTCATGTTAATACTTGGATATGGTTCCATGAATTCATTAACAAAAGGCCAAGACCGACTCCTTCCTTATATTCGAAAACACCAGATAAAATAACCCTCCATTTCTTATCATCAGTTATCAACGACAATGAGCCTCGAGTTTTGGTATAGTGCGTCGTTGAGTCTAGAATTAATCAGAAAGATACTAATTACGCAAATATAGCATTTCCTTCTTGGAATAATAGGCCCTATTATTGTTATCGACATCGAAAACATGATACGTTCTATGTTGAGAGATGAACGAGATATTTATATGGAATGTTATAGAAACCTGTGAGCGTGGCAATCGGGTACTCGATTTGTCATGAAATTTGGCAAATGTCCGCCATTATTTCCCTTATATCTCGAGATTAGATTGTTTCAGATATATATTCTTTTCACTTTTCACAAAGTTATTCTCAAGGGTATTTTAAAAAATCTTCATCATACATTTCTCAGAATATTCCTCACGTCGTATGTTAGCAAAAGATATACAGTTCTAAATCACAAGTAGAGTTATGCATGGAAAAAGTTTCAGGTGGATTGGTTTTGCATGGTGACCTATGAGCGGGTGAAACGAACTGTGAAAAAAAAGTCACTGATGAGAAAGACCCGATTTGTATCGAATGGAATTCATCGCTTACGCTCAATCAGCTGGTATTCTTCACAGCATCTGATATAATTCGTCAAAACAGATATCCAAATGGGAATGAAATGAAAAAAATAAATCGGCAGGGAAATAATGAGAAGTCAAAAATGGAAAGGCTACATTACTTCTGAAGGTCTTCATAATACATTGACCTATGTGTTGTGATATGTCTCAGCATATAGTCACAATTTTGTAGTGATGTGAGTCGGTAAATTTACCGTAAATTTACCAAGTAAAATTTACCATGGTAAAATTTTCAAAATTGGCGCCATTATACTGTATGGAATCAGCAAGGTGAATAGGTCAAGAAGGCAGTGGAATTTATAACCAACAAAGCATGGATTGGTGAATCACATGTATTAACTACCATCTAGTATTCACATATTTGGCAAAACCACTATGTAACCAAAGGAAATAGTTGGAAAAAAATACCTTTTGTGACGGTGAATTTACCGGTAAATTTACCGCCTCGACAAAATACGGTAAAATCCACATCACTACAATTTTGGCAGTTGTCGGAACAACTGTTTCGTAATGATTGTAATACCTGCCCGCTCCGATCTCATACCGACGCCACTATTGGCGCCTGTTGTATAAATGAATGTGTATCACAGCTGTCGTCATAGCAATGCTCCGAATACGCCGCTCTGTGTACGTTCAAACGTTAACGGCTCAACTATACAACATTTTCAATGACTCGTGAGCGCCTGAAGATCGTTACGTGGTCACATAAAACGACGGAACTGCAATTGCGCGGCAACATTAAACGGCTCTTTGAACACGACCACGGTTACCAACTCTCCGACGACAGTATACGTATACGACGGCCAAACCTTCGTTTTGCTCACGAATGAAGTACAGTCGAAGACAAAAAGTCAAGAAAACTCCGAACAACCTTGAATATTAGTTGCAGAATAGAGCCAAATATAAAACTTCTGAAAAGATTTGACGAAGTATTTGGTCAAATAATCCGTCGAATAATTTGAGAAAAGAATTTGGCGAATACGCCGATAGATTTGACCGTACACACAAAGTGGATTTTGCTCACAAAATGCCAAATGGACGGAATCAGAATGTCGAGTTTAACCCCCCTCCCCTCTCCTCCCAAACTTGCACCAATAGTGTTGAAGTCTGGTGTGAACTGTACATTACACCAAACATCTGGAGATAAGTACGCATGTAATTTCCTACTCTCATAGCCTTTAATGACAATTACAAACGCCGATAATCTATATATAATACCATCAAGTACTGCATTTACACAGGAGGCGAAAGTAGCTCGCAAACTGCTAACTAGACAAGAGTCAAAATGTTGAGGTGGACCCCTTTCCCCTTCCCCCGCCCCGTAACACACGTGCTAAAGTGTGCCGCGGTTCGCAGAGTCAGCTAATAGATTCAAGAAGCGAACTATCACCCAACTAACATTGTTAAGTGAAGCTAGAAGGCACTTAATAGAGAAACTATTGGAACTTTGCTCACTAACTTTAATAGTTGAGAAAACGTTATTGATATCAGATGTTGAGCGTTATAAATGTTATGAATGAACTTGAATACATAAATGATTGAGAATGAATCCCGATCACTTTGCTTCAATTCACAATATCAAAATCAAAGTCATAATCAGCTCGTAGAATTTTTGAAACTTTCAAACAAAACTCGCGTGAAAATTCAATTAAAATCACAAGGAATGAAATGCTGAGAGAACTTCTTGATAAAGAAATGTGAAATGTCGCCATCACGCTCGAAGTCAGTCAACTAGAAGATGTATTATAATCAAACTTCTCATTTCGAACATTCAGTCAGAGTTTCAATCTCGACGCGAGCGAGGCGGCATACAGCGAGATGTTGGCAATAGGAAGGCGGCAGTGAAAAGACGACTCTCTCGCATTACGAAGCTCTCAAATCCCACCGACCCGGCACCAAATGTAACAGTCTACGTATATAGCAGGCTGGGCTGCACACGTCACTTTCACCTTATGAGGGAGGGAAAGGGGGAAAGAGAATCAGAGGGAGTTTCCGATTTCAAAGAAATGTCGAAAGAAGTATAGTCATGTATGAAGCGTTCCACATGGTCGAGTCAGAACTTTTAGTAAATTATACGTTACTGCAAATACACTGCTTCACCATTTAAAACACGTTCCTGCCGTATCATAACTTTACATCGTTTTAAGAATACGATGGAAGAAAAGATTAGTTTATTTTCGTATACGTGCATGCCGGAGTGTACAAGCATCAACAGTAGCAATAAAGTGGACGGCATTTCTAGGAGGTGCTGCAAATACACCGGAAAGTCAATCAGAAAACGCCAACTCAGTTAAACGAAGTATATATATACGAGTGCATTCTATGTTGTTGCTCAATTCAAGTACACGACTATACATTCAGCATTTGCAAACAAACTTTTTCGAGCGTTCCGTTACTAAGCAGCGACAAACATCGCGTCCCCCTGATAATCTACATAGCTGGTTACACAAACGGGAAACACCATCTTGCGAGGTCCAAGTCCACATTCGTGAGCTACAATTTCCTTTATATAGTTAAATTGTTTTCTTTCCTATTTTCAAAGAGGAAAGGAGAGACATCAACGTTACGAGTTCTTTGAGTATATAAATCAGTGTTCAAATTCCAGCAATACGTGCACGTGGACGAATACGAAAGAGGATCGACAAGCTCGTGTTAACAAGGGGCAGCTGATCAGCGTTTATGTTAACAAAAGAAAGCCAATCAGAGCTCGCTTTGACAAAAGTTATCCAATCGTAGCTTGTGTCACACGTGAGTCACGTGTACTGATTGGTTAAACGGAATCGCTATTTGAAAATGAGTGAAGTCAGATAGATCATGTCACCAAACAACGGAACATTAAAAAATTGCTTGTAATTTCGGATACGAAGAAAACTTGACCAACTGGGAACGAGCATGAACGGAATTATGATATACACTTTGAATATACGCATTCATCCACACATGGATCAAAGTACTTCTTAATGAATGAAAGTTCTGAGTGGAATAACAAACCTCTGCCTGAAGGGTCCAATTCATCCAGCAAATACTACCACTAAGATCTTATCCAGTTTCAAGGATACCGGTACATATAATATCCATGTTGATATACCATGTGATAGTAGATTGGGTTCTGATCGTTCCATAGGGGCGGTCGGTTACATGAAGAGAGAGGAAGGGAGGGTGGTGAATAGCCACAGGGTCGAAGCCTTAATTTAACTACGCATGGCCGAAGACATGAAGCCTTTCAAAACAATCCGTCCGAGCTACTATCCACACACATAAACACACAGTGGATAGGTTAGGTCGTCAGTTACGAAACTTTCATGTGATTAAACAGATGCTAGAACAAGGAGAGTGACGTGTTTGACACGATGAGATATGTATGTGTGCGAGATGGAGAGAGAGAGAGAGAGGAGAGAGAGAGAGAGAGAGAGAGAGAGAGAATAGCGAGAGAAATTGGAGAGGAAAGAGAAAGAAGGGAGAGCAGAGAGAAGAGAGAGAAAGAGAGATGGGAGAGATAGAGGAGAAAGAGAAGATAGAAAAGGAAGAATAGAAGAGGGAGGATTGGAAGAGTTGGCGCATCAATAAGCTCATAACGTATCGTCACCCACATTAAACGTAAGAAGTGAAGATTTGTTTTCACCAACATCGAAACCTGATACAAAATCATTGTACCCCAATTAAGGTCAAGGATGAAAGATAGAGTCGTTTGGACTGGGCACCTGACCATCTTACCACCCCAGAAATTGAAGAGTAGACTATATATGTTCCATGAAACACTTCATAACACCAAAGAAAAAGCACGACTACACACAAGACAGACACAACTATCACTCCACGTTTATTCAGCTATGGTATTATCAGGTCGAGTTTTGCGATAAGTAACGCGACTGAACAAAAGCGCTAAATTCGTGAAGAAGCGGCGAGATCAAGTAAATATCGAAGTGTTCCATCCAGTAGATGGACAAACTCTCTATTTCATGGATACAAGTGTGACAACAAGTCTAAACGTATAAATCAGATGGATTTTTTGAAACCCGGCACCACCACCAATATTTGTGATTACAGCCAACATATTTGATATGATATTAGAGATGCTTTTGAAACATTGATGATTATTACTCAATTAACTATCAGGAGTTCATGTGATGACTCAAGTGACAAGAAATACTATCACATAGTTACATTAGTTAGGCCCGGTATTACCAAGTCCAGTTAGCCCTTATCTGACAGTTCAAACTTGTTATCACCATGGTTACCTATGCTATTTGTTTTCACCAACTCTCAGATAAATACTAACTGGCCGTGGTAATACTGGGCCTTAGTTGGTTATGAGTTAGTTACATATCAACATCTAGGATAGCCGGGTAGGATTTAGTCCGGTGGCCAACTGATGTTAAGAGCACATGCGAGACGATTAGCGATACATCAGTTTTTCGATGACAACTTTTGAATGATTTATCAAAATTCTGATCCAGGAGAAAGACAGATCTCTTCAATACCATCGGAATGATGTGAAATGAACTCATAAATATTGGATTCTAGTATTTTCACAGGTATATACAGAGCTAAAAAAAAATCATATCTGTATTCGACATTTTTTTTTTTCGGTCACATACACTGATACAGGAATAAAAACACAATTACAACAAAAAAGCATCCACAAAGCCCTCCAAAAAAGGCTTAACTGTGGGTTAAAATAGTGAATCATATGTACAATTCAAATTCGGACGTATTTCTCATTCATTGAAAATAATAAGGTAGTTGAAGTAAAAAGAAAAAAAGAAAAACATTGTGTGATTTGTTACATTATAATTACGAAGTGTGAGGTTTCTTTGATTACTATTGATTTCAACAATCAAGTTACACCAAGTAACGAAAAAAGTAGACAGTTGTACAAGATTGTAAGAGAAAAATAATTACACAATTACATAATGAAATGCGTTTCTAAATTTCAACATGGTCGACGGATGGTTACACAAGTTCAATCAACAATGTGATATTTCAATCTATAACATTGTTGAAGATATGTGTGCGCTTTATTCGGCGACTTTTCTCTAGTTCCACTTTTCAACACCAACAGCGTACCTGCAACTTTTTCTGACGGATACCTGTGAGAATCATGCGATATAAGATGTATAGTTTTTTTGTGATCTTCTGAAGGAAATTGAAAATATTTGTGCTTCTCCCGTATACTGCAATTTCAATATCACAAACCGTTCAAAAGTTACCAACAAAGAAACGATATTTCGGCAAATCGTCTACCATACACTTTCCATCGCCAATTCGTTTTATTTTTAACCAACTGAGAAATGAAAAGCCAGTATATTTTCTACAGAATGAACCTTTGCTGTGAACAATTGTATATATGAGTGAGATTCACTTCCTCCAGTCAGTACAAGACAACCGCCCATGCATGTCATACCAATTGGTAACCATCTTTCAACAAGTCATCTGTTGCTAATCGCTTTTGGGAAGGACGTTAAATGACGAAAATGGTTACACTCCATGTATTAGTTCGATAATTAAGTTCAAACATTCACAGTAAACATTAAATCTCATGTTCAATTAGCTGATATAACTTATTCATAATAATCATTCATGGTGGCCAGTACCAGTACAATGCGTTTACTGTGATGAAAACGGTATGTCACGTTTAGTAGCGTATTGAATGTGCGGAAAACAATGAACGTCAGTCCTGTATTACCTCCATGCGAAACAATGTTTACTGTTTGTATCGAGAACGTTTTGCAAGCAACAAGTTTTCATTATTGATGCAGTTTGAACTGTGTCCATTATTAGAGTATGTGGTGCTTATGGTACGATTTCGTGAATATCGTAACAATATGTGTTCCTATTGTTTCTATAGTGATATTTCTGGAACGGTTTATACTCATAATGTATTCTGGACTTTTGTTAACCAAAGACTTTAATTTGAGACGAAGAAGTATGGGCACAGACGGTGCAGTCGTGATGTCAAAATTCTTTGTTTTTCAATGAAAATAATCAAAATGTGATAGTAAGAACGCTCTTTCGATGCCCCGTTCAAATGATTCTACTTTCATCCATATATCCTTGATTGGGGAGTGATAATGTTGAATCAAGTTTAGATGTTATCAAAAAAAAAGTGAAAACATAATTGAGGTATTGTCGTCAACTCATTATATTGAATCTATGTATATGGACGGCCTACACCATACAGTATTATATATTCTAGCTTATAAAGAACCGTGTTTTTCTGCAACTCTGCTGGATGTATAGACATAAAGGTTACGAGAGTTATTGACTGAGTTCACATCAGTGAACCAGCATAACAAGTTACGAGCTGTATAACGAACCAAAGAGTCTCACGTATTCTCTTTGTCGTGAAACATTCTTGTTTCTACTTCGGAGCCACAACCTCATATTATTTGTGACTTGTCTTATCATCGATATTACTACCAATTGACAATCACGTTCGATCACATTTAATGATTCATGTTTTGTATGATATATCAATACATTATATTATATTATAATATATAATATATCATAATATATATATATTATATTAAATGATATATAATCATTTTTCATATTTTTGCATTACTCATTTTCCCATTCATACAATAAATCTTCCTCAGTGGATATAAAACAAAATGTGTCGACACATCAATATTTACGTTCTTTTATTCAAACGTAATTCTGGAGAATCCAATGAATTCCGATCATGAAAAACGAGAACTTCATGGTTCAATTGATCATATCCTGAATGGCTGAGAAATGATCAACCATAAGTTTTCATGTAACAACTGGTGGTTCCAAACAGAATACATCTCAGATAGTCTACAGAATCGAGTGTCAGGCAACTATATATATCTAGGTCTCCTGAATGATGGTTAGCAGCAATATCACAGGAGACAGCAGTCTATTGTATTTGTATCAGAAGAGAACGAGTAGAATCTACTCTTCTAGGAAACTAATTGCGAATTGGATGTTATTTGTAGAAGTTTAAATTTTCTTCTCAGGTATAATTGTATAATCTAGTGGGTATTTTACGTATCTGTCTCATAAAAGAATGGGATCAATTGCTAGAGATGACCTTAGCTGAAAGTCAATGAACTACGAAACAAAAAGATATCACAACAAATGTCAAAACTCTTTTGGAGTTCACTGCCACTGGCAGACGGGAAGTCCGTACAAAAAAAAAACACACGACGGCATTTCGGTTCAAATGAAAGCGAAAATATCCAATTCCAGAAAAGTCTTACGCGGACAATTCAATGGAATGAGAGGATTTTCCTTGCAAAAATGGTTATATTGTGTGTGTAATATACGTACAAAAACATTTACTAGATACAAAACAAAAAATTGGAATAACGTCGACTTTTATGGCGAAGAAAAGTGACATATCTTTCGAAAGACAGTTTTGTTGAATTGAAACATTCACATTTCTTGTTGAACTCCATATAGGCCTATTACTCACAATTTCATTTCTGCCTTCTGATTGCTTTCTTGCGTATAAATGACTGAGAATACATGCATTAATCATATCAACTATATAAAATCTGTCTTTTTTTTCATGTTGGTTTCCCAAATCGCTGTGTTGCTATGTGGACGATTCTCATTCACTTGCTACTTACTCGAAATAAGCGAGTGGATGAGCATACAATGGACTATAAATAGGATGTGGACAAAATTATCAGTGTTGTAATGTCCGTGTTTTATTTCCTTCTTCAATATCCATTATTCAACGAAGGTTATTGTGAAGTCAAATTAAAAGAGTAATCCGCTCAACTTCGAAATTAGATTATTATTATCATCAACTGACGATTGTGACGAGTGAACAAAGGTAAACTTCTGCAGACCGATTTGAAGCGACTTCGATATATATACAAAACATCAGAATATATCATAAAAAAGTGTATAGAGTTTCCAAGGAACGAATTCACATTTTATAATTGAAAGACTGATCAGTAATGTCAATCCCGTGTTTAAACTGACAATATTTTCCAAAATGTCCGTGATGTTGGCAATTGTGAAATTGTATAATAATTAATTTCCAACACACATGGAATTGAAATATAAATGTACACATACGATCATGATAGTGATCATTATTCGTATTTTGTATCAGATAATAAATTTCAACCGAAGGGAAAATGCCTGCTAATATGTTGCAAAGGTGAAGCACGAGAACAGAAATCAACCAGCGTAGTGCGCATGCGCATACACGTAGCAACTACGTGACAATTACCGAAGCTGTCATTACAAAACGTGATGACAGGTTTTTCATCTTCAACAAATTTCCCTCATATTTCACATCACCCCAGCAACGACTAGTATAATTCTTCAATGACGTTTCTATTTGTCACGTGACTGACTACGAACGGTGGTGTCGAGCAACTACTCGAGACGGACAAAGTAAACAGAGCTGAGCCACGTGGGAATATTAAAACTCTTGAAAATGAAATGAGTAAAAAAGCGAACATGTTTGATTACAATGTTTGATAAGGAGAGAAAAACACAGCCTGTGGAAATGATAAAACAGGGATAGTGTGTTGGTGGGTCGAAACTGAAGATCGCTTATGCTAGTAGATCCCGAAGACGGTCGATCGGTCGTTGCTGATTGTGTTATCTCTCACGTATATATACATGCATGTGTGTATAAGAACAGCAAACAAAAATGCTACAAGAGGTGTTTTCATAGACGGATATGCATATATACTCCCAAGCGATTACAATTCAACCAATACGCTTGCAGCACACATAAAGTAGAACGTGAAACTAGACTTTCCACGTATTTTACTTTCGTTTCCGAATAACAATGCATCTAATCAGAATATTAGGGATGATATTTCAATTTGAATACTGAGAACGTGATATTGTATTCTTCAAAACCTTGATTAAAATAACACAAAATATTCAGCAAACTGTAAACGTATTTATGTATCGAAGGAATGAAAGAGATTTCCAGCTCCGCGAGAATCCTGCTCTGATTATAACAGAATACCGAAACGAAAATAACATTCCAAATAGACGTATATTATAAAATGTCATCCATAAAAATGTCAAAAAGATGAATCTCCCTCTGGCTCCTACACCGTCGAGAAGGAAACCGGATTACCGTATATTAGATATGACTTCAATATCAGCCGTGAAGGTATACACAGCAACACAGACAGGAAGAATTGGCTCCCTCCATTATCCTCCCGTTAATCGTCAATCTCCCGAGTACACTCCTTCTCACGCTGTATGGGAACGCAGCCAGATGTGTGTAGAATAGGGAACCGACTGCGGCGGCTTGCGACTTTTTCAACTTTCCAGCCTAATGCAAGTAAAAACAGGTCGTCCTTAATGGAAGCTATGGGCACATGTGTGTGTGTGTGTGTGTGCACGGTCAACAACGCGGGTACGATTAGGAACAGATTAGGGGAGATTAAGGAACATCTCGATTAATCCAAGTCGATCGTACAGCGATGGTATTATATAACTTGGTCGGATGACAATATAACAATCTGGAATAACTATACGCATGATAGTATGGTATGACTTGAATATGTACACTCACGGTCACATGAAGGGGATCATGGAACTTTCTTATATTGGGTTTTAACGACGCACTATACTGATGGCTACGATCTATTCGCGTCGGTGGATGATGAATGGGATGATGGGATGATGAGATGAGAGGTTATTTTATTGGGTGTTTTAAATGGTGGGAAGGAGTCGGTCGTGGCCTGTTGTTAAGGAACCATCCCAGTATCAACCTGAACGACCGAAGACTGAAAAAATTCGAACGTATCCATCACCTTCTTGATGCATTCTGATAGGCAACTGGAATAAATTGAAATACATATTCATTTTCACTCTCCTCTTCACAAAAAAAAAATGAGTGCCAATAATTCCGACCACCACATATTCCGTTCGTGTTTACACACTTCAATGCTTGATTATAGAAATGACGGACAATAGTTGAGTTTCGTTCATAAAACAAAGTGAACTATTATCTCTCCATAGAATATATCATAATATTACTTTGCATATATACATATACTAATCATGATATTACTGATAAATCAAAGCATTCGAACGATGTTATATATAGCTACCAACATATGTCAAACATCCCACGTAATAAATGATCATTTAGCAAGTCAAACGCCTGGTATTAATATCAGAAACACAGCAAAACAGCGTGATTAATGCTCACAGCTTAGTGTATACAAATAAATAGTAGACAATATATTATCTGAATATAAGCTTTTATTCACGTCGTTATATTCATAATAGCATTGGACATCAAACGGAATCATGATAAACATTTTAATAATCCACTCGGGACACATTATCATATTAGAAGCTGTTACCGCCGATCTTAGAGATGGCGATGAGAGACCAGTGGACTGTATTCGGATGCCGACTTGGCATTAATAATCAGGCGAGCATAATCCAAACTCGGATTATGCCTCACCCCAAAACGATACGTATTTGGTCTACGTCGACTTGACGTTGTTATTGACCAAATCAAAGAATAAATAGAAAGCGAAACAAAATAGATCAAACCTGAGTGGTGTCCCCGCACACCATTCGAATAAACAAGAAACAAAAGCTTGAGAAAAAACAAAACACCCAACTTCGTAAATGATAAAGACCAAAACAAATGTGAAGAATTAGAAACAAGAAAGTATGGAAAGAGGTCCTATTAACGACTCAAGAAGAACGAAAAATAGAAAAGAAACAACTGCGTACATGCGAAATAATGTACAGTACGTCCGAACTCTAACAAAGTAGAGAAGGACGGGAGATGCTCACACAACAAGAGCTGGTCGAGAATATGAGCGAATTCACCCACTTGACGAGCGACTAAGAGACGTCCGATATGAATCGAGAATGGAAGAGAACTGAATACTCGACGAGAGCCGTTTCGAGACGTCCGGTCTCAATCGAGTATAGCAGAGAACTGAGCTGCGAGGCCTAGCTTAGTCAGGCAACGCGAGAATGGCGAGCTGTGATTGGACGCACACATGGCGTGACAACCCACCAGCCAACCAGCAATGAGAAGGAAGGACGACTGCTTGCATGTATAAACAACATTCCATGACGCAAACGAATGATTTCATGTTCAAATGACAAACTAGGGAAAACGAGCTAGCTGGTCTCAAAAGACCGGCGTTAACATACCGCCCACCAAAATGAACATTTTAAAGCTGAGGTAAACGATACGGAACATAAGGAACATGAAATTAGAACAGCAAACTGTTCGTAAGAAGCCTTGTAACTTCATAGGCAACGTGAGCAAAAAGATTTTCACCGAGTAATTGGATTGCTTCCCAATTGGATCGGAGAACAGCAAAGAAATCGCACATGATCCGAGCGATTCATTGAGGAGAAAACGCAACCATTTTATTCAATGGTCGCTGACTTTTCAAAAAAAAATGAAAGAGAGAACAACAAGAAAGTGAACATGAAGAAATGAGCGAAGCACCAATGCGTGCTTTGAACAGAAAAAATACACGAATGAATGCAAATCTGCCATTGGAGGCTGCATAGGCTTTGCGCGAAACTTGTGGCGAGTAATGCACTGGTGTATGCGCTGCCTCAACAAACCGCACAGAGAAACGATCCAGTAACGCTGCTGTATCAGCGCCTGTACCGTTCTCGGGCCGGAATGTAACGATGTTCGGTGGAAGGCATCGCAAATGAGAGATGCGAGGTGAGCTTCTTTGGGGAGTAGGATTGGGTACCGAGCCTCTTCAGGAAGAGAAGAGTGACGCAATCTTCCGCCCACCTTGAGTAAGCCCGAGGGTTCGAGAAAAGGTTTCAGCGAAGCGATCCGGGATGAAACCTGTCCCTGTTTGGCAAGTTGGCTGATCTCGGTTGCATAAAAGTGGTTTTGAGTGACTCTTATGATCAGTTCAAGAGCGTCTTGCAGCTCCACAGGTTTTAAAGAACCCGTAGGAGGGCGAATCTTGGATCGTTTCGCCAATAAGAGACGGGCAAATCGAACTACATACCCAAAGACCCGTTGTGCTTTGAGAAGTGTGGAAAACTTTCGAAAATTAACCAGGAGAGGATCTACTTTGACCGTTGTGGCCAAAGTGACCATGGAAGGCTTAATGTCTGGCAATTCAGACAATAAATCAGTGGAAGGCACAGAGATAGGCCACAGAGCATGGGGACTCCTGAGAAAAGAAGGACCCGAGAGGTACAACGGGTATTCCATGAGCTGAGAAGGCAGTATTCCACGAGAAGCGCAGTCAGCGGGATTTTCTTCGGAATCCACGTGTGCCCAATTGGTAGGAGTGGAGTTGTCGAGTATCTCCACTACCCGGTTGGCGACGAATGTCTTTAGTCGATGTGGAGGGGTGGCAAGCCACGCGAGCACAATAGTCGAATCAGTGTAGAGGGTTACTGACTCCACGACAAGAGTGCTGAGTGAGGGAAGAGTATCTTTCAGCACACGCGTTAGAAGCAAAGCAGCAGAGAGTTCAAGCTTAGGGATGGTCAAGGGTTTGACCGGGGAAACTTTACTCCTTGCTCGCAACAAACTAATATGCGAAGTTGCATGATTCGTTGTGTGAAGGTAAAGTATCGCAGCGTAGGCCTTCTCGGAGGCATCACAAAAGCCTACAAGTCGATGTATGCCTTGTGAAGCCGGAAATGCGCGTGGAACTCGGAAGTTCGAGAGAAGACAGATCTCGGCTACCGCGTCCAACCACCTTTGAGCAAGAAGCGGTGGTAAAACGTCGTCCCACTGCACCCGCGATAACCAAAGTTGCTGAAGAAAAATCTTCATCCAGCATACGAGCGGGGTGAGGAATCCCAAAGGATCAAAAATGCGCGCAATGTACGACAAGACCGTGCGCTTCGTTACCACGCCTTCGAAAGGTAAGGTGTGGAATGAGAAATCATCCGATCGGGGATCCCAGAACAGACCAAGGATCTTGATGCCCTGATCGTCATCCGAAAACACGACTGGAGTCTCTAGATGATCCTCCGGAAGTGCACTCAATGCTTCTGGGAGGTTACTGGCCCACTTTCGGAGTTCGAAACCTCCACTAGCTAGAATAGCCTGTAATTCCGATTGAAGAATGCGAGCTTGAGCGACGTCTGCTGCGCCAGACACGATGTCATCCACGTAGATGTGAGATATCAAAGCACGCGAAGCATTGGGGAAAGGAGCCCCTTCGTCGTGCACGAGCTGCTTCAGCACTCGTTGAGCAAGAAAAGCTGACGGTACGAGCCCATACGTGACCGTGTTGAGCTCATATTCTTTTACTGGAGAGTCTGCATTGGGTCGCCAAAATATGTGCTGATATTTGCGGTCAGATGGTTGGACCAGAATCTGACGATACATCTGACGAATGTCAGCACAAATTGCGATGGGATGAGAACGAAATCGGGTTAAAACGCCCGGGAGTTCGCTCTGAAGCTTGGGACCACTGAGTAACAGCTGATTCAAGGAGGCGCCTCTCTCATCTGGAGAAGAGGCGTTAAATACCGCTCTCAGCTTCGTGCTGGAGCTGGTAATCTTGTGCACACAATGATGCGGAATCACGTAGTTCGAAGAGGTGCTTGCAAGTTGCATGTGGTTCGATTGAATATAGTCTTGCATGAATGCTTGATACGCAGCATCATGCTGAGGATTGCGTTTCAGTCGCCGCTCCAGACTCAAATAATTCTGGAGGGCGGCCTCACGATTATATCCGAGAGGAGAGGATGTGTTCTTGAAAGGGAGTGCTACCGAATAGCGTCCGGAAGGGTTCCGTGAGTGCGTAGATAGAAAATGCTCCTCACAAAGTTCATCGTCCGGATCAACTTGAAGAGGACGTGAAACTTCTTCCGATTCCCAAAACAATCGAAGAGTACGATCCAATGGAGAACCAGTGCAAGCAAGCAGAGAGAGCGGAGACTGGAACTCGGCATCCAAACACCGAATAGGACCCAAAACCACCCAGCCGAAGACCGTGTTTATGGCAGATGGACTGCCACTCATCACAATATCACCTGACTTTTCAAGAATATCAGGGTATAAATCGGCGCCGATCAAAAAGTCGATCTGATCGGGCACATGAAAGCGGTCGTCGGCAAGAGAGAGACAGCGATAACGTTCAAACACCTCAAGCGGAACGGTGGTGGTTGGAAGTTGACTCGCTATCGCAGGCATAACGTAGGCTTGTACGCTGAGAGAGGTTGCAGGGGTGAACCGGGAAGCGATGCTGCATTGAACAGTCCCGATTACCCGAGCACTAACGTGACCAATACCAGAGAGTTCGGAATGACAAGGATTGATTTTCAATCCTAGCTTCTGAAGGAACGAGTGAGTGAGAACAGAGATTTGTGAACCACAGTCGATAACCGCACGGATAGGTTGCAGTTGACCGTGAGAGTCGCGGATCAAGGCGCGAACAGTGCCCAACAGAGCTGTGGGTAGCACTGGCTTGCTTGTCTTGACTTGACAAGCGAGAGTTTGAGGATGAGGCGAGGTGGTCTCCGGATGAGAAGAGACTTCGGTTGCTATTGTGTCACGAGTCAAGGGGTTGATTCGTGCGGTGTGTAACAGCGAATGATGTTTGTTACTGTGACAAGTAACGCAAACACTCTTAGAGGTGCATTGCGGTCTGAGGTGAGCGCCCATGCAGTTGAAGCAGCGTTGCAGGCGACGTAACGTGTTGTATTTGTCGTCAACGGACTGTTGCCGAAATACGGAACACGAGTATAGAGTATGCTCCCCTTTGCAGACTGGACACGAAGATTGTTTCGTGGTCGAGCTTGCTGATTTGCTCTGCTCGCGAGATTTAAAGCTGACGGGCGGAGGATTCGCAACTAACAACGAATTGATTCGCTTTGTGGAAGGAGGAATAGCTTTTGAAGAGCTAGCTGCTTGTTTGTCGAGACCACACAATTCCATCGTCCTGGACTGCTCTTCAATGAATTTGATCAACGACGCGTAGCTAGGAGTGCTGTGCGAAGAATGTTTCTGTTCGAAAGCCTGGCGCGTTGATGTGTCGAGATTGGTCAGTGCTAATGAGAAAAGCAGAAAATCTGACAAATCTTCGATATTCAGAGCTTTCAACGCTTCGATCGAAGTTTTGTGAACTTTCAGAAATGATTGCAGCCCAGAATGTGAATTGGTTTTGAGAGGCGTAAATTCTAAAACCTGTTGAACATACGTGGTGGCCAACAACCGAGGGTTATGATACCGACTGACAAGAGCATCCAATGCCACAGAATAATTGGCTTCCGTAATCGGAAACCCGGAGACGACAGACAAGGCGTTGTCTTTGAGGGTGGTCCTCAAATAGTGGAATTTCTGAACTTGATTCAGGTCGTTGTTCTCGTCGACGAGAGATTTAAATAGCGAATAGTATTCCGTCCATCGAGTAATATCACCAGAGAATGCCGGCAACGCAATTGTCGGCAATGAGATGGCTTGAAAACCATTTTGATTTGGCGGCGGAGGCGGCTTGGGCGTCGCCGCGGCAACGGCGTCGAGATACAGCTTACGAGTCGCATACAGCATTTCCTCAAAGCTTGCTTCAACAGCGTCGACCGGTAATGCATCGTCACTGTTGTCAAGTTGAGCATTCAATGCCATTATTTCGTTTTGAATGCCTTCAAAGTTGGCTTCCAAAACGTCAAGCTTGTCGAAACGAGATTTGTAAGACGAAGCATCGTCACTCTCAAGCATTTTGAAAGCATCATACGAGCGTTGTAGCGCTGTGAATATTCGCTCACGTTTGGCTTTAAACAATGATTGTTGTTTCTCCATCTTTGAAGCCATTGTTGTGGATGAATATTCACAAAGCAAAACCAAGAAGCCAGCACAAGTATCGAAGACTTGTGAAATGAATTACTCACAAAGAAAATACGGCCGAAATGCACAGAAAAAGAACAACGCAAAATAATTCAAGAAATGAATGTCTATAAAACAAGTTAAAACAATTGTTGATAATAACTCGCAAACAAACAGAATAAATTATTGCACCGTGGAAACCCAATTATGTGGAAGCCGATTCAGTGCGGAGGACAAAGAAGTCACCCATGCGATGCCTGATCGCGGGTGCTGCCACGAATGACTGTAGAATCCGGAGGTGGACTCCGCGTGGTGCAAAGAAAGGAATCCACAAATGGATTCCAACAAGTAAAAGCAATTGGAATCCGGAGATGGACTCCGCGTGGTGAGAAGAATGGAATTCACAAATGGATTCCAACAAGAGAACGAAATTA
Source organism: Brachyptera risi (assembly GCA_964007535.1). NCBI lineage: Eukaryota > Metazoa > Arthropoda > Insecta > Plecoptera > Taeniopterygidae > Brachyptera > Brachyptera risi. The sequence goes on from OZ023337.1 coordinate 22,058,873, forward strand.
GAATCCGGAAATGGATTCCGCCTCACGAATGACGAGAAATTGGAACCAAAAATAATCTTTGGCTCACAGGGACCATAATGTTACCGCCGATCTTAGAGATGGCGATGAAAGATCAGTGGACTGTATATTGAGGGTGCCGACTTGGCATTAATAATCAGGCGAGCATAATCCAAACTCGGATTATGCCTCACCCCAAAACGATACGTATTTGGTCTACGTCGACTTGACGTTGTTATTGACCAAATCAAAGAATAAATAGAAAGCGAAACAAAATAGATCAAACCTGAGTGGTGTCCCCGCACACCATTCGAATAAACAAGAAACAAAAGCTTGAGAAAAAACAAAACACCCAACTTCGTAAATGATAAAGACCAAAACAAATGTGAAGAATTAGAAACAAGAAAGTATGGAAAGAGGTCCTATTAACGACTCAAGAAGAACGAAAAATAGAAAAGAAACAACTGCGTACATGCGAAATAATGTACAGTACGTCCGAACTCTAACAAAGTAGAGAAGGACGGGAGATGCTCACACAACAAGAGCTGGTCGAGAATATGAGCGAATTCACCCACTTGACGAGCGACTAAGAGACGTCCGATATGAATCGAGAATGGAAGAGAACTGAATACTCGACGAGAGCCGTTTCGAGACGTCCGGTCTCAATCGAGTATAGCAGAGAACTGAGCTGCGAGGCCTAGCTTAGTCAGGCAACGCGAGAATGGCGAGCTGTGATTGGACGCACACATGGCGTGACAACCCACCAGCCAACCAGCAATGAGAAGGAAGGACGACTGCTTGCATGTATAAACAACATTCCATGACGCAAACGAATGATTTCATGTTCAAATGACAAACTAGGGAAAACGAGCTAGCTGGTCTCAAAAGACCGGCGTTAACAGAAGCTATACAGTCACTTTGCTAGGACGATAAACTGGAGGAATTCAATGTGTAGAAGATGAAAGACAAAATTGAGGGATCATGAGGTGCCATCTCATCAACTTGGTCTAGTAGTCAACACTGGTGGTCATTTGTATTGCTTTTTTCCATCGGATTTAGACATCGAGGCCGTGAAAATAGTTTCACACCACATCGACAGAAGCGAATCAACTATTACGTACATTACATTTATCACCCCACTGAGTTTTCTGTCCTCGAATGCGACCACATATGCCTATAGTTTTTTTTTAAATTATATTACAACAATTGAGAAACACTCAAATAGAGGCAATTAGGAGTGGGGTATTTTACCTGTGCTTGTGTGCAAAGTGCTTTTGAACAGAATATGGATAATTTTAAGTTTTCTTCGATTTTTTGAAAATGTAATACTCTGTGTACAGCGTGTGGTTGATAACAATCAATAATTTATACAGTTATCAAATATTGGAGCGGAGAGATTTTCGTCACTATTGGAATGCGTCGTTGATCACAATATGTATGAATAGGGATGAGCAAGCTATAGGCCCTACATTTTGATTAGCTGTTGCTTGGTGATCCCACCAACAGCTAGAATATCTGGGAATACGTATGAGCGCATGAGAGATGACTGATTGCGCTTACAATAAAAATCCATCATGCGAAAATCGAATTGGGAGTCGACTTGATTACAGTTGCTGAAGCAGTGGCCTGTAGCTGATAATGAGCAATGAGAAAAAGTGACAGATGATTTTTCCGGTAAGTGATATTAGGCCAATTCGTGCACCTATATAAATCGTTCAGAAATGTACTCATCGGCACGGTACGGACACGAGTGTACTTCAGACGGTCAGTCATTGATCAGTTCCATGTGCAATATTATTTATCTTGTTTTTTATTCAATGTTTCTGTTCATATGTATCTGTTATTCTCAATCTCCATGCAGCAATAACAATAACACTTTCTCTCTTGTGTTCTCTATATAAACCTGCTTTGAAGTAAGGAAAATATATGACTGGAGCACAATCGGACTGCACGTGCTTCACTGAACGCGTAAAGCTAGAACCGAACGTGAAAGCTTGTTTTCTGTTCTTCTGATACTTGTTATACATCACACAGTTGCTGGTTCAGCCAGATGGAGAAAAATACTTTCACTTCTAGTTCAAAGTGTAGGTCAATATCACAAGACACATAAGGTTTACAATATCTCGCAACAAATCTATGTCGTTAATACGTCGTTTTATCAATTGGTATTAACGACTCATGTTATGAGTGGTATAGTGAGTGATATTAGTGAGAGTTTTTTGACCAGAAAGAACCAGCTCAACTATTTGTTTCACTTACATCGTAACTTGATACAAATAATTGATTCTCAATCGAGGTCAAGGATGAAAGGTAGGAATCTTCGACGGGCCACTTCAAAAGGGCGATCTAACCTCAAAGAGTAATTGTCAATAGAACACGTTTGACGAACAATAAATCTTGAGGTCCTGATTTTGGGGATATTACAAATCAAGGCCAGTTCAAAATTGAAAAAAATACGTGCATAAAATGATGGAAAAGGCCTACGATGTCAATTATTCCAATCAAAATTTTGTAATTTCAATCATTTTGTAATTCATTTTTTTACATAAAAAATTGAAGTTTTTTCACAATGAATAGTATATGCATACTTGAATGAGAAACCACAATCACATTACTACTATCAATATGTACAACTGGTCGGAACAACGATGCTGTTTTTAAATAAAGGTGGAAGTGCCAGGTTTTTGTAAATGTGCGATATAATGGATTATTCCCACTGATTATCCTCATTCAATATAGAATACGAATGGAGAATCTTACATATATGCAAGAAATCACAAACTAATATGACATAAGTGATAATAATTGGAGAGGTGAAATAGAAATCTTTTTTTCAAAATCCGAGTTTTTTCAATGAATCTTGTGAATGTATACTAGGCTCCCACTCTATAAAGGTTTACTGGAAATCAAGATCACATCATTGCTATCAGGCACACTCGCATTCACATGAAATGGACCACACCAAATTCAAATCAACCCACGCATATTTAATGACTGATATTTTCACACATCATAATCGTCGAGTGCGTATGAAGGCCTACATTATCCGCCAGTTTTAGTGCGTATTACGTCAATTCCGGATGCATTTTATTGTGTGTTGATAGACAATTACATTTGACCACGACTGCTTGTTTGAATCTCGATCTGATCGATCAATCTCAATGATTTGATATCATGTTACGATGTAAGTGAAATACAAAATCGTTGAGCTGATTCCTTCGGGTTACTCACAATTGTGAGCAGCGAGCAAAGCTTTTTTTTCCAACCCAGGTAACAATTCAGTATGCTCATTGAACTTTTATACTCACTATGGACAACTTTGAAAGTCATAAATTGACTAGATACTTAAAATTCCACAAATGTTGTATAAGGGATTATGTTGGGCATTTTCATTTTATATTTGGTCATTTCATTCCAATTTCATTCGCCATTATTAATTAGTATGACCTGAATATATATAAACTATTATGCAGGTAGTGAGGCACATGTTGTCACGGGACTTCCGCTCTATTCTCACTACCTCTACACAGTGTGAAAACTGTATAGAAACCTGATAAATAAAATAAATGAGAACTAGACGAACCAACGATACTGGTGCTACCCATGGGTGGAAGTGCCAGGTTCATTTATCAACGTGCGATAATGGAATCTTCCTACTGATCATTATATATTCCGAGACAAGACTCACTGTTACAATAACTCAATTGTAATGCCATTCATATGTTATATTGTAAAATATGTAAATTGTGTACCGATTTCCTCGAAAGAAGGGTTATAGGAATAAACACTACTACTAATACTACTACCGTACTACTACAACAACAATTAATATTATCGTGAAATAAGTTTTAAACTAAATTGGTGAATTGAATAGTATTAACGTACAGCACATTGTTGAGTCGGGACTCACTGTTATACAACAATCAATATTATCGTAAAATAATTTCCAAACCAAACGGGTGAAATGAATAGTTTCGGATACTTGATTTTCAAAACGGAAAGTGTATGTTGCAAGTATGCAGGGATGCTTTCGGTTGAATATTATAGCATTATGGATTATCACTAACATCATTATTACAACTTGAATCGTATCAACGTTTCCACATATTGCTCTCTCGTGTAGGTACTGTGTATCCGCGTTTTATACCTTGCAAGCAATAAAACCGGGAACTGAATTGAAAAACGACTTTAATCGAATAAAACAGTTGTGATGTTTACCGCAATGATTGCAGGAAGACCACGTATATATATATATATATATATATATATATATATATATATATATATATATATATATATATATATATATATATATATATATATATATATATATATATATATATATATATATAACTATACCTGGATGAACAGGAAGTAATCAATGCAGTTACACAGCTCCTTGTGATTACAGTTGCAGTTTTCATTGCACTTCCAGCGGTTCATCGAATATGTATAGTCAGGATGACATAAAATGTTGTTTTTTCAATCTTGAATTCAAATTCGAAAAAAAATTAACAGATATTTCATTGCTATAAAGATTTTAGACTGCAGGTGGCGTGCGTGTGTGTACATTTTCCACAAATTTGAATACGTAAAATGTCAACGAGTTCTCTCCAGAATGCTGTGATTTGATCGACCACTCAATGTGTCCATAAGTGTACCATTGATAAAACTTCGACTAGGTGTTCGGAATTGTACGAAAACAAACATTGGCAATAGTTATGGCTAGATCATTAATCGCTTGTTACCATTACCTACATTGAATTTCATATACGATAAATCTAGACTATCAATTACATGAATGTTCTTCGTCGTAAAGCTGTAACGAATACTGTTTATGGAACAAAACAGCATTAACAACGAAGTGTTTGCGAATGGGATATATCTGGCAATCTGTGTTGCCGTTAAATCGATTGCTATGCGAGATGAAAAAGTGAACATATAACTGTATAGTCATGAAAAGTTATTTCTGCTGCAATAACTTCGTCTGGCACGTTCAATTGGAGGCTCCGCACACTTGCGGTCGCACGAAACGATTCAACAGAATCAAAACTGACACTAAAGAAGAGTGGACGCATATTTTTCAGAGGTTATTTTTCAGACCATGAGAATTTGAAACTACGAGATGAAGACCGAAAGATATAAAGTCCATGTTCTAGTTTCCATTTTTTAGCTTGCTAAACCAGTCAAACTTTGTGATATTACACATAATCACAAAAGAACCAGAAACTTACAATCACTATTTGATCAAGGTCTACATCGTCAACTAGTTTTAGTGTGTATGTCCATCTGTTTTCTGCAGGATGCATTTCAATCTGTCTCGAACTCCTTTACCGACCACTTCACGTGACCACAACTAAACGTGTATGCAATATTTATTCATCAGCTGATCTCAATTATCGGGAGTGTTCATACTCCGAGTCGTGCCGTAATTGAGGGTGTACATAGCTCCTGCTCAGTTACGGTTACAAACAAGCATGAGGTTCAAATCCACTGAAGCAATACGCAGTTATTTTCATCATGACTTGATGGTATAAACTTGCAATTTGTGAGCAATGTTGGTAATAGCTTGTCGTGAAAAAGTGGGAACGATTTCATTGGTTCGAACCACAAACAAACTTGAAGTGGAACCATTCAAGCCAATAAGACAGATTGTTGCGCCAATTCATCGCATGTGGAGTAAAAAACATCCCAATTCAAGTCACCATTTGTAATGAACATTCTCTGAAAACGACTTATGGCGACAGAAAGATGTGGATCGTCTACCAACTTGGACCAAATACCTCTATTATTAAATGATTTCTGAACTGCTTACTACCTATCTCTACTCAGATTGTGAGTATTGCTCAAATCACTTCAAAAGTGCTGACGCTATAGGATAATAACTACGAAAATAGTGGTTGATGATAATTTTGCAAGTATATCGATAATACTAAAAGCTCACATAGACTTGGATTATATGATACTCCGTAGAATAATGCAAACGTGGTATTTTGTAGAGTTCATATAGGAATGAATATTGAAGAAAATGAATGCAAATGCAAATAGTATTCAATCTTTGAAATGAACACAGGTCCGAAATAAAAGCAACAAAAATTTCGAATAGAATCTGTTCGAAGTGAAATCTTGCCTCGATCTTGAATAATTTCGAGTAGGAAAATGTAGCATATATGCGTTGTAAAATGAGCAAGATTTCATATGGAATATAATGGAAAACTATATATGCCTAAAGTATTGATTCCTAATATATTCGAGTCACAGCCTTTCCGATGTATCTACCGTTTAAATCATCTCAACCGTACAAAGACGAATTAAACCGAACTAATTGAAGACAATAAAGACTATTTGAACTATTGAAACTAATTTGTTTCATTTGTTGGTTTCATTTGTAAATCTCCTCGAATAATTTTCTTGTTCATCAATTGATGTGAAAAATACATGATGCATTTTCATTTGATACGGTCATCGAATTTATTTGGAACTCTGTGATTATGTGTAGAATTCGGTAGGGCCTACTTGAATTCTGTAGAATTTGAATTAATTCCGAGAAAACTTATTCCTCATATTTTCTCTCCTGGGTTATTTTTTTATGGGGTTATCGAAACTACAAATTCATTTTTCTCGTAGCCCAAATGGTTCAACCGATTGCGCCTCAAAACTATACAGTATCGATAATGTAAAAAATAAGTAAATAATGACATAATGTGTGTATGCAAAGTTTCATGAAAAAATCTTCCGTTCGATCTGTGACACGTAAACAAAAAATATATCGTTTTTCAAGTGTGGTAAAATTGAAACTTCGCTTCGCTCATTCAATGAAAAAAAGCTGAATTTGAATAATGCATATGATTCCGATTTGTACTTCAAACTGAACACTGGACTTGATGTTCAGTAAGCTCAGGATCATTAAATAATGAAAGCGCCCATTGGGGAACAATAACTTTTCATTGAATTTTGTCAACGTACATTTTCACTATTCACATTAGCAGTGATGAATGAGCAAACAAAAGATGATATCAGACATATCATATACGGCTGATTTGTGCACAATACATGCTTTCCTGAAAACTCCTTGTAATTTCCCTAATGGCACCTGCAATCTCAGACCGCTATCCTACGAATAGACTACCGTAACACTATCTCACTTGGAACATTTCAAAGCTCTAGCTAAGAGTAGAATCCAATATGTATGTTTGTTACCTCCTTTGAAGCAACGAGCACAGGAATTGCTAAAAACAACATCACAATGAACTTTTACTTGATCCCTTTTTATAAGATTGAACAATAAAACTTCTCTAGTAGGAAAGAAGAAGCTCTCGAGGTTGGTTGTTATTGCTTAACTGGATTTAATATATTATGGGTGTAATCACTAGAATGGAGAATTAATACTGAAGAAAAGAGATTTAACGTGCAGTGGTTGGTAGTTTACGAGCAAAACGTGCAGGCTTACAACTCGGATATTGAATATAACAAAACGTGCGAAATAAACAAGATATAACGCGTATTGTTATGAAGTGCGGGAACATGATTCGAATAGGCCTTCACATGAAATAGCCCGGGTTTGATTTTGTGGAAAAAAACAGTATTTGAGTAATAGCTGAATCATGAACAATAGAAGAGATGAGATAATTTATTCGGTAGTGAATAAATGTAAATGCGTATGAAAATATATATCTTATGATGAAAGCTCTTTCAATAGCGGTTGTTTTTTATGTTGCCTGTATTTTGACAGAAAAAAATATGCACACGCTTGTTTGAGGTATAACTCATAGTTGGAACGAAGTGAGCGAATGAGCGAAGTGGACTCAATCTAAAAGAGTCCACGGGAGTCGATTTAGCGAAATATCAGTTTTTTGGTGATAACTTTTAAACGGTATGAGATATCACAATTCTAAAACGCGAGAAACATAGATAAATATAATAGCTTCAAGATAATTCAAGTTATAACATAACTTATTCAAGTCATGTCACATAACTGTCAAGCGTCGACAGCTGAATAATGTGTTTTTTAGCTGTCGACGCTTCACAGTTATGCAACGTGACTAAAGAAGTCATCACTTGTATCATTTTGAAGCTTTTATAATTATCTATGTTTCTCGCGTATTAGAATTTTGATATCTCATACCGTTCAAAAGTTATCACAAAGAAACTGATATTTCGAAAAATCGACTCCCGTGGACTCTTGACGTACTCGATTTAAACAAACATGTTTTGTATTGTTGCTTGTTGAAACGCTACTGGTCAAACGGAAGCATACAGTTTGTTGAAACTTGGCATACACATGTGTCATCATCCAACACGATAATGTTTGATCAATAAAATTAGTGATATATTGAATTTTCGAAAGTAACGAAGAAACAATGTAGAGTGGATTGGACCACTGTACAGTGGGTCTCATGAAGAGTCAGATGCATCTAAATCAAGATGCATTCTGAACACAATATACTGGTATTATATGTACTCAAACTAGAAGACAATGTGCATTGTGCATTTCATCCGAATTATTATTTCAATTTCGGAATAGACCATTCCATGTGACCACAGGTTTATGAGTATGTGTGATGGTGTACGTGAAATATACGCAAACACAAGAAAAGTGATCGTAATTTCGTCAATGACGGTGAAGCAGGAAACTTCAATAGCCAAATATTTCTGTATCATCTAAACTAAGATTTCTTATGAAATACGATTGTGCATCTGACCGCTGTGGCTTCCAATTTTACCGTTCTTAACAAATCACAAAACACGAGGGTTTCGATGAACGAATCCAAAACCTTGAACTAAGACGATCCGGGATCTTATATCATATCTCATTGGTTCTCCATACGTAATAAAATGGACTGCTCTTTATGATTTCGATTACTTTCACCGGTAAATTTGCTAGGGACCGCAGATCACATAATAATACCTGTGGTCCATTCTTCTACCGCATTAGCAAGAGCACATTCTGGTCGCGATAAAAGACTTGGGTAATATCTCGCAAGAGCTGGCATATAATTGGAATCTAATTGATGTTGCACAGAGAAGCTGTCGCGTCTAATGAAGATTAATAGCGAGATTCACAAACGGATTTCACTGAACATCGTCGTCGTCTATTTCTCTCAGCGACGTCTTTTCAGAAAACTGAGAGCATAAAGTTGGAAGTGACGAGAGTTTCCTGGTACTCGGTCGGTATCCGTTACATGTGAATATTTGTATATATTTACTGCATAAGAGGAAGAAGTGAACATTGAGAGGAACACAATTGAGTTCGAATGAGTGGCAGATGTCAACGCATTAGCAAGTCCTTTTCGAAATGATTAAATAAAACTTTCACACACCGGTGAAACAAGAACTATACCAATTAAAACTATGATAGCATGTTCATAATGCGTACTGCATGAGAATACGTAAACTAGAATGTTTCTTTGAAGAATATTTCGTTTTCTCAGATGCTCTTCTGGTTTCATATTCAACATACCTGGGACTCATATACGTTTCGTTTCGTGACTGGCATTAGTGATCAGTCTATCAACTGTATGAATGCAGTACATATAGTCAATCTCTTGTCCATAAGTACATGAAGAAAAAATTGAATGTTGTATACAGTTGCTCAGTGAAAAAATCACATCATATTGAATATGAAATACAATCATGTAATATTTTACTTTCTCAAATGTTCATGATGTTCGAATCCCGCATATGTCATAGATTTTTGTGAACGTTCTTTCACTTATTATCACTTCATAATTTCATTGTCACCTGCTCATTCGTACCCCGTATAACCTATAGGTTCTGGTGGGGCCGTTAAGAAGACAATAATCATCATCAGGAGCTATAAAACAAGTTTAATCGGCGACGAGGAAAGAAGTCTCATTGTCTCAGTTCGAATGTTTCCAGTTTATCTGTCTACGTACAATGAGTTATTATAACCATAGCTATCATATATTCAGTATTATTCTATATGATGTACTTTTCATACGAGCAACTCGACAGTGCACCAGAAATCTCTCGCCTCGTACACTTGTGCAACCTTTAACGAGCGTCAAAATCACAGCATGCATGATACAGTCTAACCGTCATTGATTGAATCTGAGGACAAGCTACTTGTAAAGCGGTAGAAAACAATACAGTCGAGGTTTAGCGAAATATATTCTCGACGAAGATTAACTGGCTATATCAAAGTGGAAGATAAATAGCCTAATCACTTGGTTAGGAAAAAAAGTGAATACAATTTTGAATGGTATAATGATGATGGCAGCGGTCATAGCATTAGTATTTGTTCTTGATCGCTGAAGCTATATATACAAACTGACACAACTGACAGTTTTGCGTTATTGGTGCTCTGTGTTAATTGATTACTATTCTATACGCCAAGGTGTCAGAAACAGCCAAGAAAAAGTGATGACTACATCACAGAAGCAGAATAGGGAACGTTGGGATAGAATAAGAAGTAGGCTTACAGATCCATAATATATCATTCACACTATTTAGGGAAACAAGGGAATACTGTCAAATTGAATAATAATTCTGAGTAATTATTCAATTAATGTTGGTCATTTCAAGATTCCATAGTGGCAACGTTGAAAGTTACGGATTTTCAGATTACTCCAATTGTATGTAGATTGTTGTGAATAGGCCCCACATGGCGATATCGAGCATGAAGGATCACCGCTAAGACGTGTCTGAATTACAAATATATTTGCCTACACTCGAATTATTGATATGAACTTGTTAATTTATCGATTCAATAACTTCCTCTTCTATTTCCAACTCTTCTTGTCTGTTCTGCTCTTGATCCATGACCCAACTTCTTGTTATTTGAAAATGGTTTTGTTACCATCTTGCCATCTGGCCAATCTACTTTATCCCAACAATTCTCATATCAGCATCACTTTTATCTGAGAAAATCACTTGAAATCACTTGAAAGGACTCGACTGAAAAGTCGAAGAGGGTAGAAGTCTGCAAGTCACGTTTACAAGTACTGCGCATGCATCGTTCGCTCGTGACTGATTCCCAACTAGACACGTGTAGTTTGAACTTGCGAACATTATAATGTGACGTACGCTACTTCCGTACTTTCAGCGAGGTCAGGTACTTGAGAATGGATGAACAAGGTAATTCGGACACGTCCTAACTATATGCTCTAAAAGTTCAGTCATTTTCTATAGTTCATAGTTGGTACAAAGAGCTTGATGACGATGTCAATTAGGAGTATTTACGCTATTATACTTTCAATGAAGAATATTCTCAAGCGGCATCATACTTGATGAGGAAGTATTACAACGTGCTGCACCATTTACTTCCGAGTCCACTTCGAGAATGACTATTTTATTCATCAATTGCTTGCTCGGAACTGAAAATCTGAATTATTTCACACGAAAGTTTGCTGAGCACAGTGCTGTTACATTAGAAACATATGCATATTTTAACTGTCTGCCGGAGGCACTAGAATCGTGTGACCAACAACAGTATGAACAAATCAGAGAATGAATCAGTGAGTGGGTAAACGAATGACATTAAATAACTTGGAAGGACAAACTGCGTTGCTAAACGTGATTAATAATCAAAAAGCCAGAACCAGACTGGTGTTTTGAACGAATGTAACCGTTCGTATAGAGATAATCACGAACCAACTGCAGTTCACTCATATATTTTATGTACTATTTTTTTAAGTGAATGGAACAAAAACTCATTCGATATATTACAAACTGCGGTACTACTGAGAGCTCTTGGAGTGTGACTGAGTTTTGCCGTATCAAGATATGTTGCGCCTCTGGGCCCGACATTTCTTGACACTGTTACCCCCTAGCCCTCACAAGTACCGGTATGGTCATTAAAACTATCTACCTTCTTTGGAAACAAAATGAAATGATATTCAGTACATATCAACAAACTACGGTCGTGAAAGATCACGACGTGTAAGATTACTCTCCGAGTGGAGATATGTGGCCTCTCGACAAATAAGAACACGCAGAAAGTAGAACACGCTATGCCATGTAAATGTTAACAAAACTGCAAGCTAGTATAGTCTGTCTCACCACTCTAGAGTAACTGTTGCTATCTTATCTATCAGCTTAAATGCCGAATAGGTGAACATGTCAATCATAACTCCAACAGTAAAAAAACAACTCTTCTCACGTGCATTTTGAGGACAAGTTTGTTGCCAGGTATAAGGGTTGTGGTGCAACGTTGCTACATCGCTTCAGAAATCTTATTGAAGACGATACTATTTATTGTAGAAGTGGTTTTTCAATATAATTTGAGTAAAATGCAACACTGTATGAGTCCGATGAAGTCTGTAGAAATGATTGACATTTTTATATACCTACCTATTCGCCGGACAATAGATGAGCAAAATACAATGATCTCCGACCGACCACTCAGAGTGGTGATACAGACTATATTTCATGTCGACCAGCACAGAAGACATTCTTTTCTCACGCGAACTTTTCATACTTGTTCATTTCTTTTCTCTACCACTTCTAAGCAACACGATATGCGACTGCATTCTTTCTTTCCATAAATATCATCTTAATACTACTTCAGTTCCCACTTCACTTCCATAAATATGATGATTTTTTGTTATCCACCTATAGTATAGGTTTCTATAGTATGTGGTCGAGTTGTTATTCAATTCATATTTATGATGAAAGTAATGTATTATTTTGAATGTTCAACAATATGAGTGTATGTATTATACATTTTCAATATAACAATATATGATCAATATTACAAATAGAGGAAAGTAGAATATTTAGAAATGAATTGTATGGTCAAGGGTGCATTCAACTATTGTAAATATTTGTATATTAATATACCTCTGACGCTGACAATATCAAAATGTATTTGATAGATCTGTTAATATAGAAGAGAAAAAACTGGCAACTGTGTTTCGACTGTGTATTCAACGTGATATAATATCGAATAAACCATATAGGCCTACGTGATCACATAAAATGAAAGCCATCACGTGTAATTGCTAGAAATCTAATGTATTTATATCTAATCAATACATTCACATACGAAACTGTGGTGATGTGTCAACCCTATACCTCTGAGTTGGTAAGCTCTTCCAAGTCATTGTCGATTTTAATCCGTGTATTGTACAAGTACAATAACCATTTTTGTATGACAATTACAAATGGTTGTTGCGGAAAATAGAAGCACGTCTAGCCAGAAGCGTATTTAACAAACCAAGAGATCATCTGCATACAACATTCCGTAAATGGGAACACATATTAGCATAAGTATCATCGTTTCATCCGCTATCCATTTATACAATATGTCGTTTCGTGAGAATAGAAGTGGAGACACGGCGGAGCTCTGTGCAACTCCTGACGATAATTTATTTGATCTCCTCATTAAATTGAGCGCAAGAAGCACAGTCACAGAAATGACGGTTCATGTCTACAAGTTTCAATATAAGAATTATTGAAGGTATATACTCGATCAGAATTATATTAGAACATATTATAAAGCGAAAAACACATCAAGAACATTGAGTGTTAGTGTGATTATCAATACCTTTCAAGTTCTAAAGGATATGAACAGAGAGGACGACAGATAAATAAATTGCCGAACTTGTATATAGAATCAGAATCCGTATATTTATATATTTTCATATATGTATATATATATATATATATATATATATATATATATATATATATATATATATATATATATATATATATATATATATATATATATATATATATATATATATATATATATATATATATATGTGTATATTAACAAGTGAATAATTATGAGAACTCCGTTAAATGTGAACGAATCCACTGCAGCTTCGAAATAACGCTTTCAGAATATGAAGTTGTTTATCTTATAGTGATTCGTAGATTGGGAAAATATTTGATCCGAAAAAAAATCACTACTAGGTCTTCTACAAACAATATCGGGGTGATATCTGTGTTCGTTATAATGGCACATTATAACGAAGTTTTTCTTTGATGTACAAGTTCACTCTATTCCCACTGCGATCCTCTTCAAGTCCCCATCGAGAGCGGCACACCAACATCACACGACGTTGACGCTCCGTTCAATCCAAAGCTTCAGACCAACTGATTCACGCAGACTGACAAGTTATTGAAAGAGTGAGACATTGATCTGATTCTTAAAGCTGTCCCGAGCGCAACACGAGTTCACCCTTAAGGGAGATACATGGTTCGCGAGGGGTAATCACACCCCCGGGGTCAAGCACATTCGCCCTGAGTGTTATGTCCTAATGGCATGAGGGGTGTTGAGGAGGTGGAAGCGGGGTGGGGGTGGAGTGCGGGTGATATTGACCGTCCAGACCTCGATATAGATCGTACACCGTGTACAGTTCGACTCAGTAATATGTAATTATTGAAAACATGGATCATTTGCTGGTATCCTTGTATCCACGAGAGATACAAGTACCAATCGACCGTCTCCGGTATCCTATATCACTAACGGAAGGATGGTTTGCTACTTCAGAATAAATACAATATAAATACAGCTAGATCAAATTCGGATTTCAAAATCTGAATCAGAAGTTCATTGCTAACTATTGTGAACATGTTAACTTCGATTCACGAGAGTGGAAAGTCATCTATAACATAACACAACCACCAATATCAGTATGATATTAATTTTTTATTTGAATAATTTTTCAAATTTTTAATCTCCATAATATCTATTTGATTGTATGATATTCAGAGCATGATGCATGATTTTCCAGCCGAGATTCACGATAATGAACAACTGTTTATCAAAAAAGCATCACAACATCCTTGAGGTTGCAACGAGATCACGTAATTTTGAAGTTTTAACAATTATTCGATTCCGTATACAACGTTTCTCTTCGATGGATACAATATCAATTCTTGTCACACTAAAGTTCGAACAAACGTGAAAATGATCGAACATAACATAGAGAGGCCATATATATATCATATATATATATATATATATATATATATATATATATATATATATATATATATATATATATATATATATATATATATATATATATATATATATATATATATATAACTTTTTGAGTGACAAGTTCATATGTTTATGCGAACTATTTTGTTTTCTCATCATTCATTCGAGATTGAAATTGATACTTCTCCTGATATTTCTACGCAACGGAATGAAAAATTAATGACACTAAAACTAGAAATATTTCAAAATGGCACAGCGGGACAAGGCCAAATCCCTACTTCTTCGACTATCATTTCAACTGGATCAACGATCATTGATCAATTCTGACTTTTCTCTATGGCCAGTGCAGTACTACATGTGTGATGCCTGATGAAACAACTAAACCGTTGTTCTACGATACGACTCAATATTTGCATGTATAGAATACCAGCCCGCATAGCTCTACATAGCCTCATGATAGGCTACAAGCAGTACACACATGACAAGAGTGGTTGCGTTACAGTTATCGACACATTATACAACATCGACAATTGTGTTTTGATACGGCTTCTGGCTTCAAGAGTCGGATGCGATCAACGTGTTGATATGTTGAATTCAAAACAGTGTGAGTGAGAGAGAGAGAGAGAGAGAGAGAGAGAGAGAGAGAGAGAGAGAGAGAAAGAGAGATTGATAAAACTGTGAGTGTGTAGCAAATATGTGAATACAAATTAAACAGAATTGAAAAAATTGCTTATCAATATCATGATATGAAATGAAATGAACACACGGCCTTCACCTCACTATCGTATCAATACAGAAGAGGATGAAAAAGAGAGCATATAGGAGAAATAGGAAATTAGGAGCCTCAGAAGGGATGGAAGCGGAACCAAAACAACCAGAGAAAAAGGGGTGAAGCGAAATAGACAGTAAGAAAACAAAGAGAACGTTGACATCGCATCACAGTAGACTCATCAAATCTTAATGAATGTCATCTCATACATGGCATGTACTTATTCTCGACAATTAGGTATAATGCTATAATCGAGCTAATTCGTCATAACTATTGGCCGTACATTCATATTACCTAACCTTGTTGAGCTCACAACCGAGACGACTCAAACGGTACTTTACATGTATGTGCATGTAACAATGTGTTAACTCATAATGAACAATATCGTTAAGTTGAATACCTTAGAGTTTCACACTACGTTAAACTCATGTTGTTACTGCATGACCCTATTTATTTAATAACTATATGTTCACACGATACGACAACTCCCGGCTCAACTTGTAGATAACCTCGACTTCTTACTTAACACATATAGGCCTAATAATATTCCTTCGATACAAAAACTATCAGGTATACGTAGACCAAAATATATATATATATATATATATATATATATATATATATATATATATATATATATAATATATATATATATATATATATATATATATATATATATATATATATATATATATATATATATATATATATATATATATATATATATATATATATCCGAATGAAACTATATGGAGATACAAAACAGAACAATACAAAACCTCGATTTCTTACTTCACACATATAATAATATGCCTTTGCAACAAAAACCATCAGGTATACGTATACCAATATACGAATAAACTATGTGAGAATAATGTGAACATATTCAGTTCTAATGTGATTTCTGAAACACGTCCGGAATCGTTCAAGTTGTATTGATATTATATGAATGTGTGAATGTCATGCATACCAATATAAAAAATATATAGCTTGAAATGCATCGCTCTACGTCACGTAAATATGATGAAATATTGTGAAGCGACATGAGATGTTTTCACCCAGAGCACATAGATAAACTTGAACGTAAAATAGAATACCGGTACGTAAAATATAACGGCAATTTATATTCGCAAGCTGACGAACGTAATGTATTAAGTGTTCTATAGCCATACAATAATTGATGAGCGTAGCGAAGTCTCCATCCCACTCTTATAGGGCTTTGTCTGTGTGTGTTTTTTTTTTTTTTTTTTTTTGGTAAGCACTCCACAGGTCGCAAGGGTTGACTGATCAACATGAAACTTTTTTTGTACACGCAAACTCATCCAACTTAGAACTGTATAGTTTTTGAAATGAATCGGTCGAACCAATTTTGAGAAAAATCATCTCAAAGTTTCTAAAAACCCCATAAGATTTGGCTGGGCGGAAAATGTTGAAAAATAAAATCTCTCCAGATGAGATGAAATTTTTTCTAAATGTGTATACATGGATTTTACACATTTTCACGATCTTGTATGCAATTCCAATCAGCCGTTTTGAAGAAAAAAAAAATAACTGATAATATTCATAAAATAAATCATACAAATTGTGACAGAATCAAGTTGTCGAGATTCACTGCTTTCTAGATACTAGTCAAACGCGAAATATGCGTTGTAAGATGAGCGAGATATCTCAATAAGGTATAAAAGTCCTTGAAATAGTTTTACCCTTGCTACTTTATCGACTTTGGTATTCTACACACCTTGATATCTGAATAAGCTATAAAAGTCGTTAAAGAAGTTCTACTCTTGCCACTTCATTGACTCTGGTATTCTACACACCTTGACGCATATAAAAAATACTTCATTGTTGGTCAACTCTTGAATCTAGAAAGCAGTGAATCTCGACAACTTAATCCTGTCCACAGCCTTCTTTATTCAGATCATTCTTCTCTGATACTGCCCTTTCACTCGGGGTATACTTCCCATGTTAACCGATGTCCAATTATTTTAGTTCACAAAATCGCCGATGGTGCCGTTGTTTCCAGACCATGACGTCACTTCCCAAAGATGTTCAAGTAAATCGGTTTGTTTGAAGTGTCATATCTGCGAAGATACCAATAACTTTGGGAATTTCCGTAGGATAATTTAAATTACGCACGCATTCTATCAGGCCGTGACTTCGCGAGTTCACCAACTAGTAACTTTGTTTATGATATGAAAGATTTTATTCAATAATATAATGAATCCGGAATATCACCGGGACAAGTTCTTGAATGATGTTCATTGCTTGGGTCAACATACATATCGTTCACGTCTAAATCTGGGTAAGCCCATAGGCCCTCGCCAAAATGTAGATATGACATAACCTCAACAACGTCGCAAGAGATTGACAGAATATTGTGACAAGAATGACAGTTGAAAAGAATGACAATTGCTCGAAGTTGGAACTTTAGATACCAGAGTGCAGTACATACCAGACCATGACGTCATTTTTGCCTGCGCGAACAAATATGCGCGAACCCGTCCAAATAGCCCTAGTGAAAGGGCAGTATGAGAAATGAATGATTTGAATAAAGAAGGCTGTGATTCTGTCATAATTTTTATGATATATTTTATGAATATTATCAGTCATTTTATTTTTTTTCTCCAAAACGACTGATCAGAATTGCTTAAAAAATCGTAATAATGTGTAAAATCCATGTATACACATTTAGAGAAAATTTCATCCCAGTTGGAGAGATTTTATTTTTCAACATTTTCCGCCCAGCCAAATCTTATGGGGTTTTTAGAAACTTTGAGATGATGATTCTCAAAATCGGTCCGACCGATTCATTCCAAAAACTATACAGTTCTAAGTTGGATGAGTTTGCGTGTACAAAAAAAGTTTCATGTTGATCAGTCAACCCTTGCGACCTGTGGAGTGCTTACAAACAAAAAACAAACAAAAAAAAAACACACAGACAAAGCCCTATAAGAGTGGGATGGAGACTTCGCTACGCTCATCAACAAGAGTTGACCAACAATGAAGTATTTTTTATTTGCGTCAAGGTGTGTAGAATACCAGAGTCAATAAAGAAAAGGAGATTAGAACTACTTTAACGACTTTTATAGCTTATTCAGATATCAAGGTGTGTAGAATACCAGAGTCGATAAAGTAGCAAGGGTAGAACTACTTCAAGGACTTTTATACCTTATTCAGATATCTCGCTCATCTTACAACGCATATTTCGCGTTTGACTAGTAGTAGTCTTCCTGATTGTTTTATCGGCTTCTCTCAAATGTCACACGATTGTTGTATTATATGAACAACAATGTCCATAAACTGAGTTCTCCAATCATAACTTCATCATTATTTTTCTTGACCCAACTTTTCTATATAGATACTGATGGTAATGTGGCAAACATGCTATCTTCCTGTATCAAGAAAATAAAAAGACTTATCCCATTAATTAGCCGATAAGCTGGCTATTGGTTCAAGTGTCTTTTCCACTTGTTGCTACAATGCTGTTTATTGTTGAACATGACTGTCTACAATGATAGTTACACCACATCAAACTGGAAATTAAACCTTACAATGGATAACATATGAATTATCAATCCCAACTTTTGTTGAGAGGATAATTTTTAGCAGTATATTCTTTCTGGAAATACTCTCAGATTGACAATTTGAAAAATCAGTTCTGCACAAATATGGCTACGTGCAATATGGCATTGTATATCCATACCTGACTTCATAGTACAGTTTGAATCAGAAGTAACATGGTCAAACCATTTGGTGTTATATTGGATAGGATTCAACAGGTATCAAACGACATAAACATACTTTCATACTTATGCTTCAATTGCAGTACATGCACTCCCTACACTTTTTCGACATTTTCAGACTTTTTTTGTCTTGTATTACTACTACTTGTATTATTACTAACATCACTACTACACTTCTCTCACTTTATCTGCAGAATGTGTACTAAATCACCCTCTTCCCAACCCAACCTTCAGGACGGTGGTTGAGCAGGTAGTGGGAGCAACAAGAGAAACTTTTTGGAGGTAACACGTAGAAGCATAAATTTGTAGAAATCCAGGACAAAAAACACTTGAACGGGTTGAGAGTACAGTGTATATATAGGCAATACGGGAATATACAATAAGGGAATCAGTACTTTCAGTTGCCTCAACTCATTTTTTATCCCTCTCTTTATCTCAGTCCCACAAACTATGTGTACCACACGACCTGATGGAATGTGCCTTGGAGGATCATGATGCATTAGATTTGTATAATCTAGCCATTTCTTCGCATAACAAGGTTATATCATCTCCATACACCGCGATTTCCAAACGAACAAGAAGCGTATTGCTTAGCAGATACACCAACACAACAAAAACAAAAACAATGCCATCTCGACTGCTTTGATAGACGAGAGGCTATTTACTTTGTACGTTCGGTTGGTAGGAATTCTAGACAAGATCCAATTAATCAATCTTTTTCACTCGGTCCTGTTTCATTTTGAGGGATTAGACATGTGGACTGAGGTAGGTTTTAAAAACGTGTTTCGAGTATTGCCTCTCCGGCTAGAAAAAGAAGATCCTGATGCTAATCGAGTCTAATTAATGTGAAAACTTGCTGTCTTTGTAATCATTGGAGAAGCGTCATTTCCATCGGATATACGAGGATTAAAGAGATTATGAAATGGACACTTGTGTTACCGGTACATTAACAATAGAATGACTTCGAGCGACAACTACGATTGGCAATAGTTGAGTCACGTGATCTTTTTTCTCCATCAAACACTATTTTATCATCTTATTGCTGTCTCTTTTCATTTGCTAATAACTTAAGCAAATGAAAAGAGATAGCAATAAGATGATAATATTCTGTGATAATAATAATATGATGATTGTAATTTAATATGATATTAATAATATGTGATGATAATATTATGTTGTGTAAACAGGCAATCTTCATGGAGGCAGAGTCCTTATTTGTTCATAATAAAGAAAATAAATATGTATATGATTGTTTGTAAATTTTCAGTCCTCTGGTGAGATCCATGTAATGTAAAGTGGACATTGGGGACTTTATGAAACATGCTTCTTTTATTTGCATCATGTTTGCAACATACGTATTCCAGTTCTTTTGGTAGAGCTGATGGAAACTTTCAGTGATTGAACGCACCATATTTGGTGTTTCGAGTTGACATTGTGTTCATACACTTCGGAGTTCACCATTCCTGATTTTTGTAATTTTTTTTTTTCGTTTTGAAGTTGATTTTAATCGTTCATGAGTGCAATTTATTCCCAAGTCTGCACGATGAATTCCTAATTACTCGTGCATCCTCACCAAGAAGACAAATTAAGTATTTTCAAAATGAAGTTAACGATGCAGCTAAGTATAGTCGGTATATTTTTTATTACAATCCGTCATTTCATCACAATTGCGATATTCAACCAGTTGGCAACGATGCTGGAACTAAAACTCGACATTAAACAATGAACAGCTTGGAGTAAAATTAAAATATTGCTCATAATAGAAACTATGTGAAACTAGATTCAAACAAAAAATATCAAATATGAATAATGCCGAACGTTTCAATTATGTCATATTGCAATGAAGCCATAATTAATTATTAACGCCAACCGCTTGAACATATGATTGGACGCAAGCTTTTTTAACATAGATATTCCACATGCCAAAAGTGTTTATTTCTTATGTATGTTAGTGGTTACGTTAATCTATGCTGGAATAAGCTGGTATTGTAATTGGCACAAATCACGAGTAGAACATTTTTGTTAAAAAGCAATAGAAGAGTATGTCGGTGTAGTTTTACGGAAGCCACGGTATATTGATACGGGAATTGAAATAAAGAAACAGTGGCGAATAGGATATCGGTGATCGAGATAGATACTCGATAATTTATAGGACATCACAACCCTGAGATTAGATTCGTATGAATAATTACGATATGCATATCCATAATTTCAAAAAACAAATTGAATTTAATCGAATTTTTAAAAAACAGTGATATTATCGACGGGATACAGAATGCCAATACACTCAACTCAGAAGAGGATAATATAATGATAATGTAGCTATTTAGGACCCTCAATTAACATAGCTATTGGTGGGGTAATGGAACAAACAATGACCTTCCAGAATAGTATTTGATATTATATAATTATTATATGATATTATATAATAATAATAGATAATATTATAGATAATATTATATAGTTTTGATAGATTCGGTAGGTATTTTACAGCACCATTTATATTCTTTCAAATAATTTCATTCTTTTTAATAATATTAATAATACCTTCTTTTTCTATTACCTTGTTCCATTTTCATATTTTTTTCATACTTTTGTTATCTACCCTCAATTAAGTTAGTTTTATAATATTTCAGGATTTTTCTGTATTCAATTTTTTATCACTTTTGTAAATAACCATTGTACTATATTGTATTGACTATATTACGCTGTACCATCTTGGTATCCCGCTATGCGGACAGCCGTCAATTAAATTGTCATTCTCTCTACTGATGCGAAATCATAGACTGAATAATATCTTTTGAGAAATGCCAATCGGTTGAACCCTTTCAAGGAAACAACTATTGACTTGTATAAATTAACTTTCGTGGATATACATTCACACAGTGTTCCCAGTTTGATTTGAAGTTGTGATGTAGAATAAAAGTCGTCGTCATCATGATGCACGACCGTTTCCAGTCAAGCGTTGTCCAGAGTAACGACGACCACATCAACTCGTTAGCGTAGTTTCGTGTTATCAAGTTGGCGGTAATGGTGTCAACTTGAGAACATTATTCGTCGGACGGTTGGTATCTCTAGTTGTGCGATTACTCGTACACGGTTGTAAAGAGCTCGACTGTCTCTAACATTAGCCTTAAAGGGTTAGAGTGTCAACCCGCCAATCCATGTGGGAGAAAATGTCATTCGAAAATACCCGGCTCCTCCACCTATATGTTTTACATTGATGATGATTACGTCACAATCCCACTATGTGAAAAATCTGGGTTTATTCGAATAAACTAATGTGACAGATGATGGGAGAATTATTAGTACGAAACTCGCGCATCACGCGGGATTCGAACCCACTTCCCACTCACTTTAGTTCCAAGGCAATGGTTTGACCGACTGAACTACATGTGCGGGTTTTCCACATCGAACGAGTCTGATATTTTCCAGGAAAAAATACAAACAAAAAACCTGGAATCAATAATAGCTATATTGTTATCTTATCGAATTTATTTATTGTTAGCAATCCTTCCGGAAAAGCAGGCTATAAAAACAGTATCATCAACATTCCGCGATGGAATTGCGCTGAGACCGTTGCATTGTTATTGCATTGAGACGTTGTTATTTCGACCAAACACGTGGAAATTGTCAAGAAATAGTATAAGAGTATCATTGTTAATGTTGATTGTTATTTACTTGAAGACCCCATATAACAGCTGAGTCATTGGGGGGGGGGGGGGGGTGATGACATTACAGACGCGGAGGACTCTTGCGAATATACTGTTCCATCAAACATTCGGACTTTTGAATTTTATCCATGCTACACGATTCTAAAAACTCCCCGAAACCAGAAAACATCAAGTCCCATGTAAAAATAACACCACTCACAATTGAAAAAATATTAT
This sequence comes from Brachyptera risi, assembly GCA_964007535.1. NCBI lineage: Eukaryota > Metazoa > Arthropoda > Insecta > Plecoptera > Taeniopterygidae > Brachyptera > Brachyptera risi. Next base: position 22,082,189 of record OZ023337.1, read on the forward strand.
TTTTGTTATTCCACATCGTGTAACATGTACAAATTCTCGTTACCATTACTATGCGATCATATATGTACCCTATATATATTGACCTCCCGTGCTATATAAGAGATGACCCATATAATTGAAACAATAAGGACGACAGGAACAACAGGAACAAGAGGAACATTAATCTGGCCATATCGATCATCGTGACTTCCTTGCACGACCAGATGCTGAACGTACAAGTAACACTTCCACGTCTAATTAGCCCATGAGTTGCGGGATCGTACGAATAGCTGAACTCCGTCAGTCCGTTGCTAGTGCCATGTAAATATATGCGACTAAGAACCAAGTGAAAGTTTACTTTCCCGCTGAGGATAAGCCTGGTTGTGGCACAAGCTCGGCGAGAGAGAGAGAGAGAGAAGGTAGGACAGAGAGAGAGAGAGAGATAGTGAGAGGGTTAGAGAGATACAGTGGAGAAGGAAGATCGAGGCATGCAACCACCGAGGAAGAGACAGAGAGAGAAACGGATAGAGTATCCAAGTGACTGTGGTGCAGCATATATTACAGAGTTTCTATACCTTCCAAATCTTGACTTGACTTGAAAATATCCATATTCTACATATCCTCTTCCTTTTCCTGTTGCCATTGCTGTTGATTTGCCTATACAGACACACATGCAGAGCAACATCGAGTTGGCATAAAAAATATCAGCGTGTTTATCACTGTATCATGGAGTTTTTAGTTGACATGTCACTTGCACTCACATGAAAAGTTTTTTTTTTAATTACATTTTTATTTTGTAATTGTGAATTTACAATCACTCATAAGATAAATCTGTACGAGTATAGGAATACGTCAATTTTGGATATTTAAAATTAGTCAAACCAGTTTAACAAGTGAATACATAATATATGCTTCAGAGTATCATAATTTAATGAAAGTAATAATTACATCACAGTAGAAATATCAGCATGAATAATTGGTCAATATGAGAATAAAATACATGTGCTACTAAAAAGCGTTTGAATATACAAATATAGAAGAAGATGCATTTCGAGAAGCGATCAAGAAATATTGATATGCATCTCGAAGAAAATGTATTTGCATAAACTTACTGAAACTAGAAAGCAATTTATCCACGCATTTGACACATACAGTGCGTAGAAAAATAAGTTGCAAATTATGCTTATACATGGATTTTATTTAGAATACAATTTTGGATTTTTTTTATTTGGAATAAAAATTTTAGTAGTTACATTTGTTTTTCACGAAAATTATAGATTTTGTGAGTTCAACAACGCCACCGGTACCGTGGCCACGCTTATCTAGGCCTATATCTTGTTCACAAGGAAATCCACCAAATGGTGATAGGCAATCGGAACCTTTGGCTTTGAGCTGACCACAAGAAACCAAAAATATCGTCCATGTTATTAGTATGTGAGTTGGAGCAACTCCTCTTTATTATGATTCCACTAAAATAGGTTGGTGTCTCTATATATACATCGTGTTGGTATAGTAATAATATAAGCAGAATATAATGAGTGCGACGTGCAGACGGTGAGATATCAATAGTTGAAGAATGGATCGGTAGAGTGACGCGCGACCAAAAGAAGACCTATACCGATCGTCTTTCTTGTTTGCATATAGTGGACATTCTGGCTGAGTGTTTGAAAAGCTAGTTTGTATGCTGTTAGCATAGACTGAAGCCTTCAGTCTTTGCTGTAAGTCCACGGATCAAACTTTATTGAGAGTTGATTTTTAAAGATTGAATTTGCGGTTGGATAAAAAAAGGTCTTCGGTCAATACAAGGTTATCGGAATTCTTTAATATAAACCAAAATATCGAAGTCATCTCCAACAACCGATTATCTCGATACATCAAACATGAACCGAACAGAAAAGTATTTCTAGATTTCATTGAGAAGAACAGACCCACGTAACGACCGAATCCTTCTCACCATCCTTCCCATCACAAAGGAAACCTTCACCTCACCATCTCATCTTCTCATTGATCATTCATTTGACGTCAATAGATCTTAGTCATCATTATTGTGCGTCGTTAAGCCCAATTGGAATAAAACTATGGTAGTAGTCTCAAGTTAGTGTGGAGGTGCCAGGTTTCAATAAAGAATGCACGAGTATTCATATACATTATTGCACCACAAAAATAATACGTTTCATTCTGAACCAACGATATCGGTTCTAGAATTGAATCATCATTCGCAAGGAGATACAAAAAAAAATATTCGTCTCGCCGCATTAATCGATCAAAGCGATAAACGAGACAAACGCACATCAGGGCCTACCAGCACAACACGTTATGCACACTCGGCTAAACCATTCCACTGTAAACATCTGTAACAATCGCTCGCATGCCGCGGCTAACCGGGCTGATTTATCGCGACCAGGCCTCGAACCAGGCACATCTATCAAGCGTGTATTTAATTAACGAACAATTCGAGTTGGAAACCCCCGCCACCATCCCTGCCTCAACCACCCACCCCCCTCAAGACTTCTTGCGTTGTTTGAATGTGGAATGTTTCATATTGCCGTCTTCACGGCTATTAAGAGTTAAATCTACGATGTGGCCAACGGGGGTTGTTATCAGGCGTGCTACTGGTAAAGCAGATCGACTCTTATTCGTGATAGAAAGAGAGTGAGATAATGATCTGGAAAAAGTGTGTGTGTGTGTGAATCTGTGTGAGAAAAAAGAGGAAGAGATGGAAGAGAGAGAACGAGAGAATGAATAGAAAGTAACGGGGGTGGAAGAGACAGAGAGAAAGAGAGAAAGAAAGAGAGAGAGAGAAAGAAAGAAAGAAAAAGAGGGCGATAGGGAGCGAGAAAGTGGAGAGAGCACGTGGAAAGAGAGATAAAGAGAGAAATAGTAGAGAGGGTGAGAGAGATAGGTGAGAGGGAGAGAGAGAGAAAGTAGAGAGAGAGAGAGAGAGAGAGAGAGAGAGAGAAGAAAAAGAGAGAGAGTAGAGGGTGAAGTTTAGTCAAAGCAAACAATACAATAACAACACAATAGTACGGTTTGATTGGCCAACACTAGAACAATAATTAAGTTCAGTCAACGATATCACCGACACATCCGATCGTACTCCATCATGAATAGGGAGAACGGGCGATTGTAAAGCTTCTACTTGAATAACAACCCTTCTCTTGTTTATTTACTCTCAGTTGTTTTGGATTGAAACCAGATTTCACTCGTGTTTGTGAGGTCTCTCACGTTATGACCTCCAACCTGGTAAATATGGGTGGTAGAGCGGTAGCTGAAATTGTATGAGATATTCTATATTATCTCATGTTGAACAAGTTCCAAAAACATATATATTCAGTAAAATAAAAGTCGAATCAACAGCTAACGGCTAAATGAGCATTGAAGCAAACAACACAATTTAAATCAGGTTTTTCCGTCTCATTTTGATAGTGACAGACTTTTCTTTTCGCTTATTATATACTCAATACCAACTTCCATGTTATAGATTTCCAGAATTTTTTGAAAAAAAATCATTTGCGATGCACTATATAGAGCATATAGCATACTTCCTCAATTGTATTGGAAGTTTGTATTTCGATTTGTTTTCGTTTGATGAGTATAACGTCCGGCCTGAATGAGAACACGAATTAAATCTCGTATATTGTCACTCTTTTATGCATTTATATACGCATATAGAAACATTCGTGCTTTTTTCATCCAATCAAGCTCTTACACAAGTCAATAAAATTTCGGGATCAAAAAATAACTCACTTCTGAACATTACGGAATATTTGTTATCGATCAAAAATATCAACTTGGTTCTGAATTGACTAGTTTTCTTGTGATTCCAATAAACTTGCCTATGAATTATGGCCAGAGTTTCTCATCTCGCAATTCTTGTCGAGCACGAAAAACAAATCTCAAACATTGTGTCCCAGATTTATAGTTTTGTTGTCGTTTAGCATCGTATCATAACAACTTCTTGTTAACGGAACCTCCAGTTAATTATGAGTTTCGTTTAACAGAAGATTGGAATTTCACGTGATCTAAAGTAATAATCAGAATTTCACCAAAAATACATTAATCATTGTCAACCCCTCTTTTTTACTGTCTCTTTACGACCCAAGCATCATAAGAATCGAGGTCAATTATTCTCATGATACAAGCATTTCAATCAAAACTCTACATTCATTTTAGAGGAATGATACTCGAAAGTCTTGTTCTTGAATTGAAAACACAAAAATGATGACAAAGCGGAGCACAGATCAAGCGGGTCTATATATTTATATATGTAGATTTTCTTACGTTCAGTGAGCTTCGTAACAAAGATCATCACCAGTACTTAATTGGATTATTAATATTGAATTATCAAGAACAAACAAGGTTTCCATTCAACATAATTGCATGATAGTGAACAACAATGTCATATAAGATGGACCGTATATTCGGTCGACATTTGTACTAGACTTCAAGAGTAAATTTGGTCGTATAAACTTTTTTGTGTACTTGTGAAGTATCAACAAGTAGATGACGGTCAATTCAACTGAATTTCTGTAGATGCTCACCTAATAACGTAAAAAATCACAATTATACGGCGATGAGAGTGATATGTGTCATATGTTTCGAGAAGCTAGAGCTTATTTTATTATAAATGAGTTAACATGTGAATGTCAATTTTTTGAACTCAAATCACTTCGACAACTCATATAAGACATGAACACATATTTCTTGTTATGCTTAATTGTTTTTTCCAATCTCATTTCAAAACCTCGTATCCCTGAATAGTGAAGGTACATATAGTTGGTCTAATAATCTGTCGACTATCGTGCCACGTGTGGAAATACCACAAGACGTCGTCTATCAGGCATGCTTGAATCAAGCTGGCGCTCCAAGCTGGCGCTCCAAGCTGGCGCTCCAAGCTGGCACTGCTTGGTGGTGGATGGCGGGGGCGGAGGGGGGGTGGGGAGGGGGAAAACGCCCGGGGGGAAGGACATCACATAGACACACGACACACACACGCAGTGAATTATCACCGCACGTGTTTTTATGAGCCAAGATAGGCGTCAAGGGCGCCGTGGAATGGACATCGTATAGAGTAATAGACATCCTACGTGCCGACGGTTTACACACGACACGACCGATCGGCGACACGGTCGAGTACTACGGGACGGACGAGCGACGCGTCATCACAGACGTGTCGTTAAGAGACGCACTCCTCTGACGGCTCGGGACGAACGCCCCGTCGACGCACGAACGACGCGTTATTATAGCTCGACTCTGTTTACTAACAAACACGCGGTTGGATGAAAACAGTAGAAGTGCATTTGCTGGCTGAACGTTGTGACTGTATGCGACGCGTTGAAACTATTGAGCAAATACGGCATGGATTTGAACCTATAGGCCTGTTTGTTTGTGTTGCACCAACCTGAACTAAAGTGTTGCTGGTGCAGAAAGGAAATGCGTCATATTACGGGTTTGGTGCAGAAAATGATCATAAATGTTGAGGTACAAACAAACACGATAGTGCCAATTTCAACGGTTCCTAGACGCGAATTTTGAAAATTGGAAAAGTTATTTGGGTTGAATCACCGGAGACGTGATTCTGCATGTCAACTTACTTGAAAATAATTACAACCCTTATTCAAATATACAATTTTTCATTCTCATCGGTACGTATTTGAGCGTCAACAACTTGTTAGCCAACATAGTGTCAACGCACAATTTGATTTTAGCGCCTGCCATCTTGAACTGAACTAAGCACACCAGCTCCGAAGCTGGTGTAGAACTACTTGAACTAGTGCAAGTGAACTGGGACAAACAAACACGAGAGTGTAGCTTTGGTGCAGCACCACGGTTACAAACAAACACGAAAGTGCTAGAACTAAATAACTAGTTCAAGTAGTTCAGGACAAACAAACAGATCTTATATCATCACAATCGAGGACGTGATTATATTGCTTATTTACATTTACTCTCAATTGCGCGTTCAGAAACGAGGAACTGTTATTATCGCAATATAATTTACTATCTTTGCTAAACGACCTCACCCAGAACTGCTAGCTTATTCGGGAGCACAAATGAGGGGATAATAGTTGAATGATATTGCCACAAATTCGAGACTTGAAACCCACACGCGACTGGACTTCGGTTTCCAAAGCAAGTGCATTGACGGAATAAGAGTGGAGTGCATTGGTTTAGTATATATTTCGTCTCTCTCTCTCTCTCTCTCTCTCTCTCTCTCTCTCTCTCTCTCTCTCTCTCTCTCTCTCTCTCTCTCTCTCTCTCTCTCTCTCTCTCTCTCTCTCTCTCTCTCTCTCTCTCTCTCTCTCTCTCTCTCTCTCTCTCTCTCTCTCTCTCTCTCTCTCTCTCTCTCTCTCTCTCTCTCTCTCTCTCTCTCTCTCTATATATATATATATATATATATATATATATATATATATATATATATATATATATATATATATATATATATATATATAGTTATATATACGTGACTGGTGCTAATAATCCAACCAAACTGTATGCTATACTATCAACCTCCAATCACCAACCTTCACTATCAATTAATAATGTTCTCCTATCGCTACGGTCAAAGATTTATGTGACCGGAGCCACGCTAATGATTTATTCAACAGAAAGCTTTTCTATGTAACACAACTAACTCATCGAGTGGTTTAGCCGAGTTGTAACAAAACTCTCGAGTAGTACTGCCGGCTATAAATGGATAAACCAAGAAAAATAGGTTCTAATACAAATAGAATAAGTTCCGATAACGAAATATCGACGTGAAATAAATCACTTGGTGCTATGGGGAGGGTGGGGGGGAGGTGGAGAGGAAATAACCGCGAGAACGTCCGGTGTATGGAGTAGAGAGAAAAGGGGAAGAATGATGATGACCAGTGTGCTACGTTACGTCGCATCGTTTGTTATACTGGACTATATAAGACAATATTAAGGCGGGTTCACACAGACCACTAGCTTGAGGAGATATTACTGAAGTTGGCACTAAGCCTAATGGTAACTCACAAGTGGAGACAATCAGTCCGTCTAATTAGAACGTGAGACTGGATTTGAATTGGGCACATACCTGAAACAAATTTGAGAAACAAGAATTAACATACATATTATTTCAACTACCGGTATCAATCACAATATATAAAATCAATTCACAAGTTATATTTTTCAATATATCATTTTTAATGTTGTGAATTCTGGTGGAGGCGCCAGTTCTGATCACCAACCGAGCTGCCGGATCTGAATTGGTAAAGAATGTCACCATATTAAAAATGAGAGAAACTATACTACAAATAGCTATGGGTTCCAGTATGAATCAACTGATGGAGCAATCAGGAAATGAACTGATATCGAAATGTGGAAAAAAAAATGTCTAGTCCCTTTTTTCTGTGTAGGCTATATAGCTTACTGGCAAATTATTCAGAAAGGCTTGTGGTGAGAAGGGATTCTACGAGAATAATTGCAAATACTTGAAACTTGGCATAGTTGTAATGTGTACACTATTGAGCATATGCCATCAGACAATAAGAATTTGCATAAATCTTGCCATTCTATTGCTACAGATATATTAGAAATACCGTACCATTTGTGAACAATTTCCTACCAATTGAACCATCAATGGTGGGTGATTAATAGGCACACGATAATATTAAAATCAACTATGGCAAGTTTGAAGTGTTTAGAATTATTTTGTGGAACTCCTGCTCGTCACAAGCATTTTCGTTAATTTTGCTGTGCACGGTAACACAAAAAAAACGAGACTACACAATTTTGTTGAGAGAATACATCTGACCAAATTCACTTTCATGCTGCGTTGTATAGGTAAATCCCTCATTGAGTTATTTGTCAGGAGTACGATGTTCTCATTCTCCAAATAAAATGAAACAGCACGAGTGGAAGTGCCGGTTCTAATATCAAGATTTTATTATATATTATACAAGCTCATAAGCCAACCTGATTTTTCAACAGCTTTTGTACCCAAACCAATCACCACAAATTAATCGGGGTACGAATGAGAACAGTCACCTCAAATTGGAATGTATCAGTATTTTTCGTAGCCGGATAAGTTAATCAATAGTTCCAACTACATCGCATAATAAGATTGCATGGTTTACGAAATCAAATATGCTGTGTACTTTTGAATGTAATGTGTAATTTGAAATGATTCAAAACTAGTCATTACACTCGCATAACATGAATAACTATACAGTTCTATATCATATCACGACAGTGGGAAGTTTAGATGGCAAATCATGACAGCATAATGAAAAATATAATAAGTCAGTCGTCTTAGCAACCATGCAGTGCCACTCTCAACAGTCCACCATGTGAACTGTGCTGAAAAAGGAAGTGCGAGAGAGCAAGACAGATGGGACGTATAGAAAAAGAGAGATCAAGGATGTGGCGGTTTACCAGTGAATCAAATAGTCACGGCGTCGGTGATAAATAACAACCCTCCCTCGCTATCCAGCTCTACTCCCTTTACCTGTGCCCAACGTGCCCGATTCGTGTGCCCGCGATGCATGCACCGGCAAAGAGGCGACCACGCTATATAATATGCACTACTGGCGGGAAAACAAAGTCTACATCCAGTATCCGGCAGGTTGAATTATTAACGATCCACGCTGTACCGTGATACATGGGTGTAACTTGTGTTGCGGCGCGACCAGGAATCAGGGGCAAACAATTTCAACGATGTGCATACCCCTATATGCATATACGTTTGGATTCACAATGTACAGTTACAAATGCAGGAATCAGGAGAAACAGATGATAACAATGGGGACAAAAGTCTGGAATCACGCCTTGCAGTATTAATTGTGATGCAGCGCGACCAGGAATCAGGGGCAACTACCAATAATGTAAACATGTACGCCCGGATTCACACTGTGCCGTGTTACATCGGTGTAACTTGGCTCTACAAGTAATCAGGGTCAACAGATATAACTGGGTCTACTTATTTCACGAAACAAAAGCCCCAAAACACCACAATCTCACACCGCCAGCTTTCGTAGATACAAGTGGGCCTACACATGAACTCTAATTCACACGGAAATGATATGTACATTACGCCACTGGATGTACAACAATGAAACCACGTGCTCCAATACACCACTATGTGTGTGACACAACGTGACACAATGTTTTCAACACATGAATTGAATGCGTAACATAATATCAGCGAGAGGAAATCAATTGTAGCAAACAAGCATATTTGTTTGTGAATGCCGAGAGGGATTGACACACAAGAACATAACTATGGTGATAAATGTTTACTTTGAATGTATTGCTAACAGTTATGTACTGTATGTACATATACCTGCGGGCAGGCAAACACGAAAGTACTCAGAAAAGTACACCAGGAAATCATACAGACTGACTATTAGAGTGAGTGGTAAACAGTTGGGAACTTCCCCCCCGATGTTAATATATATTCGCCAGAAAAAGTCACAACAGAATGTGCTACTAAATGCAATATGGCCGCCGAAATGTGATAGCAAAACTTTTACCAATCATATATCACTCTCAATCATTGTCATTATTGTACTCTGTCGGCGCTTTTCTATACTATTCTGAATAAGTTCTTCACTTCAACATCAACAGCGTATACAAGCAACTTTCACTTGGAAGTAGTGTGTGGCCATTGGAGATTGCATTATATCACAGTTAGTTATTTTTCGTACTTGTTTTACTCAAAATTGATTTGAGCTGTTCTCAGAATCGTGAAATTGATTTGGAACTATTTTCGGTTCTATACGAATGACAATGCATTTTATTACTTCCATGTAGTAAATTTATATCGTTTACCATTAATAGGTTGTTGAAATGATTGTATTGAATTCTCTCTGTTTGATGGGTCTATAATATCACCCTTGTAGTGCCCGGTTCGAACAATTATTTACCTTGTCGTGTGAGTCGTAATTGTGGAATGATGATTGTGCGTTGTTTTCGACTATAAAATCAAGTGCATGGCCATTTGACAGTTCCTGTTTTACATCAATGCAATGAATATTTGACATTTGTTGTACAAATGGTGCAATAGTGGTACCAAACCAAATGGTGACATCGTACCAAACCAAGAGGACATAAAACAACTATTTCAACACACTATGACAGTAAACAGAAGAAATTTACAACATGAAAGTGTGAAGCATCAACTGTCTCTAAAACAACTCTTCCTCAAACTACACTGACTCTAACTCGATCATACTGTCTCGAGGAAAAACTGTATCTCTGAACTATATCTCCAAAAATCTGTCTTTCATTTAAACTGAATTTCTTCGTAATTCCTATAATTCCTCCACATAGTGTACGAAATGGGGTAAGCCGGCCACCCTAAAAGTCATATCGATCATCTAAAAAATACAGACATTTGCAAAGTCCCGGTTTTCTATGATATTCCTGTTTTTCTGGATCCCCCCCTCCCCCCCCAAAAAAACTAATCTTGGTACTTTTTTTTGAGACATTGAAGAAATCTTGAAAATCTAATCCACAGAACAACTGTCTCTCAAAACAACTGTATCGTCACAAGAGCAATGATAAATGACTCGGGAAAAAAGTACCAAGATCACGTGTTTTTCCTTCTGAAAATCCATAAAAAAAAAGAATATCATAGAAAACCGGTACTTTGCAAATGTCTGTATTTTTGGAATGATTAGTATAACTTTCAGAAGGCCGGTGGGGGTCCTCACTTCATTTTTTACATTATGTAGAAGAATTGCGGAGAAATTCAATTCGAACGAAAGACAGATTTTTTAAAAGACAGTTGTTCTGAGATACAGTCTTTTCTATAAACACAGTATAAGTGAGGAGTCAGTGTGGTTTGAGGGAGAGTTGTTTGAAAGACAGTTGATAGCATGCCTCATTACGTAGTAATGCAATGCATTGTCATTCATTCAGACCTGTAATTACTATTCAAAAAATAATTCTGAATAATCAATTTTGAGTGACAAACAAGTAGGCCTACAAATTATAACTAATACTGTAGGCCTATAAAGTGAATGCTGCTTTCAAACGAAAATGAAAGCCATGCAATTTAATTGAAAGACGAAAGTTCAACACTTGTGCTCACTATGAGTAGAATAGTTTCCTCTAAGAGGGAAATTTGCATACTAAATGATATAAACGGTGGATTTTAGTACGGTATGTAAATTAAATGGTAATTACACTTCTCAGCCATATATACGTTTGTTGAAAGCATTTTATCCATGTTACATATTTGAGCGGTCTACAAGCAATGTTGGTTTGGGCGCGTTGGTTTTGATTCTGTATGGGCCCTTGACTTATATTAACTATTCGAAGTCACGTTTTGGGCCTAGCTCAAGCTCCAAGAGATGGACTCTAATTCGATCATTTGTTTACTTAAAGAGCTAGTTGGGATGACAACAAATATATTCTTTGTATAGTTAAATTATTGTTGGCAATATAACTATATATCCTCTTTAACTATGACCATGTTTCCAGTAGGTCAGCCTTGTGCATTACGAAAACACCCGAGTTTGATTTGGTCTAAATTGCAAGGAAATGAAAGAATATGCAGGAATACTCTGTTCCTTGGATCCAGAACCTCAGAATTCACAGACTCTCAACTAATCAGACGCCGAGAACGAAAACTATTTCCACATCACCAAGTTTAATCCAGAATGAAAATATATGAATATCTGGATTATGAAGTCGATGTGACACTTTCTTGATAAAAAAAACATGTTTGTCAGGTTACCATTGCAACTAGACAAGACGCAAACGAACAAAACCAATCTGATATTGAGATTGGAAAATTCGTGAGAAATTGGCGGATTTTTTTGTTCACTTGTTACAATAACGTGTGACCACTTGAAAGAAGTTTATTTCGTCCTCCTAATTTTTTCTATTCGATGAGATATCAAAGCCTATATCCCATCCGAGGAGTGAAAAACTAGTGAATGTGGTGTAGGCCTATACACCTGATTTCAGATGTCAAGAAAATTCAAGGAGGTTTCACGGGATTTCGAGAAGATTTCAAGGGATTTCAAGAAGATTTCAAGGGATTTCAAAAAGATATCGAGAGATTCCAGAAAGATTTCATGTTAAGTGTACACCAGGTTTCAGGAGCTGTTAACCCCTCGATCCTATTGATGCGGGTCAGGTTGCAATCAATTCGAAAGACACCTATCTGTGCCGTACTCCGACTGGATCCAACAAGTACAACTCATCACTCTACAGTCGCATCTAATATCTACACCGAGTCGACAAGGATATGCTAAACAGCTTTGCACAACATATTCATTAGCGTCTTGCTCGTCTATATCTATATAGCAGTGTTGTTCACACACAGACATCTACAAGCGACAAGTTACAAGTAGCAATAGCGCGACAAGAGAAGACCCCAGGTTGCAAGAATTTAATTGCGAGTAGGTGTTTGAATGAGCATATAGAACTTCAAAGCACAGTGACAAGTTCGTGCAACAAGATGTTGAATATTAATAACTAGATATAACCAAGCCTAACTACCCTATATCAAACTATGCGGTCACCGTGATAGTCCTCGTCGATTCACTTAAAACTATAGCCACGAGCACCATTGCGCAAAATAAATTTGAATCTGTCAACATGAGCTCGATTAACGTGTATCTCTGTAAGGGCCGGTATTATAAAGAATAGTTATGCGTCCAAATAACGCTATTTGACCATATAACGAGGTCTGAATAGCTTATTGGCATCATTATGAGCTCCAGATTAGACTATTTGTACACATAAACTGGCCAAATAGCTATTCGGTACTGATACCATCCTAATAAATCCTTATTTGATCAAATAGCTTATGTGGTAGGTTAGCTTTTTAATACCAGCCCTAAGGGGAATAAGGCATCAAGAACAGACAAAAAATGGGAATAATTGTATCTGATATATGTTGAGAATATATATACATCCACACTTCTGATACTATCGCATTGTTTGGGTCTCGAGAAAAAATATTTAAATTTCTTTCACACAATTGACGGCTCGCAGTATCCGCCCCCTCGACGTCACAAATCATACCGTCCAATCAACAGGGCTGTTAGAACTGTGGTGAAATTCAAATATTCAATCAGGGCATCTTTAAATGCTATACAAATTATATACTACCACAAATGATATACATCCAACTGGCCTACTGGTGAAGTCACGCCTATTTCGAGTTGACAATTGAGAACTTCAATATCCGTTCGGATATCCCAGTTCAAACATCACCGGTGGACCGATCTTAAACTTTGAAGCCCGTTATTTATGAATAGTCTTTTTTCCAGATAGGTACATAAATCTCAGAACCTATTGGAGCAATTTCCATGGAATTTTCACCATAACTTCATTCAACTTGTATCTATATAATTATTCTAGAAACTTCTATATGATTTCAATACTGAGTACGTTATGTTCAAAACAGTACTAAAAATGAATTATAAAAATAAACGTCAACATTTATCTGCAGTAAGAAAAAATCATCATTTACTGAATGTGAACACGATCGAAATGATCCTGGATGATCATATGAGTGTAGGTATCACATGAGGTATCAAACTGTGAGGTATCACATGCAAAAAAACGAAAAATGCCAGGGACAAAAAGTCATAACTTTGATCGGTATCAACTCAGATCCCGATCAAAGTTGCTACAAAAAGATATTACCGATCAACTTTGATACTGTCTCGAAGATAATAATAAAAGATTGATAATAATAATAGATCCAACTGAAAATGCAAGATGAAAATTAAAAATAATACATAAATTATGGTGTTTTCTCGAGAAACTGTCGTAACTTTGAGCCGGATCAAAGATATGACTTTTTGTGAATTCGGCCCCAGGATTCGACACGAAATGTTTCTAAGACCCGGTCTTACGAAACTGGATCAAGCAATAGTTAGCGGATTAACTTGTTATCACCTTGGTTACATATGTTATTTTCGTACCTTTAATTAATAGTTAGTGGATTAGTACCCTAACTAAGATTGGTAGAACCGGGCCTAAACGTGATAAATTTCACATGTGAAATCTTCACATCCACTGGCTCCCTTAATACAACGTATAATTCATCTGACACTTGTATCTAGACCTGATTCCTTGAATCAGTCCACCGGCATCCTCGATCATCGCTGCGAGGTTAAATGTTGATCAGTCACGTTGGGCGCCATTTGTTACAATTCACTACCATCATGTGCCTGAATACTCTGTCTCATGAACAACACTAATGAAAATTAAAATGGTTATTCAATTTTGAAATTAATATTGACCAGCACCGAAAGAATGAACTATTCGCCTGCCGGCCACAATTTTATATTATAATAATAATTATTATTATGATAGAGTAGTCGTCGACTTGGTTTCGGTTGCCACGAGCACTATAACATGAAGTGAATGAAGAAATATTGCAGTCACTCACAAAGCCTCACCAACAACGTAATGAGTCCACTTTTAGAATTCCATAAAATTGAATCTCAATAAAGATTCAAAGTGTTCATTACTTTGTCAAAATGAGTAGAAGTGTGCACGGTCTATCTGACTCCAAGAGTCGAAGATAGGAGCAGAATAAATATACATTTACTTCATAAATTGAAGTCAGTAAACTACGAGGCATTATTATATCCCATTTTGATCAAAGTCATGTGATGATTAAAACGAAAACTTGAGAGTAAATGGTTCATTGTTATCAAGAAAGTCTGAAGATAAATTGCATCATAAAAGCAATCGGATTGTTTCGAGTGACATTTCAATTAAACTGCATAATAATGCAGTAAATAAATGCATATCTTGCAAGAATTAATTAAAACAAGAAGCAACATCGTGTTCGCAATGAAACATGAAGCGGAAAGAATAAATAAGATTCAACAGTTGGATTATACTGGTGAGGATCGCATCACGTGTAACAACCGTCTATGTGTGCGACGTTTTATTGTCCTGCTGTCTACCGGATTAAAAGACGAGCCAGCAATACCACTAGTCGTTCAATCCGCCAATAGAGAAATAGGGAGCACCTATAGCCACGGATTACTTGCAGTAGTGACGCTAATGCGCATGCGCGAGAGCAAGACAATAACCAAAAAAATACTAAATTCATCTGAATTCATCCAATCAAACTGACTTCATCAACCTAACCAAACCAAACTAACCCTAACTCACCACGATTATTCAAGAGTGCATAGTCTATAAGTGGACCATGAGAACCAAGATTTTCGTGTACCTAGAAAATTCGTGTCTAGATAGCCACTTCGTTAAGTTAATACAGTCAAGATTATACGGTGTCGTAATAAATGTTGTAATTTTTCAGACTGCCGCTGTAGTAGTCGAGGCAAATTGATGTGGTTAACCTACGTCAATATAACGCCAAAATCAGTTGAGATATAGGACTTAAACACCATGAAATACGAAATGCAAAGCTGTGAAGTTGAAAGAACAAAGCTGTGAGAGCAAATATAATTTCAACTTGAACATATAACTTCGCGAAACAAATACTCTCGGTTCGGTTACAGTTGTCGAGATCACCATGACGAGGAAGTGTACAACTTTCGACTTGTTTCGAAATGACATTTTGCCACACTATAAGAACATTATAATTAGATAAACGTTACAGACGATAATGAAGTACCGTGTAGCATGCTAGCAATGTCGGGTTAATTAGGTATTTAACACGTACACGTGTACAAAAAAAAACACCCCGTTAAGATGTTGATATACGTCCAGACAAATTGCAAACGATTAACATTACGAGCTAAGACTTGAGACAAACTGCATTAGGACATGCATGGAGTAAATGAAATAACTTACATTGGCTGTGCATATCTTATTTGTTCTGTTGTACGTGTCTAATCGATAAGAACGCACAAGTTCAGTGAGTTAACGTATCGTGCAAATATGGAAGAAATCGCGCGTGATATGAGAAACCATGATTATTGTTTGCTCAATCCCCCACCTACCGTCACAGAGTACGAGGGGAATAAGAGGGTATACGATTGAGCGGACGAATATTTCAATTATTTTACGAACCACGCCAGACTCAACTATAGAGTTTCTAACGCATTGCGTTAGCTGACTGAGTCGGAAGGGCGACTGAAATCTCATTCAGTAAAAGTCTTGACTTGTCGGTATATATACAAGTATGCCCTCACATAAAACATTGAACTTATACTCTACAAGGGTGGTATAGTATTTACTATACACACATCCACAATATGTGTAGTATCATCTAAATGTCCCACATTTTTTTTAACAAGTCTGAGGAAAACAGCGGTGTTTCTGCATAGGGAATGAGGAGGCTGTTTTCAATGCATCTCCTCTCCCTCTTCCCTCACCGCCTGACAGTCCGTGACTGGAATACACCATTCAGTCAAAGAGCTTACTATAAATATTAAACAACACAGAACACACACAGCGATATTAGCATTCAAGCTCTTTGCTCGCGTATCTTATTGTGACGTATACGTACATGAGAGATGCAAAAGATGCACTTAGACATGCATCTAAGACGTGGTGGATTATTATAAACCTTCCCTTCCAGCTTCTAACACGTTACGAGAACGCTATATATATACGTTGGTTGTCAAAGGGGTGTGGAAAAGATATACGTGTTACATTCTTGCGTGCATGGATGAACGCGTTAAAGACTCATATAATTATGTTTTCTTGAAATTAGTATGAAGATTTCCATTTGGCCGGAAAAGTGAGGAAATATAATTCACATCCTCTCAAAAAAATAGTGTATGTAACTGAAGGATGGTATTTTGATGAATTTTTACCAACTTTATCAACTTTGATGTCAAATGTGTTTCAATTAATCTGAACTAAAAACGGAACAGTCAAATTTTATGATGAAGAACTGTGATACAGAATGCTGATGTTGATCAGTTACGCCGACAGTAGAGACTAGAATAACGGCGACAGCTACCATTTTGCTCATCTAAACACACGTTCAATCACCCCAGAGCTGTCAAGCACTGCGTCAAAGCACCATACTCCAAAATGTAGAGAAATGTCCAAAGTTACGTCTACACGACGGTTCTGCGATTCACTTGAATTGAGAAGAAGAGATAATATGTGACACTGTGTTAAGGAAATCGAGAAACGTGAGATATGTCCCGAGTGTATCGGCCACTCCATTTCATATACGAATCCACATTATTTCAATAGAACTTTCCAATAGTTGTCAAAGTTATAGCATCACCTCTGCCCAGAACAAATTTCATCCAGTATTATCTAGTGACTGTTTCGACGAAGAAAAATTGTCCGTTTATATAGCTCTTTCTTAAGTAGACGTGGTGAAAGAAAGGCGAGAAGGGCCGCCAGGGCACACTTCTGAAGCGACAACAAAACATTGCCAAATGGACTCACTTAGTCCCGAATGGCCGCACATCACTCGACTATCCGGGTGCGGCTAATGCAACTATCCTTCAAGCATACACTACAACAGACGAGCGCAATCAGTTTCCCCTTATACACAATACACATAGCACCACGTCACAAACAGTGGCGGCGCTGGATAATTATCACGCTATATTCGTATGACGCCCAATATTATCGATAAGAAAAATATACTGAGATACAACAAAGTAATCGATGAATGAAGAGAAGAAAAAACCTTTATTGGTCCCTGACTATATTATGAAACAGGATAGCAATCAGTATAGAATATACATAGAATAATATACAGAAATAGATTGAAAATGACATATTGGTACATGAAAAGGAACTGATCGAATAGAAAAAATGTAAAAACAAAATAGGATTGAATAAAATAATAAGGAGATTCAGTGATTACAAAATTGAAAAGTGATATAGTGAAACGTTAACTATACAAATAATTTCTCAAAATTCTTACGGTGTCTTTAAGAGCTGCCATTCCGAGTCGATATTTTAAAAAGTTACTTATAAAAAAACGTTTACAAAAGTCACTGAAAAATTAGAAACTGTTCACCTGGCTCCCACAAAAAGTCCGATAACTTATATTTCCTTTAAATTATACATCTTGAGGAAGTAAAAAATAGTTGGCTGAATTCAAAGTATAATAGCTATGATAGAAATGAATCAATATATGCACATCGAACAGGAAATATGTTTGTATATATGTACATTTTTATTGTTTCAAGCATCCTACTTCCACTTTTTCACAATATATTCAGATTCAACTTGGCCAATCTTGTTTGATCTTACATCAACTTAGCTTCTTCCAATAGTTTCTTGAAGTCTTCCACTGATTTAGGCCATTTATTCAGTTGATCTTCCAGTGCGTCCCATTCTTGAGTTGTGATGTCGATGAAGGAGAATTTCCTCATGTTTGTAGTCAAAAGTGTTCAAGTATAGATACCGTAAACAAAAAATATGATACTAATTTGAAATAAAATGATTTAATTAGTTCAAAGAACGGAGCTATACGTGAAATCGATCTATAAGACAAGTTTCACCTCAAGTCAACGTCAAAATTGAGTTACCTGTATAGCCACTGTCGTCGGAAACGAAGTGGAGGCAGGGGGGTTGTGTCACCTCAACTTATGGCCAAGGGAAGGCAAATGGAGGGTGGGACAAGAAACGATTTTGATTGAACTAATTAATTCTGTAAGTTCTGGATACCCGAAGCTCACACGTGGATATGATAAGATAAAAATTATGTGAGCAAATGTTTTGGAGCACTTGACTATAGTGAGATGGCAATTTCAAAACAGCTTGCTTATTTGGCATGCACGAAATGAAAAACTCTTTCACTGGACATTAACCCACACCCGTTTTAGTGTATGGGGCAGTGCAGATTAGTTGACTGAGCAGGGCGGGACCTCCACAATACCATTTTATATTTTAATTTCATGTCAGCTCAAAATGTAATTTCTTTAAAATATAGGTCAACGTGTGTCTATATAATACATGTTTTGCCTCCCACAACAACCCTCCGTCTAGAGTCTCAACAATCTTATGTTTTACCCGCTCTTGAAAGAAAGAGACAGAAACACACTGGCTGAAGTATTGATTCGAGATTGGTGAGAGAGAAGGCAACCGCTATCAATAATAACACAGAGAAAAATATCCGAATCGCGTGACTGTATATTCGATTATACCCCGTCGGGAAAAAATAATTTATTGAAGAGCTCTCTTGTTTGAGTCGCCACAGATATATACTGTTGGGTGGTCACTGTGGCATTGCATTAATAATAAATATGACACATCAAAGGTCTCATTTTATTTGTGAATATAGAGTGAGGATTTATAGAAAGCTTTCATTATCCAGGTATATTATACTGATTTGAGTTGATACCTAACTCTGTTGATAAGCAGCTATTTTGTATAACTACACAAATTAGAAGGTGTCATCATGGAGTTAAACTTGGAAGGTTATCCCTATTGTTTCTTATACTTGGAACACGCGATGAGCCCCTTGGAGGAAACATTTGCACCACCGGCGCAATAACCCCGTCGTTGACGCGTTGAACCCCAATATTCAATTCATTTGCACTATTTGCACCGTGCTGGGGATGTTGACAGAAATATATTGATATTATTGTCGTATTGATAGAAAAACATTCGAGAAATAAATATATATATATACATATATATATATATATATATATATATATATATATATATATATATATATATATATATATATATAAATTATCATTAAATTGAGTTTTAACGACGCACTGTACTCACGACTATACGATCTATTGAAGTCACCGAGTCGGTGAATGATATATGAGATAGTGGGATGATGAGATAAAAGGCTATTTCATTAGCCCATATGTTTTTGAATAGTGAGAAGTCGATACAGTGTGCTAGCCACTCGACCATTCGTTTCAGTATGTGTGTATATATATATATATATATATATATATATATATATATATATATATATATATATATATATATATATATACATATATATATATATATATATATATATATATATATATATATATATATATATATATATATATATATCGGCATGGGTTACAACATGAGCCCACTTCTAGGCCTACTTCATGGGCCCACCCACTTCTATCTGGGAATAAGGGTTGCCTAATTCCATGCTATACTCAAAGACCTCACACGTATTAATGCGAATGCCCTCTCATATATACAAATGTTCACCCTATTTGCATCTCTCTCGTGCCTCCTATTGTTGCTGCACTTCGCCCACTCTCTCCGACCAAACCCCTTCACTAAAACACTGCCATATCAAAGAGTCAAACACATCTCCAGGCTTTATATCCCGTTTCATGCCGGGTCAAAGAGGGAAGAGATGAATAGGGGGGTCAGTGTGTAGATCACATTATATATAAGAGAAGATGGTACATATATAGAAGATGAATGGACTGGTTGGGTTTCAGGTCTCGCCTAGCGTCAAATAGACTTACTATTGGATGGCGAGCTCTTCACTCGTTTGTTTCAATTGAGAACTGAGAGGTACTCGTTGCGATAAATACATCAAGTACAGGCAGGTAGCGCTCTCTCTAGGAGGGTGTGAGTGGTTTACACATCTGTGCTGCATTGCCGGGATATAGTGAGCCTTCTGCTTCAAGATTATGTGAGACTAGCGAAATATTTCTAAAAATTGTATGATAAAACTAAAAACCTTGGTTTTGAAACCACTTGTACCGATTTGCATATAACTTGATACTTGAATATTGAACACGATATGTCCGTCAATGTTGTACACAAAAGTTGAAACACATCAAATGTAGATGCTGTCGGAAGAAAATATGTTTCTCTTTATTGTATCGACCTGTTTTTCTTTGGGTATATGTTCAAAATATCTCTTGGCGATTATTACCCAAAACTACGATGGTACGTTTTCGATTAGTAATGCCCAGAAAAGGTTCATGTGAATCAGTTTTACCATGCACCCTGTAGAGAGATCTATTCGAAAAATACGAAAACTTGATACAGAAAGATCCATTCTGACAAATGGAAGACTTCGCAATGGTTTATACAAAACCATGTATGTCGTACCAAATTCGGATTACGCCGGTAATTGATCATTCTTCGTATCCAATTGAATTTAATTGAATAATTGAAAATTAGACTGTGAATACAAATCAGAAAAAAGCGGTATGGTAATAACTGAAGTGTATGAGAATCAAATTGGGACGAAGAAAAAATGAAAAACATATTGTATAAAAACAGACGAATGATTGAATCGACCATGATGAAGGTATAGAATAAGGAGCCACGTCGGTACCATTCACAATTGGAATTAATAATGTGATTAATATAGCGCCAGAAACATTTCAAAACGTTATATGCTGAATAATTCAATTCCATGTTCTCAGACTGCAAATGGCTTCACTTCCCGTATTTCATTATTATAAAATGAAATTATTATGATGCACACACACACACACACACACACGCGCTGAGTAATGTGTTCTACATGCCGGTAACATAGGGGTTGATTATTCACACTGTAATGATCAGGAGAATAGATCGAGATAAGTGTCTAGACTATACGCGTCACAGAGATAATATAATGAGACCGCAAACATCAAGACTTCCTAGTTCACACTACCGTGAAACTTCCAGTGAAAGTTGTTGACTAAATCGATTGCCCGTCTCCCGTACCGATAAACACTAACACACGGGTGTGTTGATCCGTAATATTCCATAGCTGATGAACGCTTTCGTATATAGGCACAGCGTTGGTATCTTGGGGATGATATTGAATTCGGGACGAATATACCATCGTATATATAAAGCATGGGACATTTAGAGGAAAACGCTGTTGAGAGCAACGACAAAATTGTTCTTTTCCCTCATTCTATTTGTTATTCTTATAATTATTTGTTCTATTCATTCTTTTATTGTGATGTGTTATGATTTCGAAATATAGTTAAAATGAGCGAGGACCTGTCGTTATCACTCGCTCATTCGTTTACCCCCTTCAAACCCAGCTGCTGGTGGAAAACCTGAAGGTCAGAAAACTTGGAATGAATAAGAAATGGATTAATTGAAAAATACATAACTGAAGAGAAAATAACGGAATAGATCGATAGAAAAAGTATATTGTATTGTCACAATCACAGAAATTCCAACTTTCAATATATATATATACACACTCCAAATCTCGAATGAGTTTATATATATATATATATATATATATATATATATATATATATATATATATATATATATATATATATATATACATTTATATATATATATATATATATATATATATATATATATATATATATATATATATATATATATATATATATATATGAAAGTATTTCCTTGATTACGTTCAATTGAATACTTCATTATGTACAATGTAAAAAATATACGAATGGACCTCATTCGTGGACTCAATTGGATATGATGAAATGGAAGTTGAAACTCATCAATATAACAGTAAGACGGTGGACCTGAGTAGAACTTGAATGGAAAATTAATAAAGTTTATTAGAATGTCCCAACATTTAAAATGAACGCTTTACTCATTCGAATTGCAATTCGAAAAATAATAACCATGACTTGATCAACTATTTTTGTGTTTTCAATGATACGATATTAAATGTCGACTTGCGTATTTTCTTAAGAATGTCTTCTTGCGGCCGCCAACTTGAAAGCGTTATTGAATCGACATGGAATAAAATCTCCGTTTTCATTAAAAAGTAGGTCAAATCAGCAATGAATTATGTATCGGAGCTATTGCATTCATTCGAATCAAGACGATCAAGGTACTTTTCCATTGGAATACTTACTCAATAACTGTTCAACATTTTGTGTAATGTGGTCTGAAAACATTAAATTAATGATGTAATTCAATTTTGAAAATGTATACGAAAAGCATGGAACAATTATTTGTTTCGAAATGAAATTATTTTTCGAATCATTTTTTTTTCTAGAGGATTATACGTTTCCATATTTCAGTGAAATCGTGTAACCGCGTTCTGAAAAAATAGACAGAGGTTTTGACTTTCCCGAGAAATTATACTATCACGCCAGGTATAGGCACAAGTGACATTGTAATGAGAGCCACAGCACTCAGAACTGCATTCTGGTATATCAAAAACCTTGGTATATATATACGATACTTCAACTATTGGTTGCTTTTTTATAGTCACCTTATTATATTTTTCATGTTGTATATACTGCTCGAATTTAGGCATGTTACTAAATGATGTAATCCTAGGCCTAATTTGACATTTTATTATGTGTTCATAACGTTTGTTCATTGATTTCATTGCCACGGACAAACCCAATGTGGGCTCTAGTGTAGAATACATGTAATATCCTTATAAAAAATATCAATAAAAGAAACAACAACTGAAATTATATTATACCACCAGAACATCATGGTCTACAGCCATAGAAATATACAACGCTTCCCAATAGCGTGTCCCTTGTATGGTTTTTCCACCTAATATTTGATCGACTATAGTTCGATTTACACAATCAAGCAGACTCTATTTTAATCCGGCTTACAGATTTCCTAGCACCCAACATGTTCACCGATATCTCGAACAACGAGTGCCCTCTAGTGTTAACCTCCGCCAGGGATCACCGTGGCTTATGTTGTTATCATGTGAAGCCTATATATGCGGCCCTTTCAAAGCTTCCATATCCACACAATACTCGGGCACACGGCCAACAAATTAAAAATGTGTTTTTCTATATTTTAACAGAGATTCCAGCGGCATGTTGAAATATTTACTGAGGGATATCGCAGTTCTATTATGAAAATGTACTGAATCGAGGGAGAAATTGTCATCGTATATTCTCGTTTCATATATATACGGGTATAATCTGCAGAGCCCAGTCTAGTTGACGTATCATCATTTCACATGCTGAATTAACACGTGAATCAATGATGTATGGGTTTAACGACGAACCAAAGATGAGGCTGTATTGCGCAGTGACAAGTTATGACTATATTCAATTATTAGATACTTACTGTAGCTCACGGAATTGGACGTTTGGCAGTGGTATATGAAGGATTCAGTAGATTTCAAAACGTACCTGTAACAATGAAAACAAACGATATAGATATAGCTACAAATATATACGCTCACAAAAAACTCATAACATACGCTCAAAATGAACATAAAATGTTACACACAGAAAAATGGTTCGATGTACAGAGAGAAATGTCAAATGGCAATGACCATTGTGTGTGTGATATGTCAAATAGTATGTTTTTTTCTGAAATTCGAAATTAATTGAATTTATACACACATTCAGCCTCCAAAATTGTCATAGGCTATACGTGAAGGTGGGTATATGCATATTGTCTCCCAGTTTTTGTTTGTGTTGTTCTCTTCAGGATGCATTTTGATGTATGGCCTAGTTCGACCGACCACTTTATGCGACCGAAACCGTGCATGCTTCGTTTCTTTGGACGATGAAAAAAAAGTATGAACAGAATACACATATAGTGGCTCGATGACCAAACCACCAGCAACTTGAGCTCCATCTTTGAGTTAATCACAATAACCCACGCATATCAGTCATGACATTATATATTAATATATAAACAGGCGCATCCTACGCTCACAGCTCTCAGTCAATGAAAATCGTCGACAATTCCTTCAAAACTTGACAATATCATCCTCCAACCAACCACGTGACCTGCCGTTATTATGGTGAACTTCCACAAACTGCCAACTTTTAAACACACTTATGTGGAGCTGTGCAACCTGAGGCCAGATTACTTCGAGCAACATTAAACAATCTGATTATCGGCAGAGTTCAAAAACTAGAACAATACCCTTCATTACTTTCCGAGATCCAACCAATAGAAGGTATATAGCAAGGGAGATAGGAGATGAGTTGAAGAGAGGGTGGAAAATTAGTTGCAACTATTATAAGTCTTCTCATGGCTTATAGTGTGTTCAATGCATATATAAACAGGCACATACTGTTTTGACGGCAATTACGATCATCTCAATAGATAACATACAAATAATAAATCAGAACGGTGTTTTCTAGATTATGAGTATTTAGCTCTGAGAAAAAAAACATGTGATAAATTGAAATGAATAGAATAATCTGTTCATATATCAAGTACCATGCAATACGATAACAATGTTTATGGGGAACAACAATACAATATTTCCAAGCCTAAGAACAGCTAGATATGGATGGTTATTTGGAATTACGGATGAGCGAACGATAGATGGATGTCACACAGAACGCATGCTTTGTGTGGGCCTCAGACCCTTTGCCCGACCTAATTTCAGATTGTAATGAAGAGCCTTTGCTGATAACGGAAAGAGGCGGGCGACCAGAAACTTTTTGAAACTTGAGCAGTGAATTTCGAATTCATTTCCAACCGAGATGACCATCAGTTACCGGTCGACGTGAGACGTACAGCATGGAGTGGCATTTTAAGAAGTCATAAAGAAAAATTAGAAATAATCAAAACGTGAAGAAGTTTACAATAGTCCCGCCAGTCGCTGGTCAACTCAGCTAAGGTACTGGTTCAACATATGGGATCGAGAAGGTCGTGTGTTTCGAGTCAGGTATAAGGGTTAGGTTTTTATGAACTTTATTCATCTATCATCGACTCTCCCATACTCTCAATTAGCTATTACTCTTAATGGAGACATCAAACGAATAATATATAAGTGTTATCAGATTACGATGTAACGAAACATAAGCTCTTGTATTCCAGTGGACTATAGAAATGAACGTATCCGCATTATTCTAATAAGTCACATTCACTCCGCAATCTACCTACCCCTCCACTCCCACCCACCGACTTCCATCCAGATATATCTGCAACATTATGTTCATAATGCGCTAATCCCATGATGCACTTCCTATCGATGCACATGCACCTTGGATAGGATAACTTATCCGGCTAACTCCAAGTGACTGTAATACCCGGAGGTGGCCTGAGGAGGACGGAGGAGGGGGCGGGGGAAGGCGGAGACTGGTGTTGCAGTTTGCATTTATTACTCTGTCTATGCTAATATACTTGCTATACGAAAGTTTATACAGTTGTTTGCCAGAAAGTTGAAAGAGCGAACCAACCGTGCGCTAGTGGTGTGAGGTAGGGAGAATAGTCGATCTAGGTATACGTCCTACAATCGCGGATACACGTATATACAGTCGTTATGCTAATAGCATTAACCACAATTCTATTTTCGACACATTCGGACAAGAAATGTCCGAAAACGGTCTTCTTGATTATAATACTTCATTGAAATTTGCAATTAAGAATCTTAAAATTCGATGTGGCTCTGATATTTGACGTCACCAAGTGTGTAATTGTGGTTAGTACTATACTAGCGCCGGCGAGTTATACGACGGTCAGCCGGAGAGCTAACTAACTATACGCCTTGTGAAACTAACGGACAACTTTTAATTAATCACTAACTTGGAACTAATCGAAGCCATTTTACAAATACTATACTGTGGAGATTGAGAAATAGATCCGTTTTACAACACAGTCACGTGGAAAAATAAGTGATTTCGAGCACAAAATATGGTGATAAAACAGTCGTTATTTTCTCGTTTTCATTTATAATGATTGTTTTCAATCGTTGCTATACGATCAAGTGCATGTTATGCACTGCAAAGTGCACTTAAAATGTTACGCTGTGAGCATAGATAAGAGATTGCATATCTGTGGCTGATGGACTTGTAAGTTACTATCGCTATAAATACGTTTACAAATTGGAATTCCAACTCGCCGCATTTGAAATGAAACCTGTTCATTCACAAAAATTATATAGTCGTATGTTTAACAAATCAAAGTAGCTCAATAAAAATCGATTACATAGTGATACTGATCCTGGTACGAAACGATATAAAATTGCAAACAATTATATTTATTGGAAGAGAAAATATGACACCAAGTCAATGCTCCCTAATAGGCCTAAAGGTACAGAAAGACAAGTCATCGATGCACAAGGGCGATCCTATAATCCCAAAGAAAGAAGTTAATCAAGATGTAACTCATTTGCCAACTTGCGAATAGTAAACTAATGGATTCAGGGACAAATAACGAATCATTATATCACGTTTCGATTTTATCAAACTACAAACCAAATCGAAAGTCACTTCTTGGAACGTAAAACTCAATTCTCTGAACCAATCATTATCAAAGTAGAATTTATTATTTCAACAAACCGTCAACTCTATTTTACGACAGAAGTTATTAAAGTGTGTGATTGCGATTATCTCCACTCTCTGACCATACCCCCCCCCCCCGAACCTCAACCATTCCACCAAACAATGTGATAACAAAGGAACGAACAACCCACGTCCAGGAAACGACCAAAAGGGAAGAGGGGGAAGAGATATTCCGGGGCAAAACCCATTTAAGTGAAACTACCACCAAAATCATTCATTACTCCCGGCCATCGTTCACAGGTCACAGTCCACCGGTTCGATCGGCGGTTCCCCAATATCCAAAAGTGTTACCGGTCAGGGGTGTCTACCCGCCAATAAGGGTCGTGATAACTGTCATCAAATGGTTGCTCGTTTTATATACAAAGAGAGAGAGAGAGAGAGAGAGAGAGAGAGAGAGAGAGATGAAGAGAATCGGTGCATCGTGAGACTTCTTTCTATAGTCGATATGTGAACGTAATCGAAGCGTTAAGCATTGTTGAACGACTTAATTGATGAAGATGTTTACGAAAAAGTATGTGAATTTCTACCATGTTATTATAAGATAGTATTAACATGAATTTACCACAGTATCCAAGTTTGAGAAAGTGAAAATGGTGTTTCATTGAAGTTTTGTCAGGATTTCAGGACTTGCAGCAAGACTAGGGTACCTATATCAAACGAAACGGATGGTGTTGTATTCAACATAAATCAATTAAATCGACGTAATCCAAGTACCTCATCTAATTGCCCTGATTAAACATGGAACTTACATAATCCATAAGTTATAAATTGAAACTTAAGTGATTGATGAATATTCCAGTGTACAACAAGAGTGTTTCAAATACAGTCACTTCGTTGAAACAATAACCCCAGACCCTGAACAGACGTAGATCATTATTGCTTTCACACACCGTGACGCGAGAATTTTTTCAGCCAACAACTGAAGCAAGAAAATAAAAATGAAAATATAAATGAAGTGACCGTTTACCATTGAATGGTGTGTGGAGAAAGGGTTACATGAAGAAAGTCGATTCTTGGTTCAAATTGTAGATAGGCCTATAGAGAAAACAAACGATAGCCAAATTTGTGTACGTGTATCTTTTCATGTTTACTTCGATATTTTACTAGTTGTTACTAGTTATTTACTAGTTATTTTGTAGGGATCATTTGGATTCTGTGGTCTGGAATGAAAATGAAACTTGTAAAAAAAAAGCTCAAGTGAGACCATTCAGATACAATAAGAGCTGTCACTAGGCCTATTCTATATTGATCATATTTATAGTCCAGCATCTATATATAAATTATATGATGTTGCTGTCCGCTACGAAAAATACTCACCAGCGAGATATTTTGCATGCTCAACATCAAACCTGGCACCTCCACCAATATGTTGCTCATGTCATTTAAAAGGTGGACATGAAAAACAACAATTCTCCGCGTGGAGAGCAGAAAATTAACACACATTTGAGATACTTCTGTGATATTTCCCTCTTATGTTGAAGAAAATTAAAAAATACCATGGCGGATTGACTGAACATTGCACAGTCATTGTTCCATATTACACGATGATCGATGTTTATATATGAATAAATTATATATATATATATATATATATATATATATATATATATATATATATATATATATATATATATATATATATATATATATGATGTTTTAAACTCTCATGGTCCTTATTATATGAAAAATTGTTTTCGGGAATACCATGTGTATTGAAATTAGAAAAACAAGTGAATATTTTCCCTACGTTTCAGCATGTTTGGACATGCCATTCTCAAGAGATCGTTTATTAATTCATTGTATGATTTTAAATTAATAAACGATCCCTTGAGAATGGCATGTCCAAACATACTGAAACGTAGGGAAAATATATTTACTTGTTTTTTAAATTTCAATACACATGGTATTCCCGAGAACACTTCTTCACATAATATATATATATATATATATATATATATATATATATATATATATATATATATATATATATATATATATATATATATATATATATATATATATATATTCATATATATTATAGAGTTCTGACTGAGTAACGTTGGATTCGTAATTAAATTAGGTGATGTTTCGGATCGTGTACTGTGATTTCTTTCTCATGTGTTGTACTTTATAATGCTCTGTCGGCGATACATTACAAACACGGTTATGCCGGCGGCTATGAGTAAAGGCCTATATATGCCTACGTCAGACAGATGAGAAAGGTTTATTACATTTCGTGTAAACGCTGCTACAGCAAGCGTAACCGGGATTAAATACTCGCAAAACGAAAAAACCACAATATCTTCATCACATATTCTGATGTAAAAGAAGAATAATATAATTAGAAAAAACGCGTGAGTTAACACCCGCATGCTGTAGCTCTTCTCCATTTTTTTCTCTCTCTCTGCACACGCAATTTACACTTCAAAGTACAGAGATTTTACTACCGCAGCTAGTCCTGTTTGATTCTCTCTATCTCTCTCACACCCTCTTTTCCTCTCTCGCAGTCACGACTGTTTCACAGAGATAGCATATAGCGTTTAATAATTCACTGATATCAGATATTTGGAAGCTAATTTCTTATCGAAAAGAGTTAATTAAAAAATATCAACCGAAAAAACCAATATTGGTTTATTCTCTTCACGCGGTTAATCTTCTTCTACAAAATACGGTGAAGAATACGCGGCTGTGTATGAAAATAAAAAACCGAATATTCAACTATCGGAGAGGAAGATATTAAAAAAGTTCGTAGCATTGATATAAATATAACATAAAAGATTCAAATTTTGATAAACTTGCGTTTTTTACGGTCGTGGTGAGAGTTACTTATGTAAATATGTTTCGTATATAGATTTCGAGCACGGAGGCACGTAAAAGTAATGTAATCAATTTGTTGTCATTTATTACAAGAGTTTTGTCAGACGATTAGTTTGTAAGTCACAGCAATGTGACGTCACAGGGCAGAGTGATTAGCATTATTCACTAATGGAAGAAAAACAGTGGAACTCTTGCCAAACAAGTGGTAAGTTAGAAACACCGACTTTTTGTTTGAAAAGAAACATATTCTCGTATACACGATCGTGGTTTTAGTGACAGATATTAAATCTGTAAAGAGATGTAAGGCAACGGAAGTGACGTAGGTGTATGCCTTTTTGGAGGGAACTGTAATAATGAATTACTTGTAGACAGAATGGATACTGTCTGTTCAACGACCCAACCAAGAGCTGAGGTATTTGGGGGTACGAACTAAGTGATGAAAGATGATGGATATTATCAAAACTCGACTTATGACTCCGAGGTATGAAAAACACATAAGTTTCTTTTACAAAATCAAGAAAATATTATTTAATAGTATATATCATAGTACATCAAAACAGCTTTAAACATATGTAACAAATGAAATGTCTCCTCTTTCAATGCGCGACGAAATCATTCTTGAAGATAGTAATAATAGTACTTATACATATGTGAATATATACTCACTCAATACATCAACATATTCGCTCCTGAACCTGTTATCACGTAAACCTGATCCTAACGACGTCCTTATTCGCCCTTATTCCAAGGTGGATTAGTTAAACTGACATGTCTAGATTATTCACCTCAAAGCCGGTGAAAACATTGATCAAAAATTCAAATAACGATGACTCCCCCCCCCACCAAAAAAAATAAAAAATAACTTGTAAACAAAGGAGTAAAAAGACCAACATGAGTTGAAAAGAAACGACATTCGAAAATGACATAAAAAATGTGTATTAAATCGGAATGTCTAAGCTATATGAGATAGAACTACATTGACTCGACCATGGTATATGTAATACCGGCGAGTTCAGATGACGATGCATCTACAGCGTTGTCCCACACGGAGAAATCAATCAATTATAGTTCTGAGTGAAAGATAATATAATATGAAGGGAGTTAGTTCCAGTAATATGAAAACTTCTCTGCTCTCTATCCCGCGGGATTACGACGCCGCCTCTCCAAATAACCAATCTTTGTTCACGGTAGGAAAAATGAGGGAGACGGGGAGGAAGAATGCTACTTCACCTCTAAAGACACTGGCGTATAGCAGGGGTGAGCAACAGGGGTTCGTGTGGATAGGACTAACAGATAGAATCCAAGCTTAAAAGCTAAGCTTGAAAAGAAGCATATAAGACTGGATGAAAAGAGAGGGAAAAAAAGACCAGCAGACTAATAGGAAATGATAGACAAATTTATCATACATTTCATCTGATTAAATGATATATATATATATATATATATATATATATATATATATATATATATATATATATATATATATATATATATATATATGTAACATCAATATCGATTATGAATAGGCCTATAGTTCAATTGACGACCCTAACAACGGCTTGAACATTTGGGGATACAAATGGGCGACTGATTCATGAATAATTGGGTTCCAAAATTCGACGCACAATGCAGTACCGGTGTCACAGCCGTACTCGAATCAATCTCCGTCAATTCTCAACGCAAATATGACAATTGACCAAGAAGGGTGACCACAGCAATATCTAAGTCCATATAGAAGGGCTCTAAAATGTGTCTTAATATCAATACTACGGTGGCAACGAACAAAAGTATTGTTATTATCATAGTTGTTTCAATGATGTCAAGAAAAATAAACACAATGAAAAGGATTGTTAAAAACAATATAATACTATTCATTTTTCTCTTTATTTCTGTTTCTACAAAAAAAAATGTATATTGAGTTTAACGAAATACTGTAATGATAACCAAGATCTATTGGCGTCGGATGAATGATTAATGAGATGATGTTATATGAAGGTTTCCCAGGTATAACAAGAAGGATAGTGGAAAGGATAGTGGGGAGAAAGTCTCTTTAGGGATGGATGGTAGTAGTATCGAGCGAGGTCCAATTTGCCTCTCAGCTACCGGATCGCATCAAGCGAGCGTGTTTTAGCAACTGAGCTGCATGTGCAGGTGAATATTTTGAAATATGCTCGTTAGGGTCATAGGATGACATAAGTGTTTTCCCTCTTGAACCACAATACAGAAAAAGAAGGAAGAAAAGCATCTGAATAGCATCAATAAAGTTCAAAATTAAACATGTGACGAGACAAGCACGATGATAAAATACAGTACTGTATCGTATTGAGAAGGTTTCAATTGAAGCTTATTCATAGAGAATTTAAAATATTTTTGAGTGTCATAAATAAATATTGGAAGGGAAAAAACAGGTGGGAAAAAACAAAAAAAAATCAACAATACTGTACCAAAACAAAAACATGGGTGAGATACTTGATATTCTGTGACGATTATATCGCAAATACGTGTGACGAGGTGAAATTTGAAGTCTAGTGAAAACACAATGCAATAAAGATTGCACATACGCCACTGTGTCGTCATAAAATGCATCCAATAATAGATTTATCGATTGAATAATACCATATTTCAAATGTTCTGTTTGGTACTTTATCAACGACAAACATAACACCATCAACAACACTAGACAAATGATAAATGAAGAGACTGCTGCAACTCTGCCATACAGACTGCATGTGATGGGCGAAATTCGGATGACATCAGCCCCAAGTTCGCATAGTCATCTACGTCACAATTAACTGGAGACCGTATATCCAATTTAAAATGATTCGCAATTAATTTTGAACACTAAAAAAATATTATAAAAAAATATTCTTTCTATATGCAGCGACAAAATTTTAGTAATATGATGCCCTTCAATATCTGTACATAATATACGAATTGATGGTAAATCTTATTTCATGAAGGGACGCTCGATTTGGAGAACTGTATACTTCTCACTTCTCAAAGGTCAGTACATAAATTACGTTTTTCATTATATTTACCTGAATAATTCAACCGAATAAAAGGGAATAGAAAATAAAAATGAAGAATTAATTATTATTCATTCTCTCCCAATGACTATGCACTGAAGTAACGAAGTAACGTGACCTATAATTTTTTTGTAGAGGGAGGAACTACATTCGTAATTAGCAAAAAAGCTGGATGAATTGTATATATAGATAGAATGTACCAGTTATATATGATTATTATAATGAAGGCAACCAAACATGAAATTTAGTGAGCATAATATCAATACTATGAAGGCAACGAACAAAAGTGTTGTTATCATCATTGTTGTTTGACTTATGTCAAGAAAAATTAACACAATGAAGAGGATTGTCAAACACAATATTAATACTATCCACTTTTCACTTTTGATCAACGAAAGTCAAAATAACATTCAAAATACGATTATTCTCAACAATTTCAAAAATTTCTTGCTCGCAAACATGCAAGAGAAGATCTATGTGCCGTGTATTCCGTATAGTCAACCATAACACGTCTCGTACGGTATACAGATGATTGAAATGGACAGACTGCGTCATTTTGGCAAGCCAACAAACGAATCCCTCTCGTCTGCTAATCCCCAACAGAACCGACAGAATCTGCAGACTCTGCTGATAACAGTGAGACTCATTCGTTAGCTAATGACCGCGGCCGTGTGATGTGGAGAGAGACATGAATAGACATCATGCGATGATGTATCACGCCGCCTGATGGAAATACGAGGCTGCACCATGCAAGAGCACGTTGGAGACTATTACAAACGAAAAGGGAAAATATGGGAAAATTGCAGATATTGTAATGAGAGAAACCCGTTGATTTGGCAGCTGTACATGCATTCATTAAGTGACTACAGAGATCCAGGAAATGATACAATGGTGAAAAAGATAACTTGGAAAATATAATGCATGGGATATTGAAATAATTTGACGAATTTAACAAAAGAAAATTAAAAGTGATTAAATGAAGTTGGTAATTGAAAATATCAATAATGTTGAGATGAGTTATATTATCATGAAGATGATTATATATGAACAATTGACGACCATCAGTCTCCGCCCGATTGACGTCACAAATCATACCGTCCAATCAACAGGGCTGTTAGAACTATGGTGAAATTGGAATATTCAATCGGAGTATCTTCAAATTACCAAAAATGATATACTACTGACTGACTGGTGAAACCACGCCTATTTCGAGTCGTCAATTGATCAGAATATTCCCTCAGAATAGAAATGATCAAGCTGTCCAAAAGTAAAGATGAAATGGCGATTTTTTTTCAGAAAATCGGTGAAGAATGATGATATGGCTGCTCGAGCTCCAAGAAATAGGCCGATCACATCCGATTATAGCTCTCTCCGCCATCATATCTTCTTGATAGATCGGAAATGGAAGGTGAGCTCCTTATTTCCCTTTTCAGCCTGCCTCCCATGCATCTCGAAGCAAATCGTTGGATCTAGAATAAATACCTTTTTCCTGTCATTCTTGATATTGGGTTTACTATTTTTGTAGATCCATAGAACAACGGGCAGGAACCTCTTCATACAATCATCAACTTCTTTGGCAAACGCAACATGTTCGTTTCAGGGTGAGCAAGATATTTGCGTGAAATAAATGTTCACGCATTGGTAATTTGCAACTCACCCAATTATTCTAAAACCTGATGAAATTATGAACTCGATGATGTCCTTCAAAATCTCCAATCTATTTTCTTCAGGATATAAGTATTTTCCATTTCTTTTCGTCACGTTATTCTAATGAGTATTTTCCAAATTTTCACCCTCGATCTCTAGAAATTCAACTGATCAATTATTATCCTGAATCCAGACAGAACTTGTTGACATACGTTTGGGAGGAGTGTTAAATGGATCGTTTTTGCGATTTGATGATGTGGATCGCACATAATGAAAACAGAAACCAGAAGCATCACTCAAATGTGGAGCAACTATAAGTCGAACTATAACTTCGTTTACACCTATTAAATTGAACCGTTGATGCATAACTAAGTACACCCTCTAAGACAAGACAAGACCTCATATAGGAAGGATCTGAAGATTCAGCACCAGATCTAGCTTGTTCCGTTCATATGTTGTTTTATTGCTGTTGTTACTGCTTGCTTTATACTTGCTACATGCCAAGTTCAGATCTCGCATGAGATATGGGTGTTGCAAACAACATCCATCTATCACCTACTAACTCATTCACATCCCCAAAAAACCAAACCGTTGATGGGGTTGTCGAGCAAACATGTATGAGAAATCAAGTATTTGGAGCAAATTAGTCATTTATCAAGCAACACTGCGAACGTCGTTTTTCCTGAATGATGATTATTATTTACGTTCGACGACCCTACTAATAGTCATGAGGATATTCAGGAACACGAATATGATCAAAAGCTCGTACAGGACTACGCTAAGAACCACGGCCATTTTCCAAGTTTCACAAGGTACTCACGAGAGAATCAAATTATTTCCGGTTATCTCAGAATCTCCCAGGAATACCTCTCGAACGAGGTACACATGTGTTTATGTGCACACTCAGTACGCACAGGTATCTGTCGCGTCTAGTCTATTTACGTCCGCCCCGCTCTCTCTTGCTCCCTTTGCCCGGGTCCCTCGTGACGACTGACGAATTAATAGCCGGTGCGATACGGTACATTGACAACCGTAATGGCCTACGAGTTATATATATGTTTATGTATGCATGTATGTATATATATATATATATATATATATATATATATATATATATATATATATATATATATATATATATATATATATATATATATATATATATATATATATATATATATATATATATACATGTATATATATATATATATATATATATATATATATATATATAAATATATATATATATATATACATATATATATATATATATATATATATATATATATATATATATATATATATATTCATATATATATATATATATATATATATATATATATATATATATATATATATATATATATATATATGAATGAATAAATATATATATATGAATGAATAAATATATATATATATATATATATATATATATATATATATATATATATATGTATATTTATATATATATATATATATATATATATATATATATATATATATATATATATATATATGTATATGTATATATATATATATATATATATATATATATATATATATATATATATATATATATATATATATATATATATATATATAAGCAATCCTCTGTGACAGGTTGCGTGCTCATATGTTAATGAGACCCCTCATTAATAGGGCGCATTACAACACATAAAAATGAGTTGTCATTTGTTTTTCAGTGAAATATGTGACCACGGAGAGAGCACGGCATTATGGATTTATGCAGGTTTGCTTTTGGTCATTTGCATTCTGTTTTCCGTGCCATGACATTGCACAACATTGCATAAATTAGAGACTACATTTTTAATTGAACGGAATGTTCATTTCATCAATATATATAACAAACGCAAAGTTTTGGTTGGATAACAAAATTACAGGTACATTGTTGTCGACTTTATACAACAATGTGTGACATATTATAAGTTTGAAAAAAGTACGTTCATAGATTGCGCTGGACGATTTCATTGAAACAAATATAATTGTTGATGATAATTTAAATGGCACTATAGCTAGTTAACAGCACATGGAGAATCATTGTGACAGGCAGCATTAGGATGGTCACTGTCAAACACCTTATTATATAACCTATGGTATGCCACTGCACTACATTGGCAACCATACACTATTCCTTAATGATAAATGATTCACACAAAAAACGTATTAAACAATTAGTAACAGTGAAACTATATAATTCAAGTAATTGCAAAGAAAGGTTGAAGTCAGGGACTCTTGGATGAACGATAAAATGAGAGCCACGTACGTCCAACTTCACTAGTTTGTAATCAAGTGTCTTAGGTACTGAACCAGACGACAAAGTTGAAATAAATACTTACGTATCAAAAAATAGACGTGTCTTCCAAAATTAGAATCTTGAAATGACATAAGCATATGAACTCAAAAATGTTTGCCAGAAAGTGATGTTT
Organism: Brachyptera risi; assembly: GCA_964007535.1. Taxonomy (NCBI): domain Eukaryota; kingdom Metazoa; phylum Arthropoda; class Insecta; order Plecoptera; family Taeniopterygidae; genus Brachyptera; species Brachyptera risi. The sequence continues at coordinate 22,119,167 of OZ023337.1, forward strand.
TACTAAGACCTGGTAAACATACAACCAAACGATATAGGCAAATAAAACAGAAACTAAACTCTATCAGCGTTGAGACGGAAAATACCACGACTATTCTGCTACAGGCGGCTATTTAAATTACTTTCATCATATCCACCCTTGTTTTTTGATCTTTGAGAGTATAAACGTAAGATCGTATCCTCAAGAGAAATGCGAGCACGAGAGAGAAAGAGAGAGATATGGATAGCGAACCTCGAGAGGGATTCAGAGCTTCAGGGAAATCTTTCTTCACCGTGCAAAGAGCAAGTCTGTGATCCAGATATATATGTATATATATATATATATATATATATATATATATATATATATATATATATATATATATATATATATATATATATACTTGTATCCACGAAAGAAAGTCACGATCGAATTTCACCACAATCGCAAGGGTGGCTCAAGGCTCCGTCGCTCTTGCATACAAGAATATTTTATGCATAAAGTAGAGATACGAACTGAAGACAAAAATGATACTCATTGAATCTGGCTCCACATCCGTTAGAAGTCAATGATTCAACATCGGGCAAGAGCCATCTTACTTTGATCAAGATCACATTTCAACTAATTGCGCGCGCAATATCTCATTCTCACATCAGGGGATGTTGGAAGAGCCAGCGATGACTTTAATTCGAGACGAAACAGGGTTACCGGTATGTGTTTCAACATTAACAACGTATAGGTCTACTTAAATTGAGCGATTGAACATTAAATTAAACAACAGAATTCTTTCCCAAATTAAATATTGCCAACGGGAGGTTACACAAATCTTTCAACAAATTAACAAAATCATCGAAGTAAACGATATTATGGATTTTACAGGTTCTCTTTTGGGTAAGAAATGCAAATACTCGAAAGCAAACCTGTGAAATCCATAATAGGTTTGTTTGTTTGTGTTGCACTAACCTGAACCAAAGTGTTGCTGGTGCAGGAAGGAAATGCGTCATATTATAGGTTTGGTGCAGGAAATCATCTCTAAATGTTGAGGTACAAACAAACACGATAGTGCTAATTTCAACGGTTCCAAGACACAAATTTTGAAAATGGGAAAAGTTATTAGGGTAAAATCACCAGAGACGTAATTCTGCATGTCAACTTACTTCAAAATAATTACAACCCTTATTCAAATATACAATTTTTCATTCTCATCGGCACGTATTTAAGCGTCATCAACTTGTAAGCCAACATAGTGTCCACCTACAATTTGATTTTAGCGCCTGCCATCTTGAACTGAACTAAGCACACCAGCTCCGTAGCTGGTGTAGAACTATTTGAACTAGTGCAAGTTAAACAAACAAACACGAGAGTGTAGCTTTGGTGCAGCACCACGGTTACAAACAAACACGAAAGTGCAAGAACTGAAGAACTAGTTCAAGTAGTTCAGGACAAACAAACAGACCTATTGCCGTTCACAATTATGATGATTTTTGTAATTGGCGTCAGATTTTTAAAACCTTCCGTCGGCAGTAGTTTTCCGTGTCATAGTTTTCCGTACTGCACAAAATGGGATGAATCAGAAACTACATTTTTATTATAAATATTTAATTTAGGCCCGGTCTTATGACCTCCCATTAAATTTTAAGTACCAAGGTAAATTTTATAATGTGTCTTATGATCGCTAATGGCCTTTTTAAAGTAGCTAATGGGAGGATTTACAGGCTGGTTTTAAAGGTTGGTCAAAGCAGCCTTTAAAAACTAATGGCCAGTTTAATGGACTGTTGTGATCAACATAACCGCAAACGAATATTTGTGTTTTATATAATATTAATATTATAATGATGAAATAATTAAAATTAATGATATTGTAAATATAATTTACAGTTGAAATAATTAATAAAAAATAATTATAATAATATTATTGAATATTATTATTGAATATCCTGTATAATATCAATAAGAATACAAATAATGAACCGATACCTGTCCGATGACAGTGACTCTGATGACGAGTTGTTGATGCGTGCTGCATTACGTACAAGAAGGCAAAAAACAATCAGGGCTAGGATTAATCATTTTGATGAGTGGAATGACCAAGAGTTTTTTATACGGTTCCGACTAACGAAGCCAACAGTTCTTTACCTCCTAGAGCTAATCGAGGTGCATTTGGAGAGGGGAACAGACAGGTATGTACATTTCTTCCCATGTGTTTCACCTCTGTAATAAAATTGATCTTAAGCATGATCTCAATTGTGTATAAACAATAGGCCTATCTATAGTGGTGATCGATTGTTTTCAGGGCACTTTCCCCAATGAACAAGCTGCTCATGACTTTACGGTTTTATGCTCTCGGTACAATGTTAATTGCTGTTGGAGATTTTGCTGGAGTCCATAAGAGCACAGCAAGTGTGGTCGTAAAGCAGGTGTCGTCGGCAATTGCAAGGCTAGTCCCACAATTTGTGCATTTCCCTCGGACGGAGGAAGAAACCATGGCAACGTACCGCAGTTTCTACGAGAAACAGCTTTTCCCACGTGTACTGGGTGCAATTGATTGCACGCATATCCGAATACAAGGTCCAGGTATGTCTACACCTTGTCCCATTAAGATACAGTCGTAAGTACGTTTTAGGCCCAAAATTTTGTTACTACTACTGCATTATTATTATTATTCTCTTTTTACAATTGCACATAAATGCGCGGTGGGAAGTTCCCTTCTGACGGTATAACTTTCACCCCATTTCATCCCCCTCAAAAACACTTCTACTAAGCCCATTCTAGTCCCTACCTGTCCTATTCAAGAGAGAGAATTCACCGACTTCTAATCTAGCCCCCTTTATAACTAGATCGTTCTATCATGACACCGCCTACCTCCATACCCCGACTAATTTCTTTCTATCAACTTATGCAGCTCCCCCATCCCCCCATTACCCTGAAGAAATTACAATGACGATCCTCCTTACTCCGCATTTCCAAATCCTTCCCCTCTCCCCCATTTCCACCTCCTACTATTTTCACATACTATTCTCTACTTTCCATACTATTTTCACAGGTGGCGATGATGGTGAGGTATACCGGAACCGTAAAGGATGGTTTTCTCTAAACGTCCAAACAATATCGGACGGTAAAACACGAATTACAGATATTGTAATCAGGTGGCCTGGATCTGCGCATGACCAGAACATTTTTAATAACTCGCGGATTCGAGCCAGGTTGGAAATGGGTGAATTTGGTGATGGCATCATATTAGGCGACTCAGGATACGCTCTGAAGCCCTATCTCCTAACTCCAATCCGTAATGCCCAGGATCCGGCTGAACAGCTATATAACGAGGCTCAAATACGCACTAGGAGCACAGTGGAGCGGCAATACGGCATTTGGAAGAGGCGTTTCCCAGTTTTATCTCTTGGCATGAGGCTGTCATTAGATACTGTGCAGGACGTTATTGCTGCATGCGCTGTCCTACACAACATCGCAATAGACAGGAATGAACCGGTACCACCCCATGATCCACAAGTCCCAGACCTAAACATTGAAGATGACCAGATTCCTCGAGTGGTAGCTGAAGGTCAAGGAAATGAGGCAGTTCAACGAGCTTTAGTAGAGTATTACCGGCAAAAGCTGTAATAACTCGGCATTCCTTTCTCATCTGCTGTTCTCATCAGACAAAAGCCAAATAAATTGCGAGATAATATATAAATAAAGAGAAAAGTAAAATAAAATAGAGGAGTATTCTATAGTAACTCTAAAAACCGTGCAAATACTGGAGGTTGAGATACTTTCTGCTTAAACAAACATCACTTCACTTTGTTCACATAACTGTTATTGTATTTCAGATCAGATTCTTAAGCTATAGGATTTGGAACTGTCGGAAAATTCAACAGATTTTACTGCGTAGGCCTATGTTTCATTTCATTTAATGCCGCTTAACGACCCCACTAACAGCTAGGTTATACGGGGCTACAAACGGGATAATGAAACGATGAAGTAGGCCTAAGGATAACAGGTGAAAGAACATTTACAAAAATCAAAGCTTTATACGGGATCGAACCCACGCCTGAATTGACTTCAGTTTCTACTGCTATCTACGATAGTTGGATGAGACAAGGAGGCGGCCTAGGCTTATACACATACAGGTTATAAGAGGTATAATTGTGAGACATGTGATGATATTTATTATTTAAGATGAGGTTCAATGATTTGAAAATTGAAAAGAGGTTAACATTGTTTTAAATTGAACCTAACTGCTGTCATGGTTATCTTCTCCTGTCTTTGCTTTCAACTCATGATACAGCAATTTTAATTGGACTTTTTTAATTTCCGTTTCTATTGAATGTAATTCTTGACTTCGCCGGAGATGATCCTCATGTTCTCGTATGATGCACTTTTTCCGTAATTGCGCCAATTCTTCTTTGGCTTTTGCCATTGAAGTGAAGGTTTTCGAGCTCGACGATGGCTCATTTAAACGAGAAGTGAGTGTAGGCCTGCGCCGGCTGGTGAAGTCAGTCTCAAGTGACTGGGACAAATCTGGAACACAGGAATGATTTAGTTTTTGGTGCAATTTGTTGGTGCAAGTTTCAAAGTCTATAGGCCTATTTTAATTTTGTCATCTGTGCCAGTCAAATCATAATTAATATTAATTCAATTTGTGGGTGTTAAGATGAACGAAATCACAACGCTGAATGTTAGCATATTTGTAAATATTGAATTATTTGATACTCGTTCAATAAACTATTTTTCTTCAACAGTACGGTATTTGATTATTTATCCTTTTTTTCACCATTTTATGGTTTCCTATTATGAATTTAAATGTATTTGGTGGCATTTAATACTATTTTCCCACGTCTAAAATTCAAAATTGGGCATACGTTACATGGAAAACTTACGAGAACATAAAAATACGCTACATATTCCACTACATCACTACATCATCTTACTTGCTGATTTGGTGGTTGGTCTAACAAGGCTGGGATGTTTTGCTCGTTTGAGCATGGCTGGAGTATATGAGCCATCCCAGGGCTGAATAAATTCTTGACTCAGTGGAGCTCCGGTAGCAGATGCACTCGGAGGAGAACTCTTGCTCGAACACGATGCCTCCATCACTACATCTTTCGATGAACCAGCAGCAGTTTCTCGACTGAGATTCCCGATCTCAATCACTGGTAGTATATAATCTCCTGACGGCACCTAGCAGTAACAGAAATACAGATGTATTAGCGTCCATTCTAAGGGGAAATGCCAAACATCAATAAAAATGAAAAAAATATCTAAATGAATGAATCTATATGGTTCCAGCTTGTAGGCCTATTATTTGATTGAAGTTCACACACACCAATTGATTGGAGAAAGAAAAATCAATCACTTGGAAGTTAAATTCACGCCAACATATTCCGACTCTTTATTGTATCAATTTTAGAAAACAAACCTCATAGGCCTCGTCAACCATACATCCTGGTTCATCTGGATTGCTCTCGTCACTAGATATCTCACGGCTGTGTTTGCCTGAAACATCAATTATTGTACCCGGTACATCATATGCATCACACATCAATTGTAGGCCTACTTATAATTGAATCTAGAATGTGATTTTGATATTATCTGGTAGTCTAGGGCTAATACTACATAGGCCTAGTGGTAATCAAATCAACCAATTCAATTATTGTTCAACTAATGTTGCACTTGTGAAATATTTGAAATATCATCTTGTATTCTGTCACGTAGGGATCGATTGTTCCAATATTTGTGATTAAAAGTGGAAATGAAATTCAATTAGGCCAATAATTTATCTTATACAAATCTCAATTTGTGATGAATACCCTCTATCAATTTCATAATATGCTTACCCAATGTTGGTGTGACAACATCGCTGTCATTTCGGGCAGGAAGCCCCTCCGCTGACAGCGGAATGAGGGCCAACACGTCCTCCAGAATATCACCGTCCTTAGTATGTGGTGGATTGAAGGGCCCACCCCCTGTTTGATATTGATATTGTTTTTCCCTGGCTACCTTGGATCTCGCACTGGATTTCAATTGCTCATATTTAGTTCTTAAATTGAGCGGCTTGCGGGGAGCATCCAGCTTGTCACAGTTAAAGTCTCTTGCAACTCTCTCCCAAGCCATCTCCTTGAACATTAATAGAAATACTGGTTAGTACTGAACTTAATATATCTAGGCTACGTAATAGATTTGATAGCAGAATACAAAGAAAATTAAGATTAGGTAGCCTAGGCCTAGGTCAAGTCTATTGATAACGAAAAATGTTAGGTTAGAAAGAGCCAGCCCACTCTTGGAATGTCGTAATAATTCATTGTACTACCAAATTACTAACCTTCTCCTTCCACGTAGCTCCATCCGTTTTTTTATTCTCTATTATGTGGGCATATCTTCTGACACAATGTAGAAGGTTACGGCAATCGTCGGAAGAATAATTGCTCCCGCGCTCACGTTTTGGAGCCATTTTGAGAAATATGTAAACAAACATATGATCAAGCTGAGGCTAGCGCCAGACTATTATCGCCGCATAATCGCATAAAATATATCGAATTTCGTGAAAAGATGTTGCCAACCGTAACGTGTGAAGAAACATTTAAATACAACCTGCCATTAGCTAAAAAGAGGTTTGTTTTTGATCACAAGACGCGTAGGCTCTTGAAGGTCCCTTTAAATTTACGTTGCTGTTAGCTACAGGCTATATTTAATGGTCAGTCATAAGACCGGGCCTTATATATATAATATTTAATATTCATTTCATTTTTTATCAATAGGAAGATACAGCATGTTTGTCTCGGCAAACAAAGAAAGAGTTGTGGTTGGATAACAAGATTTCAGGTACATTGTTGTCCACTTATTACAACAATGCGTGACATTACACTCGAAAGAAGTATGTAGGCCTGTATAGATCGCGCTTCCATTCCAATTATTATTGTTCATTGTTTGGATTTTTATCATCACATTATTATTTTAATGTTATGATTCCATTATTGAAATATGAGTAAAGTGAGCTATATTTTGCATCTGTGCATATGTGCCACATAGCAAAGACATTGGTATTATATACCTACAGGACCCCTATTACTGAGATAAACGAGATGTGAGAAAAATAAAAGTGAGTGAGAAAACGATTATCTCACTTAAAATGACCGATTTACCATTAACAATCGGCCATTTTAAGTGAGATAATCGTTTTCTCACTCATTTTTATTTTTCTCACATCTCATTTATCTCAGGAATAGGGTTCCAGTTCCCCAATATAACTTCGTCCCCACAACTTTTTTTCTGTCAAAACGGGTCTATCAAAGTTTTGTGAGAACTGTATTTTGTTGAGGCTCTGTGCAATTGATGTAAATATAAAGAATCAATGCAAATTTCAATATGGTAATACTTACTGCATGGGTGGCACACCTCTACAACACCTAATTATAACCAGCAAGATATTGTGTTCAATGAAGGTTACATTATTACATTATTATGGTATAAGGCCTAACCACGTTGCAATATTCGAGTCACTAGAATTAATCATTATATATTGTATAATATGTATAGGTAGGCCTATATTATATTATCACATTAAATGTCGTATTATTCTATTGAATGTAGCTGGTGTTTTGAAATTGAATATAGCTGGTGTTTTGAAATTAATATCTACTTCCATATTCCGGAATACACACAATTTCAATTAGTAATACTGCAGGAGCTCGAAGCATTATCATATATTTCTACCAAATGTATACGTCACAGTGTAAATAGATGAATATCCGTTTGCTATTCAATTTTCTCAATTAACAAGCAAAACACAGATTGCCTATTGACGCAGAATTAGGTATCACCGACGAATCAACGGCTTTAAACGACACAAATTATTATAATTTGAAGGAAATAATAGGTTGTCACTTGTAAGACCTTCTTCACACAAACCAGAACCCAGGCGAAGGCGAACCCAGTCAATGTGGGCTGTGTTGAAACCAGCGACAGATAGTTTAGTGCAGCTCAAAACATAAAATAAACAAAAATATAAATGCGATAGTAACTTGCTGAACAGCAAAGTGAGAAAATGAGAGAAACGTAGCGGGAAACCAAGACTGAAATAAGCACAAACAAAACGTGTATGAAACGTTTTAATAAGAACTGAGAAAAAAACAAGTAACCTTTTCAATATATGAACAGAAAAAAAGGGATTATGAAACTGATGAGAAAACACTTTTTAGCGAGGAAAATAAGTAAGACGCAAACGAGAGTTTAATAATACGTCACAATGTAATTAGCAGTGTCACGCAATGAGGAGGAAATGATACAAGCAGCTACACTGGAAATTGAAAAAATGCCTAGATAAACAGCATACAAACATAACCAAACGGTGTAAAATGAAATGATAGTGAAGAGTAATAAAACCAAAACTGAAGGGAAGGACGGTACTAAGATGAGACTATTGACCGATGTAGACCGTCCGCCCTCGTGATGTCACAAAATATAAAAAACAATCAAGTGGACAGTGAAGCAGGGGAAAATAGGGAAATAACCAATCAGTGTATCTCAAATTTCCCCTGCTTCGTATAAGTCACGCCCATCTACATTGATCAATTGTGAAGTGAACCGGAGTAATAATGGGAGTAATAATGGGAGTAATAATGGGAGTAATTAATAGAATTTTCAAACAATCATAATAATATCCTCCCTCTTCCCTTTTAAAAAATCTAGTTACGACCATGCGGTTAATAAATGCAAAATCCATTTTCATATCGTGATATGAAATATCCATATCGATCCAATATTATGATAATTAGAAACGTATAATTGTAATTATATTGGTAATTGATAGTTAGAAGTACACTCACGGTCACATCAAGTCGTCGATCAAGCCACATCGAAATGAGAATTGATCGACACTATAAGCACTAAAACTTTTAGACAGTGTGCATATGCACTTCAATTACAGTATGTGTAGAAATAAGTGATGTAAGTGATGAATATTGGCGATAAATGATGAGTGAAATATGTGTGAATTTTATTTTATGTTTAAATTTCAATTTCTAAAAATACCATTTTATGTGACCGCAAGCGTACGGTACATCCACGCGTACATCCATATACATTGAACGCGACATTGCATTTCCCACTCTTCAAACACAATTGCAACAAGTGCATGCACACACTGCACAAAACTGCAGGTATATATTCCCCCATCTATACGTCATCAAAAACCAGTACAGCACCGGTAATGGTACTCACACAGACAATGCAACTCAATACAACAATGCAATTCAACTAACTGCAGTAGAACATGATTAATATTTGACGAGATGCATAGTTTCGAACACAACAAAAACAAAACAACAACATTGATACCAACTGCCGCAAGTCATAACCCGTCACACCCCTTATACAGGTCACATATCGAGGTCTGCAGAGGTCACAGCTCAAAGACTATGAACAAAACTAAAGTTGTGTAGCTGAGACGAGATAAGGGGTTTATTTGTAGATTTAACTATAGTCGAGCTGCTTCTGTCGACGAAGTGTGAAACTATTTTTACGGCCTCGCTGACTCAAATGAGGCACCAAACTAAGTGATTTCAATCCGAAACTTGACTATATTTCAGATCGGAAGTAGATTTGGATTGGTTTTTGTTGAGATTGAATTAGTTCATGATGGTCGTTTGGTGTTAGGTAGTTTGGATTAGCTTGCATAGATTAGGTTACAATAAATCAGTCAGATTGAGTTATTCAGATCAGTTTACACAACAACAACAACAACAACCACAACGTCCGCATGTGGTGACATAGACCGATGGTCCAACGAATAGCGGCAGGCAATTCAATCAGTAACCATTGTTTGCTTCACTACCGGTACCGGTTTACTGGGATGACGCCACTTTTGTCTCTTAGCAAGTACATGATGAATTCCTCAGTAACCCGTTTCAGCGACGAGACTATATGGTTCTTGCCATAAGTTCTTCTCGGTTGAGAATGAATGGAGGTGCTCCAGTGATAAGACAACAATGGTCTGTTACTGAAGTCATATCGAGACGTTATGAATGATATGTCCATCAGGAAATATGAGATATGACGTCATTGCGGTAGACGAAAAAGTAAAAAGTAGAAAGCGGTTGTGTATCATGGAGTTGAATCTAGTTCTGTCGTACTGGGGGTATAACTCTATATGTCAAAACTCGTATCACTTGATGACATTACATAGTGGATGATGGCGGCCATGTTCGTTGTTCATTGTTGTCAGTTGTAGTCTTACCGAAACTTGTTATATATTCAATGCCTAAAAAAGGTCTTCTATATCAACACATCGTTAAAATAGATGTAATGATATGGAAGGCCAAGTGGCTTGAATTATCAACGTGAGAGTAGTTCCAACTGGCAGTTGAACAACGAACATGGCCGCCGTTTCGAGGAAAATCGAAGGAACCGGAAGCACACGATCTGGTACACGGCTCATAGCCTAAATGGACCTCCATATATGCATGGCCTCACCACTTCGACTGGATTAACTACAACAAAATACAGCTATACTCTTCGGTCATATATTAACGGGCACATGACAGGAACATCTATCATTGAATAATCTCAAAAAAGTTATATATTGGCCTATCAATTCATCTTTTTCTATATATGAAAAGTGAGGGTGGCATATACCGACTGAGTAATTGTGAAACGTTGGTAGGCCTATATGATTGTATATGAGCAACTCGAAGCAGCATTGAAATTCAACGCTTTTGGAATATGTAACTGTATTCAAAATTGTAAATCTCGTGTCGAAAATTACAAAATCGCGAAATACCCTAAGAGAGGAGAAAGTCCCCCTCTCTCTCTCCATAAATATATATATATATATATATATATATATATATATATATATATATATATATATATATATATATATATATATATATATTATATATATATATATGTATATATATATATATATATATATATATATATATATATATATATATATATATATATATATATATATAATTATTAACTATAAGTTGAACGTATCACCGTGATGAACACTAAGAATACCAATTAGCGACGCTGCATGATGAATGAGATGAAGGAAAAGTATGACGAAGGATTATGTTACCAAGTTTTTTGAGAATGGTTTCTGGGACGTTTGTGGATACTAGTAGGCATATTTACTCCATAACGACAAAGGGAAACCACGAAAAAGCACTGTTGGGAAGGACAACCATGATGAGAATAGAACCCCTGTTTTAATTTAAATGACGGTTAATTCAGTGTAATTGGCCTATAGCGACTGATGAACACGTCGTTTACAATCCAGAATATACCTACTTGTATCCACTACAGATGGTAATGTCTATTAACCGCCACCTTGTCCTACACTAATAGCGCACTGCTGAGGCGTGCTCACAACTCTCGCGAACACAAGGATACAATACAGAACGATGCGCCACGTGGGTAAAAGTTACGACATCACATCAAAACCTTTTTACAGGATTTCAGTTTTCGTAGCACAAATGAATTTCATAGTACGAGGGGTTTAGATTTTGCATCTCGTATAACCGGAATACATGGCAAACTTCATCGTATACGCTGTTTATATTACAGCAGAAAAGATACGTGCACCGATGTAGCTATAAAAGTATTGCCGTATCATAGTCGAGTTTACAACCATAGAAAACGATATGCGAGTCGCAAGTTTTCTTCCAGTAAAAAAAAAAGTATGAAAGGGTACATTTTGAAGTATGATGATAAGTTTATTTGACGCGACGCTGGGAATGATACTAAACCCAATCTAACCCATCAAAGGTCGATATATTTTTCATGATATATGTGGAACAAGTTTTGATTTAGCAAAATTCGGAGATAATTTAGAAAAATCATTGATTGTTTGATTCTAATCTGCAGTTGACTTCTCCTGCTCTAATTCATATACTTCATTTGTACGATTATAGTTCATTATACTAAATTTTTCTTCGTATTCTAGATATCATAAGGTTATATATGTGAAAAAGCAGATGATAATAAAATATGAACCTCGGAATTTTATTGTTGTTAAATTATTGTCTAATTGTTGAATTCTAGTGTAAATTGTAATTTCTGTATCATATAACCTACTGTATTCAAAAATAAATTAAATTGAATAATAATGATACTAATGATGGTTTCATGATTCCACGTCAATCAAGTGCATATTGTGTTCTAATTTTAAACCATGCAAATTTTGTTTGTCTGAAAACAATCATAGCATGCGGGTCTGATTAATAGAAAAAACTGATGGGAAGCTGATTTCATTCCAAGATATCCATAAATCCGAATTTATACATAATATTGTTTTTTTTCTGAGGACCGTTTGTATACGAACTTTTAGATAAGTATTGATTAGCTATTGGTGTTTGTTCAACTATTGGTGAATAGGTACTAGAATACCACACGTGAGTAAGGGTGATCCAATAAGTTAATCCACTGATTATTTATTACACAAAAGAGCGAAGCAAAGGCTTGAAACAACTTAAACCAGCGATGTTCAAGAGATGTTAGAAAGCGTCGAACATTGTCTTCACAAGTTACAGATCAAAACTTCAAATTTTCGGAGAATATTTTTCACTTCAAAGTTCAACCAACTATTTATCTAAACCTATCATAATTATTGTTACCAAAAAACTTGGGGCCAACAGTTCTAAGCTGGAAGATGAGTATATGATCAGAATGTTTCTTATAAATATATAAAAACTCCATCTAGTATCTACTCACAATGGAGTTGCCCGAAAAGACACAGAATAACAAGCCAAATGGAAACATTTGATAAAACATATTCATGAATGTGTTTATGAATGATTGATCAAATGGTGTAGCCTATTATGAATAAATACAAAAAAAAACGAAAAAACACGAGTAGAGTATTATATCAAAAGAGGAATAAAAATAAAATGAAAGTGAATGAATATCAATAAAAATGTGAATATGAGTTGTGTTAATGAAATAGCGAAAATGTGAATATCTACGATTTTTACAGTAAATGATGAATTTCTTGGGTATTGGGAAGGATAGTGGTAAGGAAGCGGCCGTGGCCTATATTGGAGGAAACATCCCAGCATTAGCCTATAGACTACATACCGGTATTGCACTGCACGGAGCGTTCACAGAAAGACAAAAACAATGGCACAAATGGAGGAAGACCCAATTTCGATCGAATGAAAGTCTTCGCTTTCCGACTATGCGGCGCATTTTCGTGCCTGAATGAATGACCCAATGAATGAAAATATGGTCTACCTCTGAATAATACCAAACATACATGAATATATATATATATATATATATATATATATATATATATATATATATATATATATATATATATATATATATATATATACATATATATATATATATATATATATATATATATATATATATATATATATATATATATATATACATATATATATATATATATATATATATATATATATATATATATAAATATATATATATATATATACATATATATATATATATATATATATATATATATATATATATATATATATATATATATTATATGTACATATATCCCGGTTCTATCTTCAAAGTCCTCCCCGGGCTTTAATTTCGAGCTTACCTCTCCCCCCAAGCCACCTCTTTTCATATAATATCTGTAATTATCTCGCTAGGCTGCGTAATTAAACTCTCATTAGGTTAGCGAGCATGCTCCATTACCATTACTATCCCGTTGCACGGTGGGCTAGTATAACTATACGCTGTACGGCGAGCTAGTAGAACTACCCTAATTCAAATCACATTATAAGTCCGACTTACATTTATTTGTGGCTGAACGGAATTACCTCACGTTATCTTAAAGTCTTGAATCTATATCTGAGCCACCCAACTGAAACTATAGAAACTGACTTATAGGACCACGATTAAGTGATACCAACCTATTTCATCATAATATAAAGAAGGTGATCTAACTCCCATAGACCTACTGATAACATGGAAGGCATTTGTGGTTTCTTGCAGTCATTTCAGAGCCATCGTCCCGATTGCTTGTCGCGATTCAGCGGATTCCCTTGTGAACTAGATGTAGATAAGAGTGGCTACGGGGCCCAGTGGCATTTATTTATTAATTGGATGAGCGAAGCGAAGACTCAATTTCACCATACCCGAAAAAAAGTACTTGTTTTTTTTTGTCAAAATTCTCATACGCGAAAAAACAGTTAATTATAATAGCTTCAAGATATAGGCCTATATAAGTTATAACTATTAGTCATGTCGCATAAGTGTCAAGCGTATACAGCTGAAAAAACACATTTTTTAGCTGTATTCACTTGAAAGTTATGCGACATGACTTGAATAGTTATGAGTTATCACCTTGGAGCTATTATAATTATCTGTGTTACACGCATATTAGAATTTTGATATCTCATACCGTTCAAAAGTTATCACAAAAAAAAGCTGATATTTCGCTAAATCGACTCCAGTGGACTCTCAACTAAACTAACGTTTGCTGACAGTAAATGGAAAGCAATGGCAGTGATGGCGGCTAAGGCACGTCCTCCGTGGGCTTGTAGCAACCATTTAAAACAACTACATGTTCGAAAATGAATATAGGCATAACTGTCTAGTTTTAGAATAGTTTTGCGAGCATAAGTAGGGGGAAAAATATATCATAGTACAGTATCCAAACGCAGTCAGTACAAAATGAACGATAGATGGGCGGATGCGTTTTTGATATGTCGGAAAGTTTGTGACTAGATTTCATATTTATTGTTTCGCTTCTCTATAGTCTTTAGACATCAGAACAAAAGTCAATCTTATCCAAAACCCCAAGCACGAGACCACGTTTGAATACTGAACACAGTTACTTGATTTTGTATATTTATTTTAGAAATATAGTTCCGGCTGTTTCTGAAAAAATGTATCGTCATCCGTAGATTCGAATACTCCAGCTAACCTATAGCTACTATAGTGAGGTATGTATATACACATATATATATATATATATATATATATATATATATATATATATATATATATATATATATATATATATATATATATATATATTGAAATTAAAATTGTTTCCTTGATCCATATTTATGATGATGAAATATAATTCCGGTAATATCAAGTGAAGTTTTTTAATTTATTAAAATTTGTACCTGTGAACAGGATGCGTGAGAACGCATTGAAACGTCAGGTTCTTAATACATTAAAAAACTTCACTTGATATTACCGGAATTATATTTTATTATCATATATATATATATATATATATATATATATATATATATATATATATATATATATATATATATATATATATATATATATATATATATATATATATATATATATATATATATATATATATATATATATATATATATATATATATATATATATATATATATATATATATATATGTATAGTGTAAATGTATTCACTGTGACCAATCTTCCATATGTGCGTGATGATGCGAAGAGATAATGACTTGCCATTACGATGCACCGAGTCAATAAGTCTATCAACTCAGTAAACTCCTTATACTTGTTATATAATGTATTTGGTTGTTTTCGAACTTCGAGGTTCAAGCTTATTGAATATTTCAGATGTTTTCTTCGACAGAGGTAAACACATATAAGCCTTTGTATGTCACTGTCTATATATGAAATGTGAGCTCGAAGGTAGATATATATGAGAAAAACTTTTTTCAACTCTCAACAATCCAGTTCTACTGATGGGACTGAGACTTGACTCGTATAAGTGAAGGGACGAAGATAGAATATTTCTTCAAAATTACCATCAGTTTGGAATATTCCGTAACAAAATTCTGATCGGTCAAAATAATGTGATGTCCCTTCAGACATTGATTATACCACCTGTTTTGAGAATGATCCGTAATGAGTAAATTAAATGCAGAATACAATAGAAAAAAACAGGACCGGCACAGTAGCTGAGTGGTTAGCTCAATTGCTTCGTGATCCGGGAGGTGAAGGGACATATCGGACCTGGTTCGATCCCTGCCACCGTCCATCTTTACAGGGGTTTTTCGTGGTTTCCCTCTGTAGTCTAGGCTAATGCCGGGATGGTTCCTACAATATAGGCCACGACCGTTTCCTTCCCACTATCCTTCCCACTACCCATAAAAACCTTCATCTCATCATCCCATCATCTCATTAATCATTCATCTGACGCCAATAGATCTTAGTAATCATTACAGTGCGTCGTTAAAACCCAATACAGAAAAAAAAACAGGAGATAACACTGATACATATTTTTTTACTGTGAAAAATGGAAAATCCAAAGAAAATCAAATCTATAAAAAATGAAAAATCGAACGAAACCAGAAGAAAAAAGTAGATTCACTCGAATTTTGGGTTTTTGTGTAAGCCTACAATTGATCCTAATGTTGGGGCCGCTCTCTTTTACATTATGGAGTTTGAATCAATACTAGGCCTATTCCCCATCACTAACCATAATTGCCAAAAAATTGTGAATGATATTGACTGAACATAATAATACGACATCGACCAAAACGTTTTGTTGAATCTTCTACTCCACACATTAAACTGCAAAGAGATGCTATCTATTCTCATTTGGGCCTACTAAGTGAAATGCTGAAAATTGGTCTTTCATTATTTAAAAGAAGTGATTCAATAAAAAACATCACATGCAACTTGCTTCGTACTTATAATGAGGACGAAATAATACAGCATATATACGTTCAGGTTACATGTTATAACAAAACAACAAATTTCGTTTTGACGAAATAATACAGCATATATACGTTCAGGTTACATGTTATAACAAAACAACAAATTTCGTTTTGACAAGATGAATATAGTTTTGTCAGTAAATATACACATATTTACGTGTCTGACAAAGTTCTGTGATCCATCAACAAGCTTGATATCTAGGACAGCAAAACCTGCACGTCTAGTCTGGTAAATCCCCAGTGTCATTGTTCAAACACAACGAGATTAATTACTACAATAACAATAATTACACGTTGTACAATACAATGAGCCCTATAGATGCATCACTGACAAAAAGTACGCCAAGAGATATTCGATGAGAGGTAACGAAGATTACACTTCATATGCAATGGTTGGTGTAATTTCTGTTGTGCATGCTGAATGAATAAGGAACCAAACATGTAATTTTACCAAGTCTTCAAAAAAACGTATTTTATACGCGCTTCCGTTTGTAGATAGAGCTGAACTGTTCTTGGCAAAATTGGATGGACCACTCATGAGATGAGCAAGTATGAGTCTGAGAGATTTTGAATGAGAAAAACAAAGCGCAAAAACATTTTAACATAGAACTGCGGAAAATTGAAAATTTTCAACAATGTGAATGATATACATCATGAATATAATGTCTAGCCCAAAATAAAAATATATATATATATTAAATATATATATATATATATATATATATATATATATATATATATATATATTTATATATAAAACATCATATATACATATATATATATATGCATATTATGATGTTGTAGTCATCTCATAAAAGATGCGCCTCGACCGGGACTCGTCCGGTCTGGTCGAGGCGTATCTTTCATGAGATGACTCCTGAATATCTCGATATCGGATCGTATCCCAGAAGTGTAATTATATCAAATTAAATATATATATATATATATATATATATATATATATATATATATATATATATATATATATATATATATATATATATATATATATATGTCTGGCCTATATATATTTTTTTTTTCATCAAAATGACTTAATGAGATTGAATTGGTCTACTTGAATTAGCTCATTCACCCGACTCACTTTAAAACTTATTTTTCGACGGTCGAAACTGATCTGCCAGTTGGTCTACAATCATTTCTCTAGCTCATTATCAAAAGAGCTATTTCATCAAGACTTTCTAATCAAGCTAAGTACACACCGACGACTAAGATTTAACAAATCACTGAACTTGCCAGCCTACACCAGACACAAGCCAACTTTTAAAATATGTAAATCCATAAACTTCCGACCCATTATCCTAGCTACCTGACACAAACACATAAATCCAATTCAATAGCGAATCTACGAAAAAAATATATATCAAGCAACAATTCTCCGATTGTGATTGCCAAATGTTTTACATACGGTACCGTATTCACCAATTTATCTAAATCAACTAGGAAAAGGCAGTAAATGTGCGGTGTAAGAAAAAGCGAGAATGTTGGGAGTCGCGAGTATAATCTAATTATGAAGCTGAGTCGAGGGGTAAGCAACTGATACATTTGGTGTACATCTGATTTCAGATTTTAAGAGATTCAAGGAAGATTTCAGAGGAATTTCAAGAAGATTTCAAGGGATTTCAAGGGATTTCAGAAGGATTTCATGATAATAGTGTACACCACATTTCAGGAGTTGTTAAACCCTAGAGCTGAGTTCAGTTGATCCTGAATATTGGCCTTCCGAATTCTGACCATGGTCCCCGAATTAATGATCATCCAAACTTCGTTATACACTGTCATCCAGGTATATTTTGCGTTCACAAATATCGCGGGGGACGAACAGTAGTGCAAACAATCAACTCGATCTCCGGACACCCAATAGTTTTCTAAACCTGTTAATTATAATCCACCTGTTGTTATTTTCAGTGAAAATATAATACACAGAACCAAATTTGAGTTATTGAGACTAGATGGTTGAGTGAGCAGCACAATGAACTGTCATTCAGGAGACCGGGCTTCGATTCCCGCCATGGGCGATCATCCTTACATGAGTTTTTCGCATAGTTTTCCACTGTTGTTCAGGTTGTTGAGATGGATCCTCGACAACAGTCCACGAACCGACTGGTTTCCAAAAACTTCCAAAAACATAAAACAAAAAACTTCGTCTCACTCATCATTTACAAATGCCATCAGATCAGAGTCAGCAACACAGTGAGTCGTTAGAGCCACTCATAAATTAATACAATAATTTAGATTCTCAGGTTCAAGTACGATGAGCTATCGAGAGAGAAATTCTATCAGGAATAATATGCAAATGAACTCTTTTTTCAGATCGTGACTATTTTTTTTTTTGTTCGAGACAATCAACCAAAATCTGAACTAAATATTTTTTAATTTTTTTTTAATAACATCGAAACTTGATAAAAAAATCATTGTTCCCCAATTAAGGCTATGGATGGAAGATAGGATCGTTTGGACGGGGCACCACAAGGGCGATCTTACCACCCCATTTTGATTATTTAAAACTAATGATCTTCAACACCAGGACTGCGCCGTCTGTGACCATAATTTTTCGCCGTAGATAAAAGTCTTTCAGTATAAACACACGAATCTTGATATCTTTTACTTTGAACTAAGTATCTTGGGCAATGATTACTTCTTTCCCTTGGCAGCAGATGTAAAATTGATAAATATTGCAATACTGAATACTAAATGAAACTAAATATTGCAAGTGAATCATATGGTAAGGTATGACAAGACTATTACAAACTAATACGAAGAATAAAGGGACGTACAGATCAAGGTTGGCCTATATATATGGTAAGAGTGACCATTTCTCCAGAATACGCAGAAATGCGAATATTGCATATATTGCAGAATGCGCAATATATCGCTTTTCTGTGATAAATATACCCAACATTACAAGTCAAATATAACAATTGGAAAGCAAAATGTATACCGGTAATGGATGTATTATATGGAATTTCATCATTCAAAATTATGACACACCGCACATTGAAATTACCAACACCTGATGTATATACATTCTTTTGCACTTTGTCTATGTACTGTACATATTCACGAGAGATAAAGGCACCGGTCGACCGTTTCCCCTATCTCACAACACTAAAACACAGGAGGTTCGCTCCATTATCTTTCGTGGATGTACATCCCCTAGTATAGATCCGTAAGGCATAACATATTACAAAAGTTATAATGTAAAAGCATACAATTCTTTCACAACCACGTTTCCTCATATTCTATCCCCAAGTGTGCGTATTCCCCTTTAATAATTCTATTGTGGCCCAAGAAGGTGGTTGACTATTCTGGCAGGGGTGAACTCCTCCCCCCCCCCCACCTTTTAAGCTGTGCACAACCGGCCCCCTTGACAGCAAGGCAGGCAGGCAGGTAGCTAAAGGTGTCTCCAGTAACGAGGTGAGTCCCAAGGAACCTGGGAAACGTTATGGTGCAGGTTTCTGGAAGAAGAACGTCAGAGAGGAGGGATTTATGAGGCTGGAGTGCACGCTGTCGTCACCAAGTATTGTATACGTCACATAACGACCCTATATTCCAACACTTCTGTTATTTGGGGTGTGATAAGACACTCTCGGTAGACTGTAGGGACACTTATTTGTGGGGCATAAATATATATTATACATAGGCTCAGATGTGATTAATTGAAATTCAATTTTAGAGGAACATGATTTCAGTTTACAGTCGATGTGCATTGAGAAATGTATGTGGCCAAAGTATCATGAATCATTTTACAGAATTTAAACATAATTATATTTCGTCACCATTTCATATTTTATATATCTGTTATTATATCAACGACATTTCGTTGTTGTATTTGCATGTGATATAATAATTCACTCACAGTGCCTTTTTTTAATGTTGATTCACGTAGTATTGGCACAATAATAATTACTGATTCATTTGTAGTAGGCCTATCCTTACACCTGCCATATATTGTACAGTGTGAGCCAAGAGTGAGAGTCCTTTTTCTAACTGGCTATACCAATCAACCTTATGATATTGCGAAGGATTCAACAGTTTTCTGTTCAGACGAACAGAAAACGGACGTTTGTTTTCGGTTCAAGCTCTACATACTCTGATATGGGGTAATTATCTATTTGAATTCATCAATGAGAAAAAACGAACTCTAACTGATCCTTTCTCGCAGATATTCATTTATGTATTGTCTTCCATGATAGCGACGATATGGATTTGAAATAGGTGTCACGTTATATGTGGTCATGACAACATTTTCTGAGAAGAGGTTAACATGAGGGTAGCTAACTTATTTTACAGTCAGTGAAATAGCCTATCAATGACGATTTTCTTGTCGCTAGTCGTGTAAGGGTATACAGCATTTTGGATGAACATAAAAGAATAGTAGTGATAGTGAAATGATTTCTATGCATAGAACCCAACGATTAAATGAAGCCTCCATTGTTGCATACAATAAAATGAATAATTACATTTTTTAAGTTAATAGTCTTCGTGAGAATAATATCAAGAACTGATAGGCTAAGCATATAATTAATCTGGTCTCAATTAGAGAAAAAAATAATAATTATATGAATGAATGGGTATAATTATTTCAGTTGACACTCGTGTGACTTCTAGTGAATAGTTGTATGAATTCACAAGAGAGGAAAGTTGAATGTCTGATACCGTAAACAAGTGATATCATAGAGTAATGAAGTTTTTTCATCACTCTATGGTGATATGTTGTGTGTGATTGTGATTTATGATGTATTATACGGTAATATATAGTTCTTACAAAAGATGTCGAAAAATCAATGCAACTTGGAACACTTGATCACGATGTAGTGATACCAACCTATTTTATCATAACATGAACTTGGGTCTTGAAAGTGAAAGTGAAATATTTCTGGGGTCAGTCCTCGAGGTCCCGATTGTCTGTAGCGCAACTATCGCTTTTATATCGAACTATATATTTTTTTTCAATAACATCGAAACTTGATACAAAATCATTGTTCCCCAATTAAGGCAAAGGATGGAAAATAGGATCGTTTGAACGGGGCACCACAAGGGCGATCTTACCACCCATATAACTATATAACTATAACCTGACTATATAAAACAGCAATGCTTATTAATACTAAACACGGCTCAGTAGAATTATTATAATACTAGTTGCATTTGTTTTTTAGGTATGAAAATGATAGATTTTGTGAGTTCAACAATGCCACTGGTACCGTGGCCACTATTATCTACATCTAGTTCACAAGGGAATCCGCTAAATCGCGACAGGCAATCAGGACCTTTGGCTCTGAACTGACCGCAAGAAACCACAAATGCCTTCCATGTTATCAGTATGGCAGTTGGATCACCTTCTTTATTTATTCATTCATATCGGGTTTAACGACTCACTCTTCTGGTCACCTTCTTTATATTACGATTAAAAAAACGTTGGTGTCACTACATCGTGTCTTGATTCATTGGTACCAAAAGACGTATCTTAGTTTCCAAGTTTCTAATCAAGAATACCGTTTCTAAAAAACATCGACTCAAACATGTGATCAAAATACCACAAATATAAAAATCAATGTAACAGATTCACTATGGTGTTTTCATGTAGGGCCTCATAGGTCTACTCGATTGGTTACAGAACTGAGACACAGCAGGCCTGTGAGTTCCAGGAACTGGAGGCCGGTGCGCGGCTAATAACAATGCGTCAAAAGGTGAATAATAACCAAATTCTGAATAAGCCTCGCGAAACTCAGACGAACATTACATCGTTTAACTAATATAAATTGCCATTCAGTTTGAATGCTACAATGTTATTCTCAGCTTGGCACGAAAGTATATGTATTGGCTATCTGTGAGTGTTCCTCGTATGCATAACGCGCGGAGGTTTTGGAACGATAAACAGTGTACTAAGCTAGTGTTTTGACAACATGTACGAGAAAAGAAAACGAAATCTAAGAATTGACGATGATAATAATAATAGAGACATTACATCACCTAAATATAACCACAACACGACTGGTTTACAAAACACGCTAGGTCCTAAAAAACCTTACTACTCTGAAAATACTACTTTGTATTCAAGGGAAAAAAATGTTCATTGTTGGCAGCACGGCAGATCCTGAATAATATGTATTAGTTTGACAATGGAGGATGACATTGTTGTGGATGGACATTGTTGTATAATCGCTTTGAAGTGTGTAATTTTATGGTATGGCCAATTTATTGATAACAGAAAACTCATTCTAATAAGCCTGCAGGTGTTATCATAAAAAAAGGCCCAGGGCCTAGGCCTAACGCGGGATTGTCATAACAAACACTTGAAATATTGCAACTGTCTAATATTATACAGAAACACCGCCAATGTCACTTTGTATATTCGTCAATCATGAACCCTGTCATGTGTTCATATTCATTGAACCCTAGTCAGCTGTAAACTACAACATATGGTTACAATACATGACAGTTGGTACTTCGTTTTCTCTATCTTTTTCAAGTGCATGGTTGTAAAGCTTGCAATGCGTACTTCATACATGTATGCCCATGTGCACAGTGGCAGCAACGACATAGCTGCTACGGCCGGACATTAAGACAAACAACAGTGTCTGATGATATGCAATCAAGATATTTACCTTGATCTAGAAGACGCAAAGCATTCGGCCACTGAGACGAATCCAAACTCTGTTTTTCTTGCAGTAATTCACGAACATATTCGCCGGCTTTTTCAGACGTTTTGCCATCATCAATATCAGCTTCACTATCACTCATCATTTTAGACGACTCACTTTTAATGACAACAGAATCACTTAAACTATTCGAATGATTAAAACTTGCTATATTATGATTTCCGTTTGAAGGTAAGAGAGAACTCGCCATTCGCATGAACAAACTGTGAAATCTACGTCCGTACGCGTTCGTCGCTACAAGCACAGTGAGATGTGAGTGCGGCAACGCTGCTTGAACTAGTGCCAACAACAAACACCAGATGGAACTGCTTGCCGAGATGGTATATAAATCCCGCGCATGCTCAAAAATTATTTTAAAAATCCATTAAAAATATATATGATAATGCAAGCGCGGAGAATGGAGATAAATAGCGGTGGAACGTGAATAGCACTGGTGATAGAATTGAATACACGTTCAAAAGATGTTCATTCAATCCGATTGAATTGAATTTATCACTAACATATTATTAAACTGCTTGGAAGTCAACTATAGCTACAATGTGTCAGCAAAATCATATACTCCGATAACAATTGAATACATTATGCATCAGAATGATTTGAATAATGCAATGTTATCGAATAACATAACATTGTCTTGCAAAATTAATATAAACATTAAGTTGTACAGATAAATAATACAGATTTTACTTCGTCCAAACCAAAACTTGATGATAAAAAAGGTTGGAGTAAAATTAAAAATGCTTTCATTAGTGGCAGTGATAATACTTCCTGAGATGCCCATTAAAATTAAATTGTGAATAATATTTGGAGAAAGTGAAAATTCTGAAAATTCATAAAAGTTCATGAAAATTCTGGATGCCTTACATTCAAACCAAAAACATCGTCATTATTAATATATTGTGCAAGATCTTTAGCACCCGGATGAATAATTATGTATATTTTCCTGTGAATATTTTTAATTACAGAGTATTGATGATTCATTCCATAGAATATCAATCAATCAATAAAACAAAACTTGAATGAATTTACATATTTTCTACACGTTGTTCAATCAAATGAATAGATGCGTATAGAAATAGAATTTCAGCTGTCCAAATTTTTTTGTTATATTCATCTTATATATTGCATTTTGAGTGCTGATGATTTTTTTTAGAAAATCCTTACGATTAATCGTAATGTTTAATCACTATTAAACATCTTTCAGAATGATTGAATTTCAAAGCCGCAGCGATTATCCCCCCCATATTCAAAGTTTTTACAGGTTCATGGAATCATTTTCTCTAAAATTCGAGTCAAGTTCAATACAAATTTGTTCCAATTTGATTTAATCAATTTAATTTTCAGTTCATTCTGAGATAACCATCATCTCTCATTGGATACAGCTACATTTCTTCAAATTCAAGTGTCTATATATAGGCCCTACTTCAAAATAGAATTTTAAGCCTTGCCTTAAATCCTCAACTCTGTCAGAAATAAAAACTTTGTAAAGTAAATCACGTAGCTATAGAATGCTAGTACACAGTCATGTACCAGATCTCTTGGAATAATAATTGTAAAGTAATGCATCTTTCTCAGCGGTTTTATTTATTACCCTATTTTTGGACTCTATGTTGGTAATGCCTGTCTAGAATAATGTTTTATTCAAACATTGAATAGTTTCTGTAGCTAAACCAAGATAATAGATTAGACGTATAGTGTAACAAATGAGGAGAAAGAAGAATTGCAGTTCTACTTTTGATTATTGTATGGATATAAAACTAAGTCTAACGAACAAATATGTCGGTAAAGTGGATAAGAAGTCGATAAAAGTAGTTTGAGAAGGATTTCATGACTGAATTGATAGTAACTGTTATTGGAATAAGTTATGATATATTGTTGTGAAAAAAGTGAAAAACGTGAACTAAATATCATCAATTTGTATCAATTTCTGAACTCAATTGTATCATTTTCATTCTATAATGTCAAATAAATACAATACATAAACATTATCTACAACATAATAACAAACAATCCCTTCAAAATTAGTATTTTTCAGAAATAAACAAGAATAGATTGAATTATTATGGTCTGAAGTAAAATTCGTTGTGAAACCGGTAAAAATTAAGAAGGAATTTCACGTATTAGCACGTAGAAAGAGATGTGAACATGCTGAACAAAATAAAACGACCTTATAATTGATGATGAATATTATTGTTTGCTTAACAAACCCACCCCGATTGCTACCCCGATAGCCCCACCGATAGCTAGGCTATACGTGGCTATATCACACATATAAACACTATATATTCATATATTTATATCACTATATAAACAGGAGGGTATATGGAATGAAAATAATTATACAAAAATCATGTCTCACGCGGGGCTCGAACGCACGCCCAACAGCGACTCCAGTTTCTGAAGTGATGCCCACGTTTACTGAGCTACAGAAAGCGGAGGAATATTTGTGTAATTCAACAACTAAAGAAGAGATTTTCTCTTATTGCAAAATCTCAGCAAATTTGTCAAGATATATGCTGTCGTTTTCTTATTTCTTTTCTGATTGTTTTCGTTCAATGAAAAGAACATCGATGAAGGTATATTTCGTATGATTTCTGAAGCCAATGTCAACGAGAGATGAGTCTGATGTCCGAACTATTTCCCCACAAGTAATCCCCACTACTCGCTACGTTGAGCTGAAGCTCGAAGCTCGAAGCTCTGAAGCTCGGTGAAGGGATCGTAGCTCTCACCACAACGAAGCGAGTAGTAGGGATAACTTAGCGGCGAAAAAGTATCATCTCTACTTGACATGTACTTTGGATAATGATGATATTTTCAAAAATTGACACAATATGTGGTTGTTTATCGGTATAATATGAGATCGACCCAAGAACATTACTTGGCTTTTGAACATACATTGATGATAATTAACATTTCACTTTTGATTGTTAAATCAAGGTCACCGCAAGTAAATGAAACCCTCTTAGTCTCTTACTTTTGCCAACAAAATAAAATGAAAAAACTCACATTTAATTTACTGATATGTTAATGAATTAATCACATCTTCTAATAAACCTGTAGACAGGCTATACTTCATGTCACACGTGCTGCACCGAACGACCGTCTCCCCTATCCACTATCACTGTTGATCGTCTGTCTCGAGCCCCCCGCTCAACTTGTTTGGCGTCGTGTCAGCATTTTAGGCCGGGTGAGGATGAAGGGAGAGGGGAGAGGGGGAGCGATCCGTCTTTCGGGTCCACCTGACACGAAGGTGCGACGGACTGTGACCGGAAGTGACGTGTCCGTACGACGCTTTTAATTTAAGAGGCTGACAGGCGTTCAGAGCGCGTTGAGAGAAATTTTTCATACGAAATATATTAAATACTTGTCTCGTTCGTTTATCAATAAAATTAGAGAATTTCGCGTGGATCAGTTTGTGACGTCAGTCGGTACTAATGCGGAAGTTAGTTGAATATGGAGCCAAACAGTAATGCTATTCTGATTTTGGGAAATCTTAGAATTGGAATTGATGAATAAAGAGTGATAAAATGGAACAGTTGGATGATATTGAGAAAAGAATCAAGACGAATATCATAAGACCGTGTTTTACGAGAAATTCAAATGTGTTGATTACCAATTATTAATGAATAATGGAAATAACTTCAGTCACCAAGGTTCCAAGGGTAATTAGAAGTTAATTCCCTAATTATTGCTCACCCCACCCATTAATTTATCCCAAGAAGATATAGAAATGGAAAAGAAAGATTTCAAAGGGATTTCAGAAGAAAAATCGAAGGAAGGATTGAGTTCAATGTGAAGATTCCCCAGAAGAGATGAATGCATTCTTTGCTGAACATTATAGGTAAACTGATCTCAATCAGTATTTATGGTTGGTTAAATGAGTTATGTTAAACCCAATTATTTCCCTCGATTATTTAATCTGGTATGAGATCACCCTTGTCACCCCCGTTTAAACGATTCCACCTTTTCACCCTTAGCCTTAGTCCGAGAACAAAGATTTTTCGTCATGTTTTCGAGGATGATGAAAATAATAACAATAAAAGTAAAGAACCACTAGTTGATGAAATCATTTCACTTGAATGCTCGTGAATTAGATAGCGAAATGTCATAACATGTTTTGTCAACTTTTAATAAGATTCGAATTGTGAAAATAACAATTTCGAGGAATTTTGTTAAACAACTTTGATGAGTACCATCATCTGCATCGTCTTTGATCTTCTTTGATCTTTTGATTCATCATCTTTGTGCATCATCTGCTACGTATTAAAACCATATCTGCTTCTCATCTGATTATGTTGATATTATTCAATATCTCTGATCAGAATCATAATATATTACTACTATTTTTACGAAATGAAATTCATTCAACATTTGAAATGATCTGAAATTCAATGAAGAGATTCTTTCAACAATACTTCTGATTGTGTGTTTCAGTACAAGTTTATGGGCTCACTGATAATCATTTGTGATTGGGTTGTTTGTAGACTTCCGTCAGATAAGAATCTGATGGAATTTCAATGGAAGGTTCACATTTTCATCGCGTTTTGTTGTTGTGAGTTTCAAATGAATATAAACCATGTTTATTCTCAATCTAAGCTATACACGTTTTGTGATGAGACACTTTATAACTATTAGCGTACCCATTGTTACTTAATGATAGATTTGAATACTTGCATAAAATAAGTTTGTGGTGGGGTGGGAGGGAAACGGGGTATCACATGACACACAATTCATTTACACCCAACGATTTCAATTTAAATCGGGTAACAACCAATAATATACCATAACAACCATATTTTGATATTTGAATTTGATATGTTATTAATTATTGTTTCATCACTTTTACTGGGGAGTAAGTATACACTATTCGTAAAAAAAACTATTTTGTTGAACCGGTTAAAGACTTTTCAATTTGGAAAGAGTATTTCAGGTGTACTACTTCATATCTATACTTTATTGGGGAGTATAAAAATATTAGAGAATAATTTCATTTTAGAGTAGGCTTTTCAGGGAGTAAATTGATTATGTTACACCAATACAAAGGTCGGAACACTAGACTGAGGGTATAGTTTCAAACACCACAGTCTGAGTAATATAACTAAGTAACGTCTATCCATCATATCTTTTTCTATCCAAGCTAATGCAATTGACGGTACAACCGCTTCTATTCTGTGTGAGATAAATCCTTTATTACACATTCCACCTTATATTTTATTTCGAGTGAAAGATACGAGAAAATAGGGTGAGGGAGGGAGTTAACCCTTACTTCCTCTTCCCCACATAAGATCACTTCTCAAAGTGTCATGCATTTTTCATAACTCTCTTGCACCTTTCGGCCAGACACATAGGCTTGGGGGGTCGTGAGAATGGTGAGGGGGATTATGGAGAGGTAGGGAGAGGGGGTGAAGAACCCGAGAAGGTATATTGCAATGCCACATCGCTCAGACATTAATAGAAATATGGATCATATTTTTTGTATTGTTGGGTTGGATCCGGAAAGATGTATTGCAAAGACAGAAGACACTATTCGGACATAAATAAATATATCGGTAATTCTCGTTTTGTAATTTTGTCGTTCTCGAGGGTATCGAGAGAAGTGTAAGTCCAGTAAAACCTGAACTTGTGGAACGTTTCTATATCATGATGTTACAATTGGAATAGAAAGTAGATTCAATAAACTCGATCTTTTTCACTATATAAATGAACTCTAATTAATCGATATTGATCACAAACGATCACTGTATAGGTATTGAAGTGACATACATTTTATATAGAGAGAAACATTACATTTACAACAATGTTGAAATGTGTGTCTATTTCATATTGTAAAATTCAAACTTTTCAAATGCAACATCTGTAATTCTCATTGTTTTCGAAATACTGGATGAAAATTGCTTTTTCATGAAGAAAAAAACGGTATTATTTGTAGTGATAACATCTTCCGTCTATTGGAGTACTTGGGAGTCGATTTTTAAATGCAAATTATTCGGTTATGATTTCCGAACGGAATTAGTTTATCAATATTCTATAATACGGTGGAATTACAGATATTTTCAATACTTTCATGATGCTATATAAGTTATAACTCATATCTCATAATTGTCAAACATGTATAATACAGCTGAAAAAAACACGTTTGAAAAAACTCACACTAATATTGCAAAGGTAAGCGAAGGATTCGAAGTTTAGAGAGAGAATTCATTCTCATTCTGTCATAAGTGTGAACTTTCTTGATAGATTCGTGTAATCTTTTCTTTTCACGTCGATCTGTTCACTTGTCTGATTTTTCTATTCAACACCTGAAAAAAAATACGGCACTGCAAACAAAACAATGTTCAGTAATTCAGGTAGAGTGTTTTCACACGCTCATTCAATGATACCATTTCTCATGACTGAATCACCAACACGTCAATTAGTGTAATTAGAGTGACGCGAATTGTCGACTACTCAATCACACTTACTCGTTGAATACGTGACTAATTAACAACGCAAACGTTATGATATTTGTCACGTTAATGGTCGACTGAAATGTGAAATTGTAGATTTTTGAAAAATTTTGTTCGTAAATACGTATACGACCAGATCGACTGAAGATAGACTGATCGAGATATGTATATTCAAATTTGAATAGTTCATTGTTTTTATAGATAATAGCATATTTCAAAGTGGATATTTCATTGGACGTTATAAAGTATAGCTCTGACGTTTGGTTAAGGTGAACTCACAAAGAAAACTGAAACTAACAATTAAGATTATGACTGAAACTGGGATCAACGCTAACAAATGATGTACTGACAAATTACAATAGCAGTTAATCTTTACTACTGTTAAAGGATATCACTATTGGTCTACAACTGTCACATGTCAAATGAATGCATTTGATTGGCCAAGCCAAGAGTTCTTAGCTGCTATAAGAGCTGATAACTATAAGAGCTAAGAGTTGAAAGTTAGTCAACTCTTCAAGGAGCTTGTGAGAGCTATGCATTGGTTTCCTATCTCCCACGTCTTATCTATTAGCTCTTAGCGTTCGAGTTAGCGTTAATGTTAGAGTTAGTGTTAGTTTTAGTTCTCATTGTAAGGCCATGTAATTTTTATGTTTACCAAACATAAAGATCGTTGGAATTTCACAGCAAATTGTAGTCATTATCAATTATTCTCTCAGAAATTAGCATCGTTGGTTTTTTCAATGTAAAAATAGTCAACAGTAGGTCGGAGATTGAGAAATTGAAAATTAATTGAAATGTTAAAAAACTAAAAATACCGAATTCGATTCAAGGTAGAATAGAATTTGAAATATACATTGATAATGAAGTCGAACTGTTCTTGCTCCTCGTTTTGAAATACAATTATTATATGTTTTGGTAAACAAAAGTAATTCCATGCGTTCCTTTCGAAATATTTAATAGCAAAAACAATGAAAATGATCTATTCTCAATATAGGCCTATATTCAGAGTAAAATAATATATAGAGGCAATTTGGCATATTTTATGGCATACCTTAGAATAGGTGGACAATTTTTTTATGTATGCTCTCAATTGAGTACTGTATCAGAAGTGAATTCAAAATTCATCGTGAAAATTGTTTCGTTCCGTGGTTTTTGAAATGCCTTTTACAGCCATGCGAGAAATTCAAAATACTATAACAACCCTTTAAGAGCCGGTTTTATCGACTGATGATTAGTGAATTATATAATAATTAGCATATTGATTGGTTATCACCCTTCGTTACACAAGTTATTGTCGTTTCTCAATCAATAATCAATACCTAATCACCATTAGATAAAACCGGCTAAAAAGTTACTCTAATATATATTTTTGAAAAGAGACTTTTTTTTGGCGACTTTTTACAAACAGAATGAATGCACTGAAACCAAGTCGACTGTGGTTCACATACATATGAGCAGTGGCCACATGCATGATTATATATATAACAAACTTTAAAGTGAAAAATATTCTCCGAAAATTTGAAGTTTTGATCTGTAACTTGTGAAGACAATGTTCGACACTTTCTAACATCTTTTGAACATCGCTGGTTCTAGTTGTTTCAAGCCTTTGCTTTACAGCCATGCGTGAAATTCAAAATAAAACAGCCCTGTAAGAGCCAGTTTTATCGACTGATGATAAGTGAATTATGTAATAATTGGCATATTGATTGGTTATCACCCTTCGTTACACAAGTTATTGTCGTTTCTCAATCAATAATCAATAATCAATACCTAATCACCAGTAGATAAAACAGGCTAAAAAGTTACTCTAATATATATTTTTGAAAAGAGACTTTTTTTTGGCGACTTGTTACAAACAGAATGAATGCACTGAAACCAAGTCGACTGTGGTTCACATACATATGAGCAGTGGCCACATGCATGATTATATATATATGCAGTCAGCTGTTGCAAGAGTCCATCTGCACTCAGGTTATTTGGGGACGCAAACAATTAGCAATTGGCTAGCGTCAAAGGTTAACGCGTTGACCACACGGAAGCTGACGTTTAATTTAATCTAATTTTTTTTTCGTCCGAGTAGTTTTCAACGAAGTACCCTGCTTGATCGTAAATTTGACTTGAACAACGATAAACCAAGTTTCTGTTGTTGCGTTATTTGTGGAGAGAAGCTTATTGTGCTATTGCCAACTCGTGCACTATGTGAATCAACATGGTAGTAATTATCATTCTTCAAGTGAACTTTTGGAAAATCATTTATTCATGATGGCTGTTTATCTTGACGATGAATGACCATGAAGATTCATATTACTATGAATCCGGAATAAAAATTTCCGAATAAAAATGTGTTATTTAATTATGGTAATCAAATCGAAAACTCAATCAGTAATAATAAAAGTGATGATGATCAATGATGAAAATTATCATAATTGTATTTAAAGTCGATTCAATTAGAGTTGAAGAGAAGGCTTTGGACAAAGATATGGTTATGAAGATATTTATCGTACGTCAGACAGATTATTATGATAGTACTAATCAGAAGCAATCTATCAACTGAGGCAGGTGGAAAAGTGGCTAGAAAGGTGAAGGCTGATTCGCGAGAGACCGGGGGTCGATTCCCGCCATGGTTGACCATCTTGAGGTTTTGCATAATGACATTTTCCCATGGGAGTCGATTCGGCATAATATCAGTTTATTGGTGATATCTTTCAAACGGAATGAGATATCAAAATTCTAATAGTGGGAAAAAACAAATAATTTTGTTATCTTTTTTTATATATTGGGTTTTAACGACGCCCTATAATGATGACTGAGATCTATTGGCGTCGAATGAATTTTTGATGATGATAGGATAATGAGATTAAGGTTTCTTAGGTATCGGGAAGGATAGTGGAAAAAAGCGGTCGTGGCCTATATTGTGAGCATTAGCCTATACTACAGAGGGAAACCACAAAAAAAAACTGTTCAGATGGACGGTGGTGGGGATAAAACCGGGTCCGATATGCCCCTTCACCTCCCGGATCACGTGAAGCAAGTAGGTTAACCACTCAGTTGCATGTGCCGGTAAATGAAATTTCATTTTGAATAAACGAAAAAAGGACCGTCAAGTACAAATTTCCTACCGATTCCGCAAGCCGCAAGAAATTCGACTATTGGGTCGCCTTTTAAAGTGCCTAGCGGCTGTTCGTATGGCTAGTCGTGTTTTTTTGCGCGCTTGCGCAGTCTTGTTGCGCAGTCTACTTTTATCCGCCAATTCATCATTCAATTGAACTGAGTGTATGAGAATTGTGTTTGGGCGATGAGGTTATGGGATAGGTTCTTTTTCTTCATCCAATAAAAAATAATCGAATTTATCTCAAAGAGAACTTTTTTTCATTGACAAAATTATACTGACAGCCACTATAGGCACTTTGAAGCCGACCAGCTGTCATGTTACCAACAATCTTCAGTCATTGGTGAAACGACCTTGGTGCATTCGTGTCTCTCTCTCTCTCTCTCTCTCTCTCTCTCAACATATGTACGTTCCACATTGTTGCCGTTACTACGTTGAATCCACGAAAGACAGCGCGAACCACTTGTGCGCTAGTAGTGTGGGATAGGGTGGACGGTCGCTCGGAGTCTTCTTTCACTACACTATCTATGTTCTCTGTTCAAACAATATTCATCATAACTCCAGTTTGTCCAGTCAAGTATAGACGTGTCTGATGCCAGGCGCAATTAGACCGTGGTTCTTAGCATTGCAACCATTGATGGTCAAGTTACAACAATTGTCTAAAGCTCCTGTTATTACTGCTACCGGTAAGTCCATTGTTGAGCATATTTCTATAACTATCAGTCTATCAGTTCCAGTAGTTATTTGTTCTAACTAAATATTATCTATTCATAGATGTATTAGGATTTATATTTCAGCGCCGGAATCACCAGTGTGTTAGTAGCTCTAACCGGTAGTTTATTACTAATACTATCATCAACATGGTTACGCATAAATTTGTTTTCACTAACTCTTGAAATAACGGAATTGGTTTGACTGGATTTGGTGATATACCCTACCGGATATTCATAAAGTAGATATTCACAAGCAGTTCTATTGTACACTATTATTATATACATAACTTTTATTGAATTCATATTAGGGTTTTATATACAAAGTTATTATCATCATAGTTGGTCTACTCATGTCGTTTGTTTGTATCAACTCTCAGATAAAGGCTAAGTAGACTTTACATTACCGGGCCATCACGCTAATTTACGTTCAACTTTCAAGCATCACGGAACACGGCCTAAAGAAACACGAAAATATTGTTTTTATAGATGGCATGGCATGTTTTATGGCTCCAATTGGGTGTTCGCACGTAACAAACGACAAACAATCGTTACTTTAGCAATACAGCGAACTAGTGGACTACCAACCATTCTGATTGGTCAATTCCAACTGGTGCACATTGTTGTCTCTCTTTCAACAATGACTTGAGAATACCCTATAGAGAAGTTGTAATCAGAGAATATAATTAGGAGGACATTGTTGTGACAATGTGTGGCATCACTTGAAAAAAAAAACTATTAATATCAGAACAAAGTTCAGGGTTCATTTCATCGGTATTATCATCACTATATATAAGGTGAATGATGCATGAATACAAAATTACACGTGACTGAATTAATTAATAGGAATACGACTAACAATAAGATGCAAATGAGTAAGAAGTATTCTACTAAATATCCACCATTATTTATTTTTTTTTTTTTTTTAATAATATCGAAACTTGATACAAAATCATTGTTCCCCAATTAAGGCTATGGATAAAATGTAGGATCGTTTGGACGGGGCACCACAAGGGCGATCTTACCACCCCATTTTAATGATGTAAAACCAATGAACTTCAACACCAGTACTGCGATGTCAGTGACCATAACTTTCCGTCGCCGATAAGCGTCTTTCAGTTTCCGAAAGTCCTAAACATAAACAGTCCTAAACATAAACTAACATAAACTAAAGCATAACTAATATTGCACAGTTTTAAAGATACTAAAGATGATGGGATTGATTGATTATTGTTTTCTTAACGACCCCACCAACAGCTAGATTATACGGTAGTACGAATGAGCGTGTAATTTTTTTTCAATAACACCGAAACTTGATACAAAATCATTGTTCCCCAATTAAGGCAATGGATGGAAAATAGGATCATGTATTTATGTAATAGGAGCATGTAATTATGAAACCATAGACTTATAACAGAATAAATTCATGATGAAACTATGATGTGATGAAAAGTGAAAGGACGTTCACAAAAACCCATTCCTCATGCGGGAATCGAACCCACGCCCAACGGTGATTTCAGTTTCTGAAGCGGTGCCTTAGCTGACCGAGCTAGCTGCTTCTTCATGGATTTTATGCTCATAACAGATGCGGTTATTTTATTTTAAACTTTAATTACTTTCCATGAACTTCGTGTTATAAATTTCGTACTGAAAATCATTTCTGTCAAAGAGTCCTACAATTACAATCTATACAATTATAGCGTTGACATTCGTGTTTATTCTCTTTGGTAGATAAGGTTCTTCTTTTGAGAACACAAGTGTAGGAACCTTGGACTCCTCTACTCCTCTACTCCCCCACTAACCCACTCACAATGTTCAAATAATCAATCCACAACGTTTCATCCGTCTGCATCTAGAGCGTTTTCTCACAACAACTTTCTTATCTAGTAGATTAAAACATCTACACATTTATTACCTTGTTGCAATGAAAATTGTTCCGCACATTTTCGCAACCTTTATTTATAATACCTTTAATCCGAGCATACAAAGCCATCTGCTAATCCAGTGCGGGTATACCGACCCACCTCTCTCTCTCTCTCTCTCTCTCTCCTCTCTCTCTCTCTCTCTCTCTCTCTCTCTCTCTCTCTCTCTCTCTCTCTCTCTCTCTCAAGGTGATATTTACCTTGGGCCGATCAAGTTGTGGCGATAAGCACGCCGATGTGACGTTTAGCGGAGACAGTCAATAGATGGGACTTATCAGACAGCATTGAAACACTATCGACATTTCTAACCTTGGCCGGACGAGATCTTGCGCGAATTTTCGTAAAACTGATAAACATGTCAGGATGTAGTGATACCAACCTATTTTATCATAATATATATTTTTTTTTTTTTTCAATAACATCGAAACTTGATACAAAATCATTGTTCCCCAATTAAGGCTATGGATGAAAGATAGGATCGTTTGGACGGGGCACTACAAGGGCGATCTTACCACCCCAATCATAATATAAAGAAGGTGACCCGACTCACATACTAATAACATGGAAGGCATTTGTGGTTTCTTGCGGTCAGTTCAGAGCCAAAGGCCCGATTGCCTGTCACGATTTAGCGGATTCCCTTATGAACTAGATGTAGATAAGAGTGGCTACGCTACCTGTGGCATTGTTGAACTTACAAAATCTATCATTTTCGTAAAAAAACAAATGCAACTACCAACATTATAATTCTACTGAGCCGTGTACAGCATTGTTGAGTATTGAAGTTCTATATAGTTCGATATAAAAGCGATAGTTGCGCTACAGGCAATCGGGACCCCGGACTCGGGAACTGACCCCGGAAATACTTCACTTTCAAGACCCGAGTTGGATCACCTTCTTCATATTATGATAAAATAGGTTGGTATCACTACATCGTGCACATGACCCATCGCTCTACTCTTCTATTGAATTAAAAGCTTCCATTTTCCATCCCACATGAAAACTAAGAATATTTTCAACCGGCGGGAAAATATCTTGTTAAGATTCCATGGGAATCTATTCAGCGAAATATCAGTCTTTTGGTGATAACTCCCGAACGGTATGAGACATCAAAATTCCAATGCGCGATAAACACAGACAATTACAATAGCCTCAAGATGATAAAAGTTACAAGTACTCAAGTCACGCCCCATAACTTACTGTCAAGCGTATACCGCTAAAAAATGTGTTCTTTTTAGCTGTATACGCTTGACAGTTATGCAAAATGATTGAATAGTTATAACTTATATCATTCTGAAGCTATTACAACTATCTGTGCTTCTCGCGCATTAGAACCTTGATATCTCATATTCTTCAAAAGTTATCACCAAAAATCTGATATTTCGCTGAATCAACTCCCATGCACTCTTAAGTATATGGATGGTTTCAGAATATATTTATAATAGTGTAAATCTATAATATCTATGATTTCTCAACTATAAGGATTATGATTTAATGGTACACTTTTCACTTGGTTAATAGGTTATATGGCTGGCCGAACAGAGAGATAACTTTGTTGAAACCGAAATTGTTATTTTCATTGTGGCGCTCTGAACCGTCGCTCGGGGGTAGGATGTAGGATGGAAAATGAAAGGTTTCAATTCAATAAAATAGTAGAGTGATGGGCTCTAGTTTAAAAAACATCACCAAAAAAACTCTGTCTTATCTTATTCTAAGAATTGATTGAACGTCATAATTTTTTCACCGTCCTCGCGCTTATTGAACAAACAATTCACCACATCCTCCCACTACATCAATACTGTTAGCTGACATCATGGGCTTTGTTCAAGTGACGTCACGCATTGTCTCATTCATTTTATCTCATTTTAATGCAGTTTATTTACCAGTGTAGATATAGTGAACAGGCCTATTCTGTCTGTTGTAATGATGAGAAGGAGGCGGTCGTGGCCTAATATCAAGAAGCATCCCATTATTCTCTCGAATTTTTTGGAGAGATTTCAATTTTCAATTTTCTTGCTCAGCCTAATCTCATGGAATTTTGAGAAACTTTGAGATGATATTTTTCAGAAATGATTCAACCGATATAATTCAAAAACTTTACAGTTCTAACTTGGATAAGTTTGCGTGTACAGAAAAAGTTTCATGTTGATCAGTCAAACCGTGCGACCTGTGCAGTGCTCACAAAAAACAAACAAACAAACAAACACCCAAAGCTTTATAAGAGTGGGGTGGAGTCTTTGCTATCGCTCATCTAAAAAGCTACCAACAATGACAATATATTATAATAACAAATTCACGGTCTCTTGGGCGGAATCATTCATCACATTTCCTAGTCTACCATGTAAATACATGGAAATACACAGAGACCAGACATGGTGCCATGACAGGTAGCTCTCCTAGTGTACCAAAGTCCTAGCCTGTTGGAGCTAGCTAGCGCAGGCAAGCGTGTTGGAGGGTAGCTCACGTGAGGTCGTAGTAGACTTTGCCGCTGCAGAAGATGAGCTTCTTGACGCTAGCGGGGTTCTTGCTCGCCGGGCCGCTCTCGAAGATCATCCGCTGGAACTCCGTGCCCTCCATCATGTCGCTGAACATTATTTATAACCAGTTTCTAGATAGCACACGAAAAAAACAAAAAAATAAATAAATACATAAAAAAAAATGACATCACAATTCCCACAAAACCACCGAAAGTGGCTTGACTGTGAATATAGCAGAATAAAGATTATTACCATTGATTGTGACTGTTCATGAAAATAAATGAATTACAGTTTCAGTATCATATAATAAATTCAATTATTGTGACATCTAACATTTCTATAACAATAGAATGGAAATAGAATTTGAAAACAAAATTGAAAAAGAATGGAGTAAGAATATGAAAATGATACGTTTAAAATGATACAATCTTGATATTATCGTTTGTGTGAGTTCTTATGCATAGTAGGCTATAGCTATTCATTCAATGATTTCCACTCATGTATTATATTATTCGTGGATGAATCTAAATTACGAAATATATCAATATTATGATAGATAATCTCACATCAAGTTCTATATGCAACGATTACTGCATGGCAAATTTTGAGAAATTCATAGTATATAATAGGGCGATGTGTGTTTCTGAATTCTTCTTCTTCTAGTGCATCACAGAGTAAATCAAAACAAAAATTCATGATACTGTATCATTCAAATTGGAAATTGAACAACATTTACTTTTGAAACAATATTGTGCACACATCCACAGTTTGAAAAATATGAGAGTAATTTGGAAATACATTTGGAGCTCAAATATTGTTGTATCTGTTAGCTCATGCCACAGAGCACACATGACACAAAATACGTTTTGAGTATATTTGAGTACATTTTGGTACCTATACTTGAATATTTTCTTTGAAAAAAAAGGTGCCATCAGAGAATTATTGACTGATAGATTCATAAGCCATAAAAAGTGTACCGATATGTTATAGGTCTGCACACATGCAGCATGGACCAAGCAAAGGATCATCTTAACTCCACCGATACAGGGGTAAGCAAAACACTTGATAATTACAATACTATCGACCTAGTTGAACATAGAAATGGTCAAAATACTAGTTAGTATTTTTATCATCATAAAGATACTTGTTGATTTATATCTTAATTTGATGATGGATAGTGAACAGTAAGATACAATAGAATGGAATCAACTTCTGAAATCACATCGAAAATATCTCAATAATTCAAAATGTTTTTTGAATCAACGGCTTTGGGACTTGGCTGAATTACCGATTTTTTTCAACTTTTAATTATTTAGATTTTAGAAATTTTGTGACTTTTCACAAAGCTCACATCGCAAGTTTCAGCCAGGGGTATGTACCACGACGTTGAAGTGATGTTTTTCGAGCGTGAGAAAGCAATATCTAGAATATTTTTGATACACGAGTATGCCCAGTCATCTGCAACCAACCAGAGTTATGGGCGTGGGCGCGAGATCGAATCCCGAAAAACAGCAAATCTGACGAAAATAGTCGAAATTTTCGCAAAGTTTATCACATCGATAGTTTCAGGCGAAGGCATGTAGAACAACGTTGAAGTGATATTTTTCGAATGAATGAATGCATATTAGGGTTTTGAGGCGCATCGACAGCGAGGTCATTTAGCGCCTGTTATATTTTTCGATGCATCAATATCTAAAATATTTTTGATACACGAGTATGCTCAGTCATCTGAAAGGAGAGTTATGGGCGCGAGTTCGAATCTCGAATATTGTTGAAAACGGACAAAAATAGTCCAGTCGCCGGGACTTGGCGCACGCGAGTGGCTACTCGACTGGTAGCTAAAATCTCGATTGCCGCAGAAAAGTTTGTAAAGATGTCGACTTGAAAAAATTTTGATGTCAAACTTTGTTCGGACGTAGTTGATCGACCGTTCAAGATATCGTGAAAATCTCTTCGGAAAACGGTTCAAAACACTCCAAGAATCATTAAAAAAAATATCAGAAATTATTTGGCCACCCTCGATTTTTCACGATTTTTCCAAGGCAACCCCCTTTGGAAAATCACGGAAAATTGAAAATTGGGCAGTAGGGGTTTGATTTGTTTTAATTTTTTTCAGAGTGTTCTGAACCGTTTTCCGAAGAGATTTTTACGATATCTCAAACGGTCGATCGACTACGTCTGAAAGAAGAGTGTGAGATGTAAATTCTCGGATCATTCAACATTGGCTTTATGGGACTAAAACATGGTACCGGCTTATCCCCTATTCATTCCAGAATTATGATGGGGGATTTCTGAAGACCAGTTCATAGAAACAACACAGTCTAAAGAAGCCGAAAATGAACTCGAAAACTCTCTCAAAAATTTTCATCGACCACACCGCAACTGTGAAAAACCCTTATTTGGCCCGATATGCCCCTGCCGCCCGCATTGTTGGCGGTCGATAGGAATTTTTTAGGGACATGACGTGTCCATATTAGGTTTCATTGGACTATTTTATTCCTAGAAACTGGACATTGACAATTATTAGAGTGCATACTGAAAAGATATGACAGGAAAACAGGAACAATGTTTTAGTCCCATAAGGCCAATGTTAAATGATACGAGATAACACATTGGTCTCGTATTTCTCCCATATCTTTCAGGATTATATCCAGAATCATGTGAAATAATCACTCAAGGACTTAAACAGACTGAGATATTTGAATCTGGACTCAGAATTGGGATGGGTCACTCGGTTGAAATTTTGTTTTTTTCGACTCGATTTAACATTGGCCTTATGGGACTAAAACATGTTCCCGGCTTATCCCCCATTTATTCCAGAATTATGATGGGGGATTTTTGAAGACCGGTTCATAGGGACAACACAGTTCAAAGAAGCCGAAAATGGACTCGAAAACCCTCGTAAAAATTTTCATCGACCACACCGCCACTGTTCAATTCTATGAAAACCTTTGGTCATATGTCCATTTTGAAATAGGGTATTTCCTTAATAATTTCCTGATCAATTAGTTCTCATTGAAAAATTAAGACAGAGAAAGATCTGATATTTTTCACTG
The DNA here is from genome assembly GCA_964007535.1 of Brachyptera risi. Lineage (NCBI taxonomy): Eukaryota > Metazoa > Arthropoda > Insecta > Plecoptera > Taeniopterygidae > Brachyptera > Brachyptera risi. Next base: position 22,160,224 of record OZ023337.1, read on the forward strand.
ACCATCATATGGAATAATCTAATGCATATGTCCACATTGAAATTGATGGAATGAAATGAATCGTTTGTATGATGGATAAAGGTGCAGGTTATATGCTGAACTTGTGTATCTATAAATAATTAAGATCATGTTTTCTAGAACTATGTCTGGGTCTATGTGAGTTTTTTTCTGATACTGTGTTTTCCTAACCAATACGTGACTAAAAGTTCACACCTGGGGGATTTTCGAGATATAAATGATATAAGACTTGAACCGTGTAAGATTCAAAATCAACAAATAGGCCTACATCATTACTCTTCAGGAGCAGGCAATACTTGTCGAAAATGCTAATGAGTCAGAGTTTAAAATAACTAGGCAAACACAGAATATGCGTTGTAAGATGAGAAAGATATCTAAATGAACAATCAGAGTCGATAAAGTAGTTTTACCCTCTGTAGACTCTCGTGTAATCAAGAACTTCACACACATTGACTCATTTGGTAAATATCAGATGAAGAGAGCCGTGTATATCGCCGTCATAACTCTGCCAACATTTCTTCAACCGTGTCCATCTTGAAATAGGGCACTCTCTTAATAATACCTTGAAAAGTAATCGAAAAGTAATATTGAAAAATTAATAAAGTAATTAATTATAATTAATTATTAGTTAATTATTAGTTAGTTAATTAGTTAATTATAAGTAATTATTGGAGTAATTAGTGATATTAATTAAGCCTCATTGAAAAGTAATATTTGATCTTTGATTTGATTATCTCATTTGATCTTTGACTAACAATAACGTTACGGGATAAGCAACACGGCATTTCCTTTCGCCCCATGTGTATCTCAAATTTGCGTTATTGTTACGGGTAGTCAAAGATTTGATGATTAGACAAATTCTATCATATTATTTTATTCAAAATGACTGATCAGAATTACATACACATTTGTAATACCGGTAGTGTGTATCATTTTTGTGTTCACATTCAAGGAAAATTTGAATTGTTTCTGAGATATTTCATTTTTTAAATTGTCTTGCTCAGCCTAATATTAGGTTTTTTTTTAGAAACTTTGAGATGACGTTCCTCGAAAATGGTCTGACCGATTCAACCCCAAAAGTATACAGTTCTAAGTTGGTTAAGACAGCGTGTACGGAATAACGGTCTAGTTCTTGATTGAGTTTCATGTTGATGAGTTCATTGGTTGAACCGTGTGGCTTGTGCAGTGGGTACAACAAACAAAACAAAAAACACAGTCAAAGCTCCATCAGTGTGGGGTGGAAGTCTTCACTATCGCTCATTCAATAAAAGTTGAGAGATCAATTGTATGTAGGCCTATTGTATGAATTGCATAACACCCGATATATTTGCCATCAATTGTTACCTCGACACGGATTTTTCCATAGAAATAACACATAACCTCATTTGATTGTTTGTTATGGATCGCCAGTATTTTAGAAGATTTCCACTGAATGGTGTATGAAAAGTTTCACCACAATCCATTCCAACGGAAAGTCGCTTCTCACGTTGACATTGGAAATGTTAAATTTTGAATGTTTGGGGTAGTTCCTCCTTAAGTGATGATAACCATATTAATCATATATTACTTGGGCCCCTTGATCATCATCCTGATCCCTGAATACTGATGATTCATTTAATAATGCACTGGTGATTAATGATCCCAAGGAAATGATCTTGATTGGGATTTAGATGATGAAAGAAACAAAAAATGAAGTCAATTAACACATTCTTCACTTAAAACGCATGTATGATAGTACTATATGCAACATTTTATTTTCAGCCAGCTGAGATTAAAACCAACCTACTTGACTACAAAGTGGCCTACTATGACCTCGAAACTTCAGGACTTCAGCCGTTTTCAGCTGAAGTCATACAAATCGCAGCTATGATCGACGAAGAAACGTATTCCTGTTACATTCTACCTCGTCATATTCCATCAGTCGTCACCCGAATAACTGGATTACATCTGAAAGATGGGTTACTTCATCTCAACAATACCTACGTGGATACAGTCACTCGAGAGGATGCTTGGAAGGGGCTCATCGAATTCTTCCAGAAATTTCAATCCCAAATCATATTAGTAGGACACAATATACAGTTTGATATCAGAATGACTATGCCTGAATTGAAAAATCTGAATTTAGAAAGTACTTTTATGGATATTGATTTGAATTTTGTGTGCTCGATACCTATTATCAAGAAAGCATATCCGTTGCAGATGAATTACAAACTAACCACAATTGCTGATAATCTCAATGCGTATGACAACGTTTTTGACGCTCACAATGCGGTGGGCGATGTCAGAATATTGCGTAATGTTATGAAAAAGTTGAATATTTTGGATGATACTCTAAGAGAGTCGTCGAAATCTCTTTCATTGCACTTTGAAAAGAAACGTAAAGATTTAGAAAAGAAAAATAGTTGCATTACTTTAGATACTGAATTCAAATGAATTATGATGTGAAGCGTGTGATATGATGTTTATGTCTCATTGGCAATGTAGCAGGGCCGAACGATCAGGGCAAGCTTAGTAAACAGAGCTTACCTAGGGAGAATGACATGATAATAAAAAATGAAGGTCCACGATAATGAATCAATTTTCCATCCTGACGTGGTTTTTCGTGGTTTCCCACATACCTCGAGGTGAATGCTTGGATGAAGTACTAATTGGAAAACGGCCTGTGATAATTAGAGTGTCAAAGCCCAATTATACTAATTCATGTCTGTCACTCATTTTTAAATTGTATATTGATACACTTCACATCTGATGTTTGGGAAGAAGTGAACATTGCATGAAATACTTAGTTCAAAGTGAAAGATATCAACATTGATAATGAACAAATCGATCGGATTAGAAAAAAATCAATCGAATCGGAACATTACAAATCGAAAGGAGTCATTGCTATCCCTGAACTAATTCTCAAGATATTAAGGTGCAGAGTTAGAAAATTCACCATAGCCTCAAATGCGCGATCATGGAAATGCTGTTTTTTCACTCTCAATCGGATATTTGAAATATTCTGTTCGAGGAATATCTTTTAGATAGCAGTAATTATTATTTGAGTACGGCAATCGATCATCACTCAATGAAACAGAAGATGAAACCACAACTATTTCGAACATTTTTTGTTGATGGTATGAATGCAATTATTGTTAAAAATGTCAATTTTGGTTTGAAATAATCATAATAAATTATTATTTTGTATTTTTAATCTATCTATAATCACTTTGTGAATCGTTCACTATATACCTATGAATTATTCGAGTATCTTATGAGGTTCCATACCATTTTTTCAATCCAAACTTGTAATTTTTTTTCCTGAATTAGGTATATTCTAGTGGAGTAGATTGATCAGTAGAGCTCCATTAATTATTTCCCCCTCAATTCGTTCAAACATGTGTTCTTTTTTTTTTTTTTTTTAATAACATCGAAACTTGATACAAAATCATTGTTCTCCAATCAAGGCTGTGGATAAAGTTTATAAGTTTTTATCACATAGAACATGTGTTCTATCTCAAGTTATAATATATGAGTGAATATATGAAAATGAAATATGAATGAATATATGCAAGTGATTGTCATCAACTTGTAGCTTTGATGATTGCATCCAACAGTTCTGTTGACTTCACTCATTACATTTGATAGAATTATTAAATGTGAAATATTTTAACATCTGTTGATTTTAAAATGGTTGATTTTGATTTGTTGATATTTGCCCTAAAAATCCCACCCTCTACTTGATTTGGCATACTGAGAGTTAGTAACGCTTGCATCAAGTTTCTTGCATTCTTTCATGTATACTTGTATCCATGAAAGAATAGGTTGTCTACCAACATAAAAAACACAATGACATCGTAATAGTTGTATTAAACTGTGCTGACATGTGCTGTTTTTATGGTTTAATTATTTTTCAAGACAAAATTTACCGTAAGAAACGCAGATGCATTGCCCAAAAGTGTTCAATCTTCCCAGATGCTGCGAGATTATCCTATTACCAGTGGTTTTACAATTATTCAGTTGGTAGAATATTTTTTTCTTTCATGTATATACCTACTAGTACAGACCCTTGACATCACAGCTTGTGATGCCCTGAACAACACCACGTGATTACAGTCATTAGGAAAAGAGCATAATTTCAACCTTCAGACCCTCAACATCACCCTTCTGATACCCTGAACAACACCACGTGGTAACCGTCATCGAGAAAAGAGCATAATTTCACCCTTCAGACCCTCAACATTACCCTTGTGATGCCCTGTACCACACCACGTGGATACCGTCATTGAGAAAAGAGCATAACTCCAGCCTCCAGACCCTCAACATCACCCTTGTGGTGCCCTGAACAAAATCACGTGAGTAATCGCATGCCTCGCACTGATATATGTAATCTTTCCCTTCCATAATCCTCCTTGGCGTATCCACTTCTTGGCTGTTTCGTATACAATGGGAGCATCTGGAATGGAGAACACAATTACTGTCAGGATGAGGAAAACGCACGAGATGAGCAAGCAAGGATGTAAATGTGCGACTCATGAAGAGGTTGATTAATTCGTATCAAAATGAATCCTGAAGAAAATTTCCTTACGCACCAAACTTAGCAGACTTCACTTATTCTCATGGACACAAGCACTATCTATGACGATTTTTTCGATGAAATTAATGTTGTCTCAATTACTGATAAGCGCTATGTGACAGAAAAATGTGTATTACAAAAAAATTATCAATTTTATGAATGGTTGTATAACAATCGAACCTTGACAAAGAAATGGGCTAGAACTTTACATATCAACAATAAGTAAATTTTCAGTCAAAGTCCACTTTAAGATTCAATTCTAGATTCTAGATTATTTCCAAATTCTAGGTTCACTTCCAGACTTTTTATGTTTGTATTTATTTCATGAGTATGTATACATGCATGAACTTAAGCGGTGGCTACAATGAGAATTATAATGAAATATGGAATAGAAATGATTAATGAGTTGCGATACGCTATCGGCTATATACTATAGAATTAGGTACCGGTAAAGTGGGGTGACTTTAACTCACCATGGTGTGACTTTGCCCTTTTGTTGGAGAAAGTTTCAAACCGCTACAAATGAGAAAGTTTTAATTTTATCGTATCCATTTTTTTTGTATCTCAATAGATACGTATTAAAATCAGAATACCTATCAAATAGATAAGATAAAATCAAAACTTTTTCATTTGTAGCAGTTTGAAACTTTTTACAATAAAAGGGCAGTCACAACAGTGGGTTAAAGTCACTCCACTTCACGGTGATTACTTTCTTCATTCTATTGGGAATACAATAGTAACCAAAAAAAAAAATGATGGGAAAAAAACTCAATAACATATCAATGAATGATAATGAATAATGAATAAACGATATGAATGAAAATATATTGGAGTTGGTTGTTTCTTAGGACACAATTAGCACAGGATAGGGTAAAATTGAAAAAAATCAGGATCGAAGTCTTTTACAAGTTCAAAACATTATTTAGACGAGCTTTAGCGAGGATTCAATTTGACATACTGAAAAAAATTGGTGTTCGTTCTTATGTTTTTTTTTCGGTTCTCCACAGGTAAAACGGCTACAGCTATCAACTCCAAATTTTTTTTTTCACTATGGTTCCTCATCTAACTTAGATCCGTATAGTTTTGTGGCATTATCAGATGATAACTTTTTTCTTTATGAATTTTAGAAATTTCAAAAATACCCATTAGAATAACACGTCGGAAAAAAAGAAAATATTTTTATTTGAAAAAAAATGAAGTTTTGCGTGATTTTGAGTTACAATATGATACACATTTCTGAGAACTTTCAGCTTGATCAGGTGAGCCATTCCGAAGAAAAACCATAAAATGTGCAAAATTGGTATCAGTCGAAGCAGTTTTTTCTCATTTCCAACTTGAATGTCACCCAATTGGCGAATGTAGGCAAAAGTTTGGCAAAAAAGTCGACATACTATTACCATCCGCTCGTCTAACAACGCATATATGGCGTTTGCCTAGTTTAGTAATGTGCATGTGTAGTTATGTAATGAGTAATGCTGTCAGTAGCTTGCTGTCACATTAAGTATTATTCACGATACTGAAATTATTCGCCAATAGATCTTAGTAATCATTACAGTGCGTCGTTGAAACCCCTGAAATTATTTATATTTCATATATTTTTCTTTACACTGCACGTCTACTAGACCTAGTCGTTCAAACTTCAACCAGCTGTTGTGATTGCTGTTAAGAATTGAATTGATTTGAAGGTCCAGGTCTGTCATTTCGTTCATTTCGTCTTCTCTATTAGTAGTTATTGTAGACTTCCGTAGTATCAATACAGTTCACCATCTCTACCTTCCAAGATTGCTTCTAATCGTCTTTTTTTACTGACTGAGGGAAACCATGAAAAATCACTTCAGTCAATATTGTCGACCATGTTGAGTAACGATCGTCGGTGTCCTGAATAACGGTTCGGTTCACCATGGTGACCGATCAACCGTATCATTGATTACTTTCATGCATCATATAAAAATACTACACATACACATTCCATTTTATTAGGAATTCAGATCTTGGTAAAAATTGATTAAATTCTTTCATCAAAAGGTTTGATTACGTTTTTACTGTTCAGTAAGAAGGTATTTTTATAGAAATAGTGTTTTTACTACTTTTCTTTATCGACGATTCTTCTTCTGGCTTTGGACAAAATGCAATCTCTATAGAGTATACAGACTATACACTTGTGATGACGAGAGATGAAGGAGATACACCAACAACAAGATAAAACAAATCCTCATCGCTTTAATTTCGAATATTGAACGCCTTTGAGATATCTGTTTATCAATCTAATCGTGGAATTAGCTGTGAAGAAATCATATTACCCTCCAAATACCACAACTTTACCAACATAACGATCATATCTTCATTTTTTATGTTGGTAAACAATCGTCAACTCGTAAAACACAGAGTAAATATGGAAAATATATCGTTTTCTTTTCTTGCTTTCTATTTTCCTGTGAAATCTCTCCCCACCTCTGTTCTCCCTCTATTTATGCGATTTTCTCCCATCTATTCGTTTTCTTTTTCCTCTTTTTGCTCCATCTACCGTGGGTGGTAAAAGATTTACAACTTGGCACTCCATCTCTTGCGTATTCCACACCTTTAACACACAACACTAGCGCTATTGTCACCACGCACGCACATACGCGGCGACCTGCGAATGAACTATGGCAGAGGGGGAAAGAAACGCGTCATTGATTTTCTATAACATGTAATCCAAGATAAATATTTCTCACATGTCAAATGTGTCGTCTTCTTTTTCCGCGGTGTCGAATAGGCCTACTATTTATATTCAATGATTTTGTATGGACCGTGATTTCTTGACAACAATACAAATATCTGTTTCACATATTTCATCATTTTATGTAGGCCTACCTGGAAAATGTGAGTTTTTTTAATGTCTTAAAACACAATTCATTCTTAATTTGTATTATTTAAGAAATTTACAGACATGTTTATCTTGTGCTTTTTATGAATATTTCCTCCAGATTTGGCAGTTTTCTTTTTTTTTCACTCGAATATATTCTATTCCGGAAATGGTTTCCAAATTATATCATTTGTTCAGATTACTTTTTTGGCGGTTAATTTTTAGATTTGTTCATCAAATTTGTAGAGTTTGAGTTTATACTATCATCTAGTTTATAGCTGAGAATTACCACCCACACTTCTTCAAGAAAACAAGAACACACTCTATCAAATCTAAATAGTGACGACAAGCAGAGTGAAAATGTCGAATAATTTGGTGATTCGGAAAATCATATCATCAATTCCGAAATGAATCAACCTTCCACAGACAGAGCCAAAACTAATGTTGTGGAGATGTCATTCATGGATTCATGTCATTCGTGTGCTTTAGGCCCACAATAAACATGGGAGCGTATAGATGGAGGCATCAGAAATATATGAAGGCGAGAAACCAATTGTATATTGTATTTCAATTTCGGTGATCTTTTCTAACGAAAATAACCAGCTCACTCATCAACGGAAGTTAATTCCTCACTTTGTATTTGCCTTTTCATAGAAAAGTGATATCTCAAAATGATCTGATCATTTTAATTCTTAAAGGTAAGCTACTCATATTCGTTTAGAGTTTTCTTATTTCAAACCAGAAATGAAAAAGTATGGATAAAGTTCGAAATCACCCTTCAATAATCAATTTGAACTATAAGTATTTCATACATTTTTAATCATAATACATAATTTATAATTCATGATGTCATGGTTATCATAATCAGTATTCAGTTTTGCAGCTCTACCTTAATATGGCAATAATTTTTCTCGAAGGATTCGTGTACAAAGTACAATAAAAGTACAAAAATACAATAAATGTACAATAGATTGCTATGGTTACACTCATAGATTGCCTCGGTATTATTCAAGTCTCCATTCATTTCTCATGTGCCTTATATTTTATTTAGTCAAAGGTTGCCTCAATTGCGTAACAATTGGCAAAGAAATAAAACAAAAAACAAACCAATTGGAAAAACGAAATTCCCTCAGGATTTCAAGCAACCCACACAGTATAAAAGAAACCCCGGGATTCCCTTCTTTTATGCAAATGCATAAATTGTTTCTTGTTTTGTTTCTTGGTCGAATAGTAAATCTTGTAAAAACACCTGCCTTGGCTAGATTTACTTCTCAGACTGAAAATATTTATCAACTTCAAAGATAGGCCTACACGCATTCTTCAGTCTGGGCGCCTATGAAAAGAAAATACGTATTTTCAACTCATATATTTCCTCTTTGTTTCTGGCTATTTCTGGCAGTGATGTTCACCATATTTTTTTATTATTAGCTCAAAAATATTTCGCAGTGCTATTGTTCTTCAATTGAAGCTGAGAAAAGTTACGTCAAGATTTTTTGAACGGTGCACAGTAGGAGTGATTTTATTTCATCATCTCGAAGAAATTGATCAATCATTATTCATGAAGTTGCTCATACAATAAAGTGTCAATAGTAAACTTGTAAGTTCAGGAAAAACGAAGAGGTTGATCTACTCTTCTTGTACATCTTGTGACGTTCACAAAGTTCAAATGAAATAGCTTGTATATTATAAGAAATGATGAAATAATATTTTGAGCATGAATGATCGATATGAAAGTATGCATGAAATTACAGATTGAAAAGTAATATTCATATTTATTCACCAAATAAATGTATATAGTCTTGAAAATACATCGAATGTAATTCTTATATTCTGCTGAATTCTTGATTTCTGAATACTAAGAAATCATAATCATGAAACATTTATTAGATCTGAATTCTGAAATGCTGAATTCTCGGTCATTATTGGTTGAATTATTCAGTGATTGTTGTTACCGGGTTTTATATAACCATTGACAGTGGAATTTCAAACATATTGGGTTTCTGTTACGATAATTGAGTTGAAGTTTCGGAATATATACCGTTGAGATATCTGATATTTCACCAAATACATTCCCAAAAACTTTTTCGACAGATAGTTGACTGTTGGCGGATAACTATACTAATATACTCAATTATTCAGTTCAGTTTTCTATACACAGTTGGCGATAGTATTATTTGCAGATGGTTTATTGTTTTCTATGAAAACGTTAAAGTATAAAATGTGTTGATTTATACTTCCATGTATGATATTTTCATCTTGTTAAGTTTGTAGACAGTTTCTACTTGTCGAAAGTTGCGGTATTGTTTACGACGAGGGTTATCACACATTTTTCTCTCCTGACTACGTAGTTCGTAATGATCTCCCTAGAGGGTGCTAGTGGTGGTGTTGCGACGCCGAGCGTCGAGATGTATTACCCGAGGTAAATACGTTAATAGTACGTCGTAAATTAGAACTAGTTCGTTTAAATACATTTTACACCTCATGGCAAATATTTTAAATCGAAAGCATTCTATAATTATCCTGGAAATGAATACAATTTCATATATCCAATCGAATGCCGGTTTGACCAACTGTTTGTTAAATGATAAACTTGCTATCACCGTTGGTTACGCAAGTTATTTCCTTACCTTTAACTGATAGTTAGATGGTGAAAACTCAACTAAGGTCCGCTTCTATGAACTGATTGTTAGTGAATTAAGTGATATATAGCGGATCAACTTGTTATCTTGGATGTAACTACACATATTATTTTCGTTCTTTGACTGATAGTTAGAGGACATATAGCTTAGATTCGCGTAACTGGCTTCGAGTGACACTGTGATATGAGTTGAATTCATGTTGATTTCCATGGATGCGACATACGAGATTTAATTGTTAATCTGTAATATTGCATCTCCATTTTTGAAATCGGCTCGCGTTCCTTTCATCTATTTTGACATAAACAACGACGTCTATGTGTTCGTTATTTATATCGAGCACTGGATTCTATATTAAATTTCTTCCCATATCGATAACTCACCGAATATATGTGCGAAACCATTTTTTTTACCCAGAATCCAACACAACATCCAGAAAAGTGAACTGATTGGTCGAAATTTCAATATTGGTCAATTGAAAGTGTAATCGTTTCTACTAAAAGCGACTGATCTAGTGGATAGAGTTCATGGAATCCCATTCCAACATGATGAAGAGAAAGATTAGCCTCAAACTGGCCGAGAGCAATTTACCAAATCCTTCAAGCTTCAGTATCACTGAAAATGATGGTAACTGAGAAACACTATAGTTTCTTCATCACCTTACTCAATTCCGATTCTCTGATCAGATTATTACGAGTTTGATGATCTGGTCATAAATGCATTTCAAAAAAATGAGGGTTGAGATGAGCTGATGAATAGAATTCGAAACAAATCTTCCGAAATATAATAAAAATTTAATATAATATAAAAGGATGGAATATAAAAAAAAATTTAATTAGTTGATCAATAGGAAATAGGCAGGAACCGATTGATATGAGAAGTCTGCCCTGGAGAAACTGGTGAAAACACCCCTTGGCCCAATTCAATTGATCATCTGGGTTTGAGATATATATATATATATATATATATAATTAATATCATACATTACACTCATATTATTCCACAGCGAGACAAAATTGTAATTTTTCACAATAATTATGCATGGGCGATAACGAATTTCTGTAAAGTATATGGACTTTTTTCCAAATATCAATTGGAGCACTTTTTTCGGAGAACCTCTTCAAGTTTTATAGAAATTCCATCATGGAAATGAATAAACATTGATTCATCATTCCGATGATAATTAAAAAAAAATTTTTTTTGTGACGATTCTTTTTTAATCATCTTGTTTTTATTAGAGTCGAAGAAAGAACTATTTTTAAATCACCGTCTTTGAACACATTACGGCATTGGTTGCATGATGATTATTGTTTGCAATAAAGACTCCACTATAACAGTCATGTTATCTGGGGGTACAGATGATCAGATGATAATGGAACTTCGGAGTAATCATAAGTGAAATTACTCATCTGAAATCTCATATCATATGCGTGAGTCGAATCCACACCCACACCCAACCCGACGTCAGTTTCTAAGCATTGAAATATTATTGTGAGTTCAATACAAATCAATCACACATCATTTGAGTACAATATCAAAGTTTTTTATACTTACATATTTCAAGTATTCCGAAGATTTTGTTTCAAGTTTCGATATTATTAAAAAAAAAATCAAGTACTCATTTGAGTACACTTTTAGAGATGCAGCCATGGTTATTATTCTAACTATCTCCCCTCACCTTCCCTCTCCCTTCACCCCGTCTCTCTCTCTCTCTCTCTCTCTCTCTCTCTCTCTCACACACACACTCTCACTCGAACAATAACCAAGTTAGATACTTTGCAATAAGTATGTTCTGAGATATTTATGTGAATTCCTCGTAGTGTGAAATTGGCTTGTGTTTTGATTTACGCAGTCAGTTTCTACCTAATAAGGTATATTGTATAGCCAGGTTCTATGTTCCGTTGAATGCATGGTTATGCGTTGTACTAACTTACTGTATTGTTTGCAAGCGACTTCTTGTATGAGAAACGATATATAATATCGAGGCAAACACTATCAGTGATCATTGTGCTGGATGAATGAGTGCAAAGTGAAAAATCATTTTTCTGTTTCCGAAATGGTATTCTCCAATCACCGCTTGTATCAGTATCAGATTGTTTGGCCCCATCATTTTCATTTGATTAATCAATTGATTTATTTAATTATTATGTCTCATTTACATATATGAAGTTCGGTCGTACATGACCGCTCTTCCACTAAAACACACAATATTTATTGAAAACAGAGAATTAACATATCAGTAGAAGAGTTTTATACGAAAGTGAACTATATAATTGATTAGTGATGATTAACAGCGGATAATGGAAATATACTAGGAAAACGCTATATACGCGTTGTTAGACGAGCGGAAAGTAATAGTATGTCGACTTCATCGCCAAGCTTTTGCCTAAATTCGCCAATTGGGTAACATTTTAGTTATAAATGGGTAAAAACGGCTTCGAGTGGTAACAATTCAGCACATTTCATGTTTTTTCTTCAAAATGGCTGACCCGACCAAGATGAGAATTTCCAGAAATGTGTATCAAGATGTTATTCAACTTCACACAAAATTTCATTTTTTTGAAAATAAATTTTTTCTATTTTTTTTCCGCCGTGTTATTCTAATGGGTATTTTTGAAATTTCTGAAATTCATGAAAAAAAAGTTGATATCCGAAAATGCCACAAAACTATACAGATCCAAGTTAGATAAGGAACCATGATGAAAAAAAGCTTGAAATTGATAGCTGTTTGACCTGTGGAGAACCGACAAAAAAACATATAAAAAAAAACATAAAAACGATCACCAATTTTTTTCAGTATGTCAAATTGAATCCTCGCTGAAGCTCGTCTAATCATGTTCGAATAATAATAGGAGCTGAGTTCTGGCAGAGAAATTATTTATGACTAAGCTACGTATTGCTACAGAAATCATAATACCGTAGTGCTTTTGACTGACGGTAACTTACTGGAGTTATACATCTGGAACTGCTTATATCAGCCTACCATTCCATTGCCACGCTACAAGGTTACAACAAGAATAATAATATAGAAGGTGAGATGCGATTGTGTAATAGAAATAATTCAAGTTATAGTATGTTTTTTGAAATGTTTTCAGATGGGTTGTATCAATGCATGTATTCCGTTTCATATATTTCGACGTAACTATATAATTCTTCATAATTATGTTAAATGATCTTAGTTGTCATAATAGTGCGTCAAACCCAATATATATATATATATATATATATATATATATATATATATATATATATATATATATATATATATATGTATATATATATATATATATATATATATATATATATATATATATATATATATATATATATATATATATATACATACAGAAATGAATATGTGACGAACGTGCATTTCGACTATTCATGTATGTAATCATTGAAATTCATGAATTAATGAAAACTATATGAACAAATTAATATTTTAAGTCAATTTGTATAGTTCAAGCGATTCTATCAGTGATTACAGGGAGATTTCTATTCATTCATTGGTTAATATTGTAACTCTTTTTGAATGGACTATTCAACCTTCCGTAAGAGAACGTAATTAATATTCAGGTAAAATGCAACATCTAACGACTTTAATGATATGAGTTTGAAATTGCGCATTCCGTTTCTTACTCGACGAACGAAATTAATTCTTAATTTTTGTTTCAGACTGACCAACCTAACCTATAAAAACCAACATTTACATCTTCATCGACAGTGCATGATGTCACATGCACAATGCACATTATTAGAAAATGGCGTCGAATAGTAAGACCATCCGAAATCTGGTCTCGTAGAGTATATATTCCTCATCAAAATAGCTTCAGTACAATTCGAGCACTATGCTACGGGACGATGTGCAGCTATTCAACGATAGCACATGTGATTCTGGTCCGATGAATGGCCACTTCGGCAAGGGTTTCAGGCAGTGGCCAGTGTGACGTCACAGTCCATCCCTTCTCACTTGGAACTGCTAGTAATAGAGACGAAACGAAACGAAGGTACGAATACTGGATTTGGTTAGAGTAGTGTGTTTCTCCATGCTGGCTACGATTCAATACCCTCGGGAATATACTTTCCTTTACGCCGTTATCCAGGTAAACTCCAAACCAACTTTCTGGATAGAAGTAAGGAGGGTAGGGGTGGGTTTTTTTCCTATACAATCCACCAAATAAGAATGGTAGTAGACGCAAAGTCACACATTTCAAATAAGTTGTTCTCTTTCGGTTTCTTTGTTTCGCACCGACGTCCGATTTGTACAATTTTTAATGTTCATGTCATCATTCACATTTATGGTTACATAAAATGCATTTCAAAAGTTTCACTCAGTTTTCAATTTGAAAGTTACAGTATGTTACAAAAGTTATTTTGGATTGTACGGTGTATATAGTTATGAGGACAATAATAATTCAAATAATTTATAGGATTTTGTAAAAAAAACATTGTTTCAATTTTTTTTTTTTGAACATTCATAGTCAGAAAAAGAATGTGTGTACATTTTTTGTGGATTTTGTGAAAAAAACATTGAGTCAATTCTTTTTTAAAACATTAATGATCAGAGAAAGGATGTGCGTACTTTTCTGTGAAAGGTTGAATTGTGTTTCAATTGTATATGTTCACTTTGAAATGATTATCTTTTGCCTGCTACTCAAGATATTAAAGTCGGTATAGGTACTGTTCATCTGTGAAGAGCTGAGATGAACATGATATTCAGGATAACAGTGCTTCTCCATTAGGTTATGAATATGGATATGGGTTCAGAATAGAAAAAAGGAATATGAATTCAAATTCAGCTCCTGTTATACAACGTGAATCGTCGGTAACTTTCAATTCCTGTGATATATATGAAAGTTGCTGGAAATTTGATGAAACATGATTTGAATCCTTGATGTTCAGTGTAGATATTTCACTTTCAGGTGATAGTTTTCACTGTTGAGAAACTTTCATGAAAATATTCGCGCTTTAATTAAAAGCACACCTGGGCGTCGATTTGACAGGTGTTTCATGGTTTAGTGCAAAGTAAAAGATATGGAAACTCTAATTTTGTATAAATACATAGATACTTTCGAATCTTTGGAAAATGATGGTACACTAGATCAATTTAACAGTCCCACGAGAATGTTCGAATGTTAGTAAATTGTTCTCTCTCTATAGATGGTACCTTACCTGTATAGTTATATATCGCAAAGTATCATAAAATTGAATGAACAAACACGATGCGGTATTTTTGCAACGATATCAGAAATAAGATACATCCGCATTTTATGCAAAGTGGAATTATTTCCATCTTTGTTCAATTCTTCCGATACAAATCCTCATTTTCTTTCGAAAATGAGGTGGTAAGATCGCCCTTGTGGTGCTCCGTTCAGATGATTCTACTTTTCATCAATAGCCCTACTTAGGAAACAATGATTTTGTATCAAGTTTCGATGTTATTAAAAGAAAAAAAATCATAAACTTCATCCAGCCTTATGTGAATCATGATGTTGTTTTTTCTCTCCATATCAAGATACTTTTTACTGAAAAAGGTGGTCGTTAGATCATATTTTTTCTTTGAATTGGTTAAAAATCGAATTAATCCCATATGTATTTATGGACACCCACTAAAACCTGTATCTATGAGAGATAATGGTGATTCACCAACGAAATAATCGTAGAAACTTCAGTAATGGTGAAAAATGCTAAAATATAAACCCCAAAAAAATCGAACGAAATGAAGCTGAAATAAAATGGAATAGAATAGAATAGAGCAAAAATGAAGGGTCATATATATATATATATATATATGTATATATATATATATATATATATATATATATATATTTGAATATATATATATATATACATATATATATATATATATATATATATATATATATATATATATATATATATATATACATATGAATATATATCACTTGTTTGTAGAATTCACTCGTGTTTCAGGTCTTGAATCTCACCCTAAGAAATAATTAGCTCTCATAATACGAAGTTATAATCAAACGATGAAGTGATGAGAAATGTAAGAACGTTCACAAAAGTCCATGCCTCATACGGGACTCGAACCCACGCTGGACTTGAGTTCAGTTTCTTCCTCTATCTACGATAGCTGACAGCCACGGAAGCGGCTATGAATATTCCATATCATAATATTTCAGAATGCCTAGAGAGTGAATTATGCTCGATTCTCTACTTTTACCAACTCAGAAAAAAACGGAAAATAGACGGGATCAAATTGTTGATATATTGTCCGCTATGAAAATAGATAATTCCAAACGACATATTCATACGATATTGAGTATGATGAATTATTCATTAGTGAGAGTGAAAACGATAACATTGAATGGCTCCAGGAAAAGAACCAATATAATATTGTGCTGTTCCAAATCAACAAAGTTCATTATTAGTTATCATTTATTATTATTTGAGATTTATTATTATTTTTTTAACAAATATTCAGTCATATAGTTCAAAGATTTTGATTGATGGATCGTTAATGATGTGTTGATGACATAAATAGTATACTATCACATCTCATAGACAAATGACCTCTCCAAAGGCCCATACTACGTCAGGTGTGCGTTTATGATTCGGCAATATCAAAGCAGATACGCTTGTGAACCCAAAAAGAAAAATTTATCTCATTTGGTTCGGTGGTAAGCAAGCTTATAGATTGTTTGATAACAACAATATTTCATTATTATTTTTCTTTCTGCTGTGTGTAGGAAATAAAAAAAGTGGCCACCTTCAATTAATTACGTGCTCCGCTGGCTTATCAAATATAAAATATGAGATGAGAATATTTACGATGTTTGATTTTCTTACCATTTTATTTCCATATAACATGTTTTGCTGAGTTTCAGAAAACAACATATTTTGTGTAATATAGGTTGAAAATGTTTCCCTCGTGCAAATATTTTTGTAATATCAGGCTCCGGGGAAAGTTGTGTATAAAATGAAATCAAAACATACTTGAAAACAAATACGAGTGTTTTTTTCAGCACGTATAAGCAAAGCCGGTAAAGAAGTTCCATTTTGAGTAAGCTTCTTCACTTTATCGACTAGGGCCTATATCTATGAAAATTTCACAAGACTGTTTCATAAATTGGTGGACGTGCCAGGCGACAATGATGATAGAATCCTGTATTATGATTTGAAAATTGAGGGAATATCACTTCTTAGTATATTTCTAGAAGAACGTGCGGGGTAAAAATATAGTACCACTCAAAATATCTGAGCCTTGATAGTTAAGATGTGAAAAATTTCATAGATTCCTCAAAAAAGTTTCGATGTATTTTTTCGCTGTTTTTCAGCGAATATTTCACGTCGTTTTATTGAAACACAAAAATATGTACATTTGTATCTACTCATATTGATTGTATGCATATAACAACAAATTTATCATGGAGGATAAAAATTTGTTCACCATCACTGTTGTTTGAGAATCCATTTCACATATAAGTTCTCATAAACGCTCGCATGGACTTACACTTTTACTGATATTTTTTCCAAATTCATAATGATTATTACATTTTTCATGATCAACTTCGTTCTGAAGATTGAAGTATCACTGAAATTATGAAATTTATTCAATGGATAATCAAATGTAACATAACTCATCATAAGAATGTGAATAGTTAACTGAGAAGATCACGAATAATTATTAATTCAATTCAATTCATACTGAAAAAAAATCTGCAATCTACTCAATTCTCCGTCAAGTTTTTTTTCTCGATTCGTCTCTGAATTACACAATTTCAATTTCTCCTGTCAATTCTTCTATATTCATCACACATTCATATCAGTTATATAATTTGCACGAATTATCGTTTCGAATGGAATCATATTGTTTCATTCTTACATTATCGGATGTTTCAATGGTTACATAACAAATAATATAGAACGAATAGCTCACTATTGAGACGAAAATGTTATGAATCGCATGAAAGCTTGCTGTGAATTCTAGAGGAACCTATATACACAGAGGGAAAAGCAATTGCCAGAGGGAATTTACACACACATTATCATCATAAAATGTCACAGTGGGATAAATAGGATGAACAATATGCCTTGGAGTATTTACAATAATGTACAGAGTACCTATTGATCACATTTATGAATACACATGAGGATATATATATATATATATATATATAAATATATATATATATATATATATATATATATATATATATATATATATATATATATATATATATATATATATATATATATATATACATAGTAGGCCTTACATATCTAAATATATTCGTCAACTATGTCAACTTCACCAAGAAATGTGAATCTTCGTCATGGATCATTAGTATTTCAAAGATAATCCTCTGAACCTTTCGAAGCAATTTCATCATAATGTATACGCACGGAAAGTTACTAGATCGATTCCATTATATTGAGGTTGACAAATTCACATTATGAGTAGAATTCCTTCAAATACCTATCCAGAACAGAAATTAGTGGTAACTTGAGTTTGAGATTAATCAGGGGTTGTCAAATGATATTTCACGTGCCCGTTCACAACACCGAGCAGTATCAGTGAGAAATGAGGCTCTCATCAATACTTACCAGACTTGTAAGCGCCCGCCAATCAGATTTGAATATACACTTTGAGCGCCCCATGGGTTGTTATAGAAATCTAACATGATGCTACAAAACAAGCCATCTCATTGGATGTTTCATACTCTCAAATTATTGTTGTGTATAGTCACGAAACTTACTCATACTCTTAAAGTTGAGTTTACTGTTAATTCCCCTCGTGAATTGGCTTTTAAAGCTTTACTGGAACTAACAGCAGAGGTTGTAAGCAGCTATTTTACATATCTAGAGTGATTAGCATTAAGACGTCGTGTTAGAAGAGGCACACGACGAGAGTGAAGAGTTGGGTTATGTTTGCTTCTTGCTCGGAGCTATGGATTGATTGATCAAAGGAAGGGTTGGTGGATGCGGGTAGTTAGCTGTGGTTAATCTACTCAACGCAACTGTTAGCTGGTTTAATTAATATAACATTTCACACAGAGATCTACCCGACCCACAAAACACATCATTTTAGCTTTTGAATAACTTTACATTCGTTTATCTCTACAGCGATCGAATAGATGGATAAAGATATGGAGACAACGTGGAAAAAATAATACAGTGAATGATAAAGATGAATTTTACATGAAGTGGATGAAGAAAGTGAACATGGAAGACAAAAAATCGGAAAGTGGAAGATAAAGGTACACGTGAAGATTTATTATTATATCACAAATATTAATTGATCCTCTCCATTATTCATCAATTGATTAGTTGACTAAACGTTTTATTGAATGGGTGACATCATTTCAGAATATTTTTTTCGATGTAGCAAGATCTCCTTCCGAAACCTCTTCCAGAGGTAGATTTAAAAAAAAAACTACTAAACTACAAAAATACACTACACAAAAAAAAATAGAAGAAAAAGCTGTACTGACTGTATGAAAAAATTGTCTCCCATGTCCTGACATTATTTTGTTGAATGCAATATAAACAAATCACACAAAATCGAAAATAATTCGTTCGTTAGATCGAATAGTTATGTACGTATCGGTAAGTATGACGCAATCATTGTTGTAGACTGTAGAGTGTTTTCTTGTTTTCAACAGGTTACCCTAAAATTTGATCGACCACAAAATTCCCCCAACAAATTTAATTAATATGCAATATCGTCTATGATTCACAACTAATGTATTCCTCAATTATTCAATTCCATCTTATTTAATAATTCCGATGAAAATGTGGAAAAAGTTCATCGGAAATTTATTTCCATTCAATCGTGAGTTAGATGAGATTCAATTCATGATTGAACACATCGGATTCGATTGTGACTCAGATAACATTTAATTTCTGATTAATCACATCGGCCATTTTTTCCCAGAATTCATTTTTCCATAAATGTTTCGTGTCATTTTTGACAAAGACACTTGAAGCTTATTTCATTAATGAAGGCCGGCTTGTCGAAACCTCAAAACGTTCTTGTATGAGCCACAGTGAGCCTATAAACTATGGTTCGATATACCACCAGAGAATATACAACTCTATGAAGAAGCATGCTATAGTCTGCTGGATGAGAAAATTGGTTTCTGTGGAGAGCAAACACTTGAAACACAATCTTCCATGATTTTATCATTTCAATTGGAACTCTATCTTTTCTCTATTATATATGAGAAAAATACAGAAATAATGGAAGCGCAATCTCTTCGTATCGTGCTCAAAACCTGTGTACAAAGAAGCCATGGCTTAGAGGGTGAAACTATCATATAGTTTTTGAAAATATAGAGATGAAGAATATTTTGTCAATTTATCTCTTCCAATAGAGGTAAAACTTGATGTACTTGTATCCACGAGGAAATAATATGATCTATAAAGAGAACATGATCGTGAACACTTCCGAAATTGTGGAAGAACTCACTGCAAATTTGATTATTTATCGCTCATGAAATATTGGAATTGTGTACCTGATTATTGTGTGTCTCATCGTTTCGAAAAATCATTACCTGCAAAGTTCTACAGATATACACGTATATAATACGTACAAATATACATATACTTTTTTTTCTATCTCTTGGTCGTCTCTTTTGCAAGTTAGCATGCTTACTTTTCGAGTGCACGAATTTAATCGATGTCTTCTGATGAAATTATGTAAGTATCACTAAAGCTTTCCCTTATGAACATGTAGAGCTTGGAAAGAGTTATGAGCTCTTATCAAGTGAGTCTGAGGATGACAATGTAGGATCGTTCGGACAGGTCACAACAATTAATCCTGACAAACAAAGAGAAAATTGTGTACAGTAAATCATCTCTCAGTGATTTAGTTTCAGGGAATAGGAAAAAGGATGGTGAATCAAATGGATGATGGATGAGAAAAAAAAAGATTGCTGTTATTCTCAACTAACTTCATTTTTTCCCACGTTTATTTTCAGTCTTTCTCATTTCTTCTCTCAATTATCCAGTCATTATTCTGTGTCTTAATTTCTTTCATCAACATTTTTTTCATCACTCCATTTATCCCATCTTTTCTTTCCTGTCCCAATCCGATCCAACATACCTGTTAGTATATTCACAATTCAAACTCAATTTTTTTTCTCGATTTCTCAAAAGTGAAATCGTTAGTTTTCAGACGAAGGCATGTAGCACAACGTTGGAGTGATATTTTTCGATCATGGGACATCAATATCTGAAATATTTTTGATACACGAGTATGACCAGTCATCTGAAATCAGAGTTATGGGCGCGAGTTCGAATCTCGAAAAATGTTGAAAACGGACAAAAATAGTCCGGTCGCAGGGACTTGCCGCACGCGAGTGGCTACTCGGCAGGTAGCTAAAATCTTGATTGCCGCAAAAAAGTTTGCAAAAATATCGACTTGAAATTTTTTTTTTCTCGATTCCTCAAAAGTGAAATCGATGATGTCGGTCGAAGGCATGAAGCACAACGTTGAAGTGATATTTTTCGATCATGTGAGATCAATATTCAGGAAAATCACCAACAAACCCTACGCAGTCAGGATGAAAATCTTTTCCTTTCAATAACATCGAAATTTGATACAAAATCATTGTTCCCCACTCAAGGTGATGAATGAAAAATAAGATCATTTGAACGGGGCACCACAAGAGCGATCTTATCACCACAAAAAACTTGGAATACTCGAACAGAATATATAGCTATTTCTTGTTTTTCAAAATGATACTTTAAATGAGCACATCGCACTTTCATTCGAATCCACCTAAAAATTGCAAGCACATTATACAAATACACAAATGGCAACACATATGCAAATACAAATCCGATTACAAATGCAAACTCATTTCGAGAAAACTGATAGTATGTTCAATCATCATACAAATTATCAAAGCATACAAATTATCATAAGAAAGCTTGTGAATGGTGCTCTTTATATCAACGAGTGCTAATCATGTGAGAGATATTTCTCTCAACATTATTTTGAAAATTGTATTCATTCTTTCTTCCTCGCCAGCTGTCTCGTCCTCAAGATTTTCCTACACCACTTCTCCTTGAAGCGACGACCACAACAGTCCATTTTTAAAACGAGCTAAAAATAGGTTCTACTTTGTGCAATTTTATAGCGTAAATAAGTGTATAACGTGCATTCAACGCTGAATTATGCATTTTCAAACTCGCATATTTCCTTTTTTAGCAAGCTTAAAGGATGTTATTACTGTATAATGAAATTACCTGGAATACTCGGTAGATGAATAGGAAGATTCAAGAGGTCACCGCCAGGTGATTGTTTTCTGGAGAATTGTTTAATTAGAAACGTGCAGAAATATAATACCATAGATATTTGTTTCTACTCATACATCTTTAAAACGTGAAGTCTATTAAAACTTGCTGGTAGAACGCTATAATTTCTTAGAATTATGTTAGTGGAGTGAAAATCTTGGAAGCATACTCAAATGGAAGAGGTTCAAGTGGTGTATCGAACACTTACTGCAATTCAGACCGATGGCATATCTTTAAATTTTGCGAACAGTCAAAATTTTACACTGTTCACTGCACACTCTTTCATGACTGTGAACTCTTTCATTTTAAGAAGGTTCAGAAATTTCAATGTGATTTCTCACAAAATAAATATTATGTAATTTTCTTCTTTCATTGAACTTTCAATTTGTGAACTTTGAAATTCGAACGTCAGGACCATAACTAATATACGCCCAAGTATAGATTAATACATCAGCTAATATATCATGTCGTTAATTGCGATCATTTTTCTTTGCTTCCAGAAAGCTTATCAATGGCATAACTGGTGTGTGTATGTGTGTGTGTGTGTGTGTGTGTGTGTATATATATATATATATATATATATATATATATATATATATATATATATATATATATATATATATATATATATATATATATATAGTGAGGGGAAGCAAATAGCAAAATAAAATCTATCATTCATCAACAGTATTTGATAAGTCAGGTGAATTAGAAAGCATTTCTAATCACAAAGAAGTAGAGTAAAAGGTCGAATTGAAGTGTTAACATAACACTTCTATGTGCCCCTTTTTCTCGCCTCTACGAGAAGATGCACAAGTTCTGTATAGTACTCATACTGAAGTAGGAACGATTCAGTTTAATAAACAACATCACCGAGCGTGAGCTCAACTTTGTATCTAAATGCACAGCCATGCATGCACGTCTGCTCCATCCGTTCCATGCACTCTATTTGCTCCATTTGTTTTACAAACCGCGAGAAGAGCAACATTGTCTCCTGATGAACCGTCTTGATGATGGCAACAAGTGACATTTTCCTATAGTAATAAAGTTATATTAGAAAAAGTGTCACGATAAGAATTGTCCTTATTATTTGTGTTCTCGAGGTTGGCAATATCATGACGTATATAGGTTATGAGCTTCACATCGTCTTGCATGAGAGATGTACTTGTATATTGAAGTAAAAAGTCGTCTACCAACTTGATGCAAGTAAAAACTCCGGTCTTTTTAGAGAAACTCAATGCAGTTTTGAATATCCAACGCTTTTGAAAGAGGTAGCCGTGCTTTCAATCGCAAATCTGGTCCTGAAAAAATCATTGACCCTCATAATACTAAAAATTTTACAAATATAACGGTGATAATGGTATTTGTTTTATTGGTAAACGCCATTCTACTTCAATGAAAACAAGTATTTGTAACACTTCATCAATGACCTTCCGAACGTCCGTCACCATGATTCATTAACACTTGCGGTCGGATGTGTCGATCCTCTAACTCAGTCAAGTTGTAATAACGGGTCGAAACTTTTATCGCCATCGGATTTACTGTCGATCGAGACAAGTTTATAAGCAATATAGTTCCAAGTTTCTTATAAAATGGTTGAAGTGTAGCAAAGTAAATGATTTATATCACGTGATGAAGTACAAGAAAAGGAATAGTGTCCAGTTTCACTTTATTGATTTCATCTGTGACGTTTCAAAATGTAATATCTTTTATTTGATCAATGTGAGAGAATGTTCAATGTTTGATGAGAATGTTCCAGTTCAAAATATGAGTTCTATAAATATCCTTTCACAAATCATCACATTCATTGTCATCCACTCATTGGTATCCCCATATAACCATTGCCGGTTGGGTCGTTCACCGTAAAAAAATACACTAAAGTTGTAAGATAGACCTCACACTGGTTTGGCTACCAGCTAGGCATTTTAGATTACTATATCTATTAAAGTGAAAATATACCACCTACGCTTTCCACCACCCCTAAAGCTCCTTCAAAACACTTTCCTTCCCTCACTTATCTCAATGACAATCCTCTACAGAACGATACACACCCAGCTGGTCTCGATTGACCATCTACCCTACTCGCCAACACTTACGATCGACTGTGTCGACCCGTTTTACTCTCGAAATAAGCTTCTAGCTCTTGGAATAGTGGAACGTACACCTGAGGGGTGTAAAATGTACAACTGATAGATTTCATTTGGGAATATACATTATTAAATTAGAGTCAAGTTCAGCTTAACTTTATACATTCGCTCACTGAATACGCAGGACGCAAATAAATACACATTATTAATAGAACCTGTCGTTTCTAGTATAATGTACCACTGGAGATGTGTATGCCCTTCTATTTCATGAATCACGAGTATGAATAAATCTTCCGGGTCGTTGGTATTAGAAAACCCATCTATTTATCATGAAAAAAGTTAAAGGGCCATGTTTCAGTACCTATTTTCATCAATTATTACTTTTGATAAATAGATCATACCTGGTTTAAATTATAAACATTGGAAATCCATTCGCAATTGAGAGTATATGAAACAGCCTACACACACTTACACACACACACACATATACAAATATATATATTTATTCATACATATATGATAACGAGAGTGGAATGACAAAAGTGAAGAGAATTTACATCAACATTATTGTAGTAGGTTCTCAAAAGAATTGATTCAACCATTTCGATTTTCAAATCATGGATGAAATTTGTAAACACTCATGCATGGTTTCTCAATGAGCCCTTCAGATTCAATCAACTGTCAAGTTCCATTCATAATAATACGGTTGTACTACATTCCAGTATACCATTTTTTGTATCACCATATTATTATATAAGAATCAATACTGTGAATAGTGATGAAAAAACTCATTGTATTGTGACGATCAATAAACAAATAAACAAATGCACAATGAAATCTCGTGAACGACTTGGAAATGTGACGGAACGTTTCTGAATATTCCATGTGCCTTGCTGGAACGGAAAAATCTGTGCCAATGTGTAACATGAGGCTTCAGATTGTTACTCACCTTGGCTACGTGTGTTACTTTATTGACTGAACAGTCGAAGGGACGAAGTATTCAACAAACTATCTCAAGAGTGCATGTCAGTCGATTTAGGCCCAGTATTACCACGGCCAGTTAGTATTTATTTGAAAGTTGGTGAAAACAAATAGCATAAGTAACCATGGTGATAACAAGTTTGAACTGTCAGATAAAGGCCAACTGGACTTAGTAATACCAGGCCTAGTGAAATATATATTTTGTGTGATAACTTCCTAACGGTATAAGATATCGAAACTCTGAAACTCAAAAAACTAAATATCACAAATCTAGTATATGAAGATTATCGTGTAAAGATATAGTGATGAATAGGCCTATATAACTGGTGTCGCATTATTGTGAGGCGCAATTGGCTGCATTTTTTTTCTAGCCGTATTGACGCTTGACAATGAAGCGATACAAGAAAACTTATACCACCTTTAATGTATTGAGAATATCTGTGTCTTCACGGGACTAGAATTTCGATATCTCATATCATTTGAAAGTTATAATAAAAAAACTTCACCAGATCGAATATCTGGACACTCAAATACCTGTAACTCTTCGGAAATTACGCGTATCAAAATCATAATTGATTAATTCTCTCAAATTCGACGAATAGTTACACATATTTCACGTTCATCCCACAGCGGTGACACTTATTATACCTATGACTTTCTCAGCTATACAACGTTCTGCTTGGTCGTGTACTATCACTGAATCGGAAACATATTCACTCATCTCTGAAATACTCTGCGCTCTATTTGAATGCATGTACAAAGTGCAGTACAAAGATTAAACTTTTTCACTACTTTACATTATAAACTATGAAATGAATAATAAATTATGCACATTTATTTTTGAATACATTCTCCCATATTTTCTTGACAGTGTAATCTTTATGAATACAAATAGAAGAGTTCGTATTCTAACAAGTTTTCTCACTTCAGTTTCTCTTCTTGGAGAACAATAGATGAAGAACAATAATAACAGAAGAGTAGGAAACCCTTGTATGGCATTGGAAATTAATCCCCGCTGTAATCGGATGAACCGGGATGGAGACTGTAGTTGACTCCTACCGAACCTGCGTAACTCTCTGTATGCGTGGGAAACGCAACACATGCGTTGTGGGATGAGCGATGAGGTTATATATATATATATATATATATATATATATATATATATATATATATATATATATATATGGATATATAAATATATATTTATATATATATATTTATATATATATATATATATATATATATATATATATATATATATATATATATATAAAAAAAAAATATATATATATATATGTATATATATATTCATATATATATATATATATATATATATATATATATATATATATATATATACGTATATATATATATATATATATATATATATGTATATATATATATATATATATGCATATATAATATATATATATATATATATATATATATATATATATATATATATATTATATATATATATATATATATATATATATATATATATATATATATATATATATATATATATATATGTATATATATATATATATATATATCAGATGTGATGAAAACCTCAGTGAACACTTGAGCGCAAGATAAAAACGTCATCGTGTATCGGTTTTATTAATCGCTCATCAATCGCTTTGAATAAATTGGTTGCCTATCTGTTGCTTGCTGATGGATGATTACAAAAAATCACATCATTTTGATTCAATCAAAATGGCTCATCCGTTCTGTGTGAAGATTTCGAATAAAGGGTATCAATAATATATATTCAAATTCTTCGCACATTTGCATCAACAGAAACCAATATTTTGTCGGAATATTTCTTTCTGAGTGCTTTTTTGAAACTTTGAAATGGTTTTTCTCAGAAGTAGTACCACCGATTGCACCTCAAAATTGAACAGATTCAATTCAGATGATGAAATATGTGTATGCATGGTAAGTTTTAACAAAAATTTCACTTCCGCTCAGCCTGTGAAGCGCGAATAACAGCAACAATAAAAAACGGAAGAAATCGTTTGTTCGAGTACGGTAAAATTGACGACTGGTGATTGACCCACCTACAAACGTCACATAACAAAACATCCAATCGAATGGGCTGTTTGTTAAGTGGGTAATTTGACATTACTTATCAGAGTATCTCTAAATGCCCACATGAAGAATTGATCAAGGTGGCCTACCGATAAGCCAACTAGTGGTCACTAGTGGTCAATTGCGTCTCATTCAAACTAAAAAAGAAATGGTTATTCCACTTACTTCACAATTCACACGTGATGACTGAGAGCCATCCAAGTCCCTCATTGGTCGATTATCTAATAGAGGTTTCACGTCGTTCCTTTCACTCGTGAAAATGTGAATTTACTGAGCAGTTTTCTTGAAGAGGCTATACCGCTTGTCTCAAGCACATAGTGGATTGAACTCTTATCTCATCTCACAAAATCTCCTTCGACGCCAACAGGTCTTGATTATTCTCCGAGTGTGTCGTGAAACACAATAAGAAGTGAATGAAATGAACTCATAACATATTTATTCTGAATTCTTCATGACATATCAAGAATGTAAAGATAGATAGTTAAGAAAAATTCAGCTGTGCCATTTCATATTCTTATCGCCATATTTCATTCGGATACTCACATAACGCAATTTATCATGAACATTTGAAATATCAACATTCAAATGTCCAATGTTTTTCCTCTGCGTGTACTCGTTTGTTTTGTTAATTATAGCTAGCTTTCCATAGAAAAAGTGACTGCGAAACTTTGCCTGACGAATTCGCATAGCTGTTTCCATGATGTGCGAAATAATTTCGCAATTCTAGCGCATCCTGGTGATTTCATTTTGAATCGAGTAGCACTCGATGTGCCGTAAACGGAAGTAGACACTAGTGATTGCGCGATAGCGATTTCGTTGCGAATAAAATTCGCAAACGGAACTCAACCACGAAACTCAAACGAAACTGGACCAAACTCAAGTTTGGTCTAACTCATCTTGGCCGCCATGTTGCGAAATTCCAACATGGACTCCTAGTGGTTTTCGGGCCTGTGATTGGCTACCAACTGATTTTTTTTTTTTTTCGTTTCGTTTCTTTTCGCTTCGCTAATATGTTTATAGAAAGGCAGCTTATAGCTCAATTTTATAGTTTCCAATAATTGTTATATACATTTCTTTGGAAATTGACACGTCTGTTCTGATTTATATCTAAGATGTATGTTCCACAGATGAGCCTTTGACTTTGTGAGAAGCATTCATGTGTGAAAATTTCCAGTTATTGAAAAAAAAAAATCGATTGAAATTCAATGAATCCGACATATTAATACCAATTCTGGCTATAATTTGAATATATATATATATATATATATATATATATATAGGCCTATGTATACATACATATATTTAATAGTTAGAGTGAACCAATCAGGCACCAAACAACAAATTAGCAGCAGTAATAACTACCAGGACAATTCATTACATGTTTTTTGAAACCTGTGATAGGTTCAAATATGAGTGATATATTACATTTATGAATGAATTTGCAAAATTTTCAAGTTGTCCACTCATATAATATACAATACTGATTCAAATTACAGATATACACACCAAATCGATCATCATTTGTGATCGAATCAATCACGATAGAGAGTTTTCATGTAGGGCCCACACGCAACTCGAATGTGACCCGAGTGAAAGGGGAATGATTGAATGCTGATGATGGTTTAACCTCCCCAATAAGTGTCTACACATATACAGTGAGAAACAAAGGTTAATTTCAATCTCAAAGATTACTCTATACTAAGCTTTACTCAACTAAAACCGATATGTAGTAAGAAAGGCAACCGGATGTTTCATTGTTTCACAGTCTCGTGTAACCTTTGATTCTGTTTCAGTTCAACTGATTACACTTGGGTTGTTCCTTTCACTCATGTTTACACTTGTACTTGTGGAGCTAATACTGGAGCAGATTGCATATATTATACGACAATGATGATATTCACACAAAGGGGAATATATGGATATATATATATATATATATATATATATATATATATATATATATATATATATGTATATATATATAGAGAGAGAGAGAGAGAGAGAGAGAGAGAGAAGAAGAAGAAGAAGAGAGAGAGAGAGAGAAATAGATGTGTTCTTCAATGAGAACATTATTGGGAGTAACAGGTGGCAATTCAGTCTCACGCTTAAAATATCGTATGAATCCCAGCAAGAAATGATAAATATTAGGTTAACTATATATCATGTGATATATATATATATATATATATATATATATATATATATATATATATATATATATATATATATATATATATATATATGTATATATATCCATATAACAGGAGTGAGTTGGAAGGTGTATGATGTTGTATCAGAGTGAGTTGAAAATAGAGAAGAGAATCGAAGAAAAGTAGAAACTGAATATTAGTGGAATGAAATGATACATTAGAAGAATTGGTTGTTGAACAAAGAGAAAGGAGTAGCATTCCAGAAGGTGAAGAGTGTGGAGAGAAAGAGCCGAGAGGTATGTGGAATCGGCAGGCCCCAGCTTCTGATATGCCTGCCGTGGATCGCATGCTGACGAATATCTGGTCATATCATAGTGTTTGAATATCCAAGATTGTATATATATATATATATATATATATATATATATATATATATATATATATATATATATATATATATATATATATATGTATATGTATATTATATATATATTATATATGAATAATGAGTATTCATATATCCAATTTTTTTTTGCGAATATCGTAACTTGTGATCCTGTGGCGTTGAATCTGTTCGACCACGTGATGCTTCATATCTACTATATCCCACTAGCACTCTTACTACATTTGATGCTGTGTCCGTGTTCGATATCTTCATTTCACCCTCCTCAGGCCATTTCCTTATAAGCACATAATCCTATCTTTCTCTCTCTCTCTAGTTCTCTCCAACACACACACACCCACGCACGCATCTACCCTTCTCACTCCCACACACGTCGTTATACGAGAAAATCTACATCCTTTCTCAAGGGTCTCTTAGTTTGTTAGGTTAGAAGAAACTTCGCCTTGTTTTATATTGCTTTGTTTGCGTTACCAACCGCTAGAGGGCAGTGCACGCTGCTGAGGACTGTGAATTTCTTTCAAGAACATGGCGTATTCGTTTAAAATGTACAAAATAATAATCCTCATATCTCGCCTAAGAGGACTGTGTTTTGTATGAACGAGGTACTTGTGAGTCGAGACTGTTTCAGGGGTTCTTTTGTTCTAATATAGTGAAAAGAAAAATAACCAACTAGCCATACTTGTCTGTTGGGAAGAACAATAACTATAACACTGATATTAATAGGAAAACACATTAAGTGTACGTGTGATGAGCGAGTGGGGACACGAACACATTTCAACAATATTAAAACGAATAAATTATTAATTCGAAACCCACCAAATATAGAATGCAATCTTAGAGTTTATTGCTTTTTCGAAAGTATATTTTCACACTTTCGAGTTGGCAAAACTTAGAATAGCTGTCAAAATGAATTGATATAACGACAAATTATGTTAACTTTATTTTCGAAATGGCGTTATGACCAAACTCTCATTTCTCATCCATTGTAAAGTTGGATAAAAGGACTTGAAAGATCTCTCCTTTATGATTCAAATTCAACTGCATATAGGCCTATGTTGAAAATATAATTTGTGCATTTTATTCTCAAAATAGAAATATTACTCGTAACAATACCCATGATCATGATGCATACATACATATCCGAACCCATCAATTTATGTTACATCAACCAGTCAAAACGCAATCATTTCCTCTCCATTATCGTCTTCATCGATTTCATATAATTTGCATCAACATCTTTCAACTTCTTGATGGAAAATATATTGTTTTTTGAAATATATACCTAACCAATATTTACCATCGTTTCATTCTAATTATGTTCTGTTTATGTTGTATATTTGAATCTCCAGTTTCTTCATTGTGTGCCTTGCCCTAATCGAGGCATTAAACCAATATCTAGTATTCCCTCAGGCAAATAATTCACCATCTTCTTGTCCAAGGTATTCTCAATCTCAACTCTGTCACCATCATTATTCGATTGTTCGTAGAATAAATCCAACCTATCATATTCATAAATACACAGCTAAGAAAGTCAAAATTGAGTGACAAAAAAAAGTTCAAAACTTGGTGAGAAAAATGGTGAAGTTTTCTATGTATGGGTTTTAAAAAGGTATGCATGAACGGGGGAATTGTATCGATTTCATGTTGAAATGTGCATTTTTTTCAAAGGGTATTTTATGATACAATAATTAGCTCTCAGCAACATAATTAATGCTGATAACGATTAGTTTCCTTGGTTGCTGAAATTACAACACAGGAATACCATATGGCAGTTATGTGCTACTATCACCATGGTTACTCGTGATATTTGTTCTCAATATTTCCGAGAATAAAACCTGATTCATGGTAACACTGTTGTGCGATATTTTCCGTCTCGCAAACCATGCGAACCATTCAGTCCTGAATTTGACGAAACGTTTCTAACTGCATGCTTTACGAGACTTACCGGACAACGGTACGGAAAAAAATATTACACCGTTTTATTCACTAGGACACAAGCAGGTTTTAAGCTAACTGGACTTTGTAATACCAGTCATAATGCCACAACTATACCAACATATTATATCAGTTCCGACTGGCAGTTAACTGGTCATCGCCATAGTAACCCATGCTATTTGTTTTCACCAATATACAATGTGGTATAAAACTATTTGATGCTTGTAAAATCGGAATTCACATGTAGAATGCAGAATGTAGAATGCTCATAGCTAACTTTGATATTTTGTCCGGTATAACACTTCACTGTAGCTGATTATACCACTGATTCATAAACTCTACAGTGAACATAAGCTAGGCATTTCATTAGTGTCAGTAGAAATGTACTGGGGGATGATTACTGCCTCAGTTTTCTCATTATTGCTCAATATTCGAAATTATTATCATCATTTCATTATTATTATTTATTGCTCATTATTCGAATTGATCAACGTGATGATGATCCATTCGTTGATATCATGAAGCAGTAACAATATAGTCCAGAGAGATGTCAGATTCGTATCATTGCTTCTTGCGTCTCCACCAAATCATTTTACCAATACATTAAGATTAAAATCTATTTCAAGCATTTGAAATGTGCATTTGCATTTGATTGTGAGGTAGTATGTGAAAGCTGATTCCTGTTCACTTTCGTTGAAGAGATCACTGAAATGAATACCTGTTAGATCATAGATCATTCCTTCATACTTTGAATCTGAAATAGGAATCTAGATGCTAGATTCTTACTGTACTAGTCCTCTGAGAAGCAGTGAAGTTTTCACTAGATTATTGACACCATCACCGACTTTGGCGGCTTCTCACGCGAAATCATTCATGTGAATATTCACAATACTTCAGTAAATGATGGATATAGGCATGTTAATTTTTCACCTCAACATTGAGATATGAATCCATTCTGATCATTTGATTGTGATGTGGTTAATGCATGCTGGTTTCTCTTCACTGACATCCTTGAGATCAGTGAAGTTCTGCTGGATTATTTTCATCCCATCAATTTCATTAAGCTGTTATGAGAATCTAGATGAATGCTACTCCCATGTTACTGTTTCCAGATCATTTCTACCTCAACATTGTGTAATAAATCGAACACAAACATTCGATAGTGAGGTAGTGGATAGATGCTACATTTTCATTTTTGCTGTTCCAGAAGGCAGTGAAGATCTGCTGGATTATTCTCACACTGAATATTTAATAACGTAGTTATAAGAAACTGGACAAATGCAAGTTTCTTACTACTTCTCTTATAGATGGCAGTTGAATTTCGCTCGATTTTTTCTCACCTCATCATTGAGATTGTTATTCATAGTTTACATCCAAGATTTTTAGCAAATGGTGAACTCTAAGTACAGTACAAATTAAACAGTCATAAAAAACAATTCACTTATTTTTGGCCAGGAAATAAGTTGGGCAAGTTATTGAACGGCTTGGTGCCGGTATTACCAAAGTGAGAGTGGCTCTTACTGGTAGTTTGAAGTCGTTATCACCATGGTTGCACATACTATTTGTTTTCACTAACTCTCAGATAAATATTAACTAAGCTTGGTTATACCGCGGATCAGGCAATTGTCTTGGACCTAATCTTACGAACTGATAGTCAGTGGATTAGGAAAAACCATTATCGGATCAACTTGTTAGCACTAACGCTCACGTATGGTATTTCTGTACCTTTACTGATAGTTAGCGAATATAATTGATCAAGATTAGTAGAACTGGCTCTAATTGTCCCTAATTGCTCCAATATTGCCAATATCGCACTGATATAAACGACATCGATGAATAAGTTGTAAGGTCCGTTATTAAAAGACAGATAGGCTGGTATTCCTTGGGGACTATACAAACATTGCTCTGATCTTCAATTCAGCCAAATGTGAGATGATGATTCATGCTTCTTCAGTTACGATGGCTACATGAGCTTTGAGCCATGTAAAAATGAAATATTTCTTTCTCGCTCAGTTCTCTTGTTACAAAGCGTGTTGTAACACAAAGCTGGTTGAAAATGTCATCGGCCAAGGGTCTCAGTTGCTTCCTGGGGGGCTGGACTAGTAGAGGAAGGGAGGTACAGGAAAAAGGGGGGATCAACATCAATCTTCAAGTGAAACTTTCCGTTGTTTTTGATGTATTCAAAGTTAAACACCGCGGGTTGGGTGGGTGGGTGAGGTGGGGGTTCGCGTTACGTCCGACTTGACTTGAGACGACGAGAGAGACGAATCAATCCCCTTTCACCCCTCCCAACCACCCCCCACCCTCTCCGCCGGGCTACAAACTCTTATTCCAGGGGCAGGCAGAACTCATAGAGCAAGAAGTCTTACTTTTTGCTGTGTCTTCGTCAACAAGTCGTGCAAAGAGAGAATCAACACACAATTCAAAGAACAAAGATTTGTTTCATGTTGAGAATTAAGGCAGTGGATTAAAAAAGATTATTTGGGGTGTTTCGAAACTGTGAGTTTCAATACTGACTAATGTCCACTTCAAATAAACATACTATCATTATCATTTTCACACTGCGTGCTCACAGAGGTGTTTTAGGCCCATCACTCATATGTTGGTTTGTTTCACACTCTATACAATTCCGAATTGGACCATCTTCTTTTTTCTCGTACCACCTGTACTCTTTAGGTATCATCTCCCACACTGATTCAAAATATCAAAATTTCAATATGAATATATATATATATATATATATATATATATATATATATATATATATATATATATATATTTATGTGTATAGCCACCCTCGGTAGCTCGGTCAGCTGAGGCACCGCTTCAGAAACTGAAGTTACCTTTGGGCGTTGGTTCGAGTCCCGCATAAGGCATGGGTTTTTGTGAACGTCCTTTCACTTATCATCACTTCCTAATTTCATTATCATCCGCTCATTCGTAACCCCGTATGACCTAGCTGTTGGTGGGGTCATTAAGCAAAAAATAATAATATATATATATGTATATACATATATATATATATATATATATATATATATATATATATATATATATATATATATATATATATATATATATGTATGTATATATATATACCTATATATATATATATATATATATATATATATATATATATATATATATATATATATATATATATATATATATATGAATTGATACATTGATGATACAACTAGTGATGCGTATTTTTGTGGATCAATTGAGTCTATCAGAATGATGAGGTTATAATTGCGATTGTAGCTGAATAACGATTCATTGTTTAGCATGGTACAGGCTCACAATTTATTCTTTCATATATATATATATATATATATATATATATATATATATATTTATATATAGTGAACGGAGGAAGCGTGACTTGATAGTTTCAAAATCAATGTGTTCAACTTCCGAGTACATTTCATACAAGTATTTCGCTCATATTGAAACACATATGCTGCTTCTTTCTAGTTGAACAAATAAATTCGAGCCATTCATAAAGGTTCATATATGAGTATTTATTTTTTGAAAATATCAGCTGTTAGAATAGAAAATAGCTTGACACAAGAAATACGGGTTTGAATGCTCATTCTTGTGTACGTTCAAAAAACGAACTACAGAAAACATTCTATTTGAAAAGTTTCATGAAAATATTATTAAAGGAAAATTCTATAACATTTCCCTCTATGAGTTTCATTCTGAAAAAAATTCTCCATGTTTTCTGACGAATATCGACACTTCCAACCGTTACAATTCAGGCGAAGACGGAACCGATAATCGTACACGCCAACTACCATGACTCGCTTTTTCATTGCTTCCCACATAATTGAAAATATGATGAAATAAACGTATTTATTTCCTGGAAAACTGACGTGCTATTGTGCGTGAAGATAAAATATGCATTTTCCCTCACAAATAGGTGGTGACAAATTCATGATGAAAATTAACTGACTGGACATGGAAAAAATGAATCGAAGAACAATCTCATTGTATAATTGTCATTCAAATACTTTCATATTTTGCATTTTTCCATATAATATTTCCATTTTTTTTATACATGAACATTCATTTAATTCACTTCATCCTCATTTTTATCCCATTCTCAAAAGAAAATGAGCAAACATCTTTAATAAATCTTTGTTCCGATACCTTGATCATTCCATGATCTTTATCATTGCATTTCATCCCGTACAATTAATTTGTTTTTTGTTATCGTGTGTTTGTCTTCGTCATTCACGCGCTACTATGGCAACGGGAACAGCGGAGTTGTACTCGCAACAGGCATATGGAGCAGTCATCTTGATATTCCAAACACGAATCTCGGCTTAAGAGCAAAGTTGTATTCTGCCCAGAATGCGAAAGTAAAAATATTTACTTGCCTCTCTTCAATTTGTATTGCAAATGAGGCATACGATGAAACTGTTCCGATGAACCCGGTCTGGATGAATATGTGTGCCTTACTGAAATATGTGGCTGATGTTATTTGCACCACGCTGAAGACGATGACGGATAATTAGGTAGTAAAGGAGAACTCGCTCAGAGAAATGTATATTTTTTTGTTATTTATTGATGTATTAATGTTGAAAACATATTGGAAGAGAGGAAGTTGAAAATTCCGAGGAAATTTTGTAAAACCAGTTGAAAAATACGTTGAACCGTTACATACATCAAAACCAGTAGAGAGTTGGAATGAAAATCAAAATTGACACATCATTTGAGTACTATACCTTTTTCTATCGGATGAATTGAACTTCATCAGCATACAACCGTTTTGATACATATTAATAGTTTCTGTCACCTTGATTTACAACCAAAAATAGCGTGGCTTGTCCTGGTCTTGTATGCCACGCGCACATGATTGAGTTGTTCAATTTCAGTTCAGTCTGAAAACACATCGATACCATACACGAAGAAATATCAGAAAGTTATCATATTATATATGTAAGGCGATATACATGCTTTCCGACCATTTTCAGCCTCCACGAAAGCAAAAACAATCGTGGTGACTATTCAGATTAACGTATTATTATGAAATTGCTTCAAATTGTGTAGAAAAGTACATTCCAGAATATTGTCAATCTCTGATGAACATTCACAATATGTTTACGAGTATTTTTTCCCCAAGACTGTGGACACCTCAAGAGCGGGCAGGAGTTCGATACTAGCTCACTTGATCGCTTAATCAATCAAGTGCTGAGTTCAGAACGTGTTTACAATCAAAATTCAACATAGGTACGTGTGAACGTGGAATTTTCATTTGGTGATAATGGAATGGAAATCAATTTATTTTCATATTACAAAACTACGGTTATGAGAGTGCACCTCGCGTTAGCTTGCTTTCCTCGACTTCTGAGCTATGAAGAAAGGAGACCAACGAATTGAAACTAATCGTTCGCTCAGTCGATCACGTTTCTGACTCAATGAATGATTTTCATCGATATTTATTATTGATGTGAACCTAGAAATTTTCATGAGATCAGAATGAAACAGAAATCAATTTGATAGTTTGAAAAGTATACGATCGTGAGATTTCATATGGTGTGAGAGCTCACACATTTATCAGACGCCTGCGGTTTCTTAGTAACCGCCGGATAGAGAACGACGATACGCCGAACCGTTTTCGGAAATTAATTTTCCGAGCAAAGGTATCGGCCTTGGTGGCCAAAAAGTGTACTCATCAGCCAGTATATTATCTTGATGAAAAATATTAGACTCATTTTTCCATCGACAAAATATTTCATCGACAAATGCACACATATTATCGTCTTGAGTGAAGGACCACGATTCTGCGACTGTGGTTCAACATCTCGATTTCAGTTGGTATCATTCTGATCATTCATTTTTTCTCAATTTCAGTTGGCTAGGTTGGTAGTCTTGATGACACCATGGAATAAAGTGAAACCTCATTTCTTCATCCATGAGTACATGAATCATAATTCGTAATTCATGAATACATCATTCTTTATGAGTTATTTTTTTATTCATGATTGTCTTATTCTATGGTGACACGCTAATTGTGTCACATGAGGACTTGACTCAATTGAGGAAGACTTACTCGTTCATTTGTTTTTAGGATTAGTTTGTTTGTTTGTATAGTGGTGGTAACTCATTTTAGCTATACATACCTCATTCCAACCACATAGTTCATCGTTGGGAATACACATTTACATTGCAGCAATACAAATTGTTGCGAAAACAAACATTCAAATCACATTAATGAAGCTCAGCAACAAAACTTGTCTCAGCCACATTACTTATCTTACTCATAAATACCTCAACTCAGCTTTCATCTCAGCACATCTACCTTCTAATCTCAGGGGCACATTCTTCACAGCAACATAGTTATTTTCAGCGCAGTAACAAACCTCATCGCAGTATTATAACACATTTAACGCATATATAACTTGGTTCAGCCACATAACTTGACTCAGACGCATTTCTTAACTCAGCCAACTTTATCCCTCAGGACTTCAGGTACTGGTATCAATGTTTCAGTTGTAGTTGTTATACTCACCTAGCATGCAGTTGCCGTACCTCCTGACAGATGTCGGTAGAACGGTGTGGGATGCTGAAGGGCGAGAGGGGGGAGGAGGGGGAGGACGGCGTCGGTCGGTGGGAGGGGGGGGGGGGGCGGGAAGTGAAACCGGGTAAACGTGAGAGGCAGTAGAGAACCGACGTCGCTGCCAAAGAGACGCCCGCCCTCTCTGTCAGTTGCAGACGACGCTTGGCCGTCGTAACCACGTCAGTAATAACCGGTATTATCTAGCAGTTGATTGTAACCATTGACACCTTCGAAGAGAAAACCAAATAATTGATCAATTAATCGTATTAAAATCTTGATCGTATGAATATATATGTATTGAAAAAAAATATTTGATTTTACGTCGAAGTTTCGTTCGAATGAGAAATTAAAAATCACAGTTCAAATATATTAATGAGGTTGAAAAACTGATTTTGTTCATTCCCAAATAATTTTCAAGAATTGAACCATAGTCAAGTTCTCGTGTGCAGCTGAAAGTTGAAGTATTTTCATTGATCATATTCTTCACATGTAAAACATAATCGGAAGAGATTTTCCTTGTCAAATGTGAAGAATTCAGAAGGTCATGAAACAAATGGTTCCTTGAAAAAAAAAATATATATTCAAGTATTTTCTTCTCTTGTTTTCTATCAATAGTGTTGTGAACAATATTCTCACGTGTTGATTGGTTACTGTTGTCATCAGTTAGGTGGCAAGGAAATCTCGCAGGATTTTCCACGAGCGAGTGTGAAAGAGAGAGAGAGAATTGTCATTCGATTGTTGTATTGAATGTGAAACGATAC
Organism: Brachyptera risi; assembly: GCA_964007535.1. Taxonomy (NCBI): domain Eukaryota; kingdom Metazoa; phylum Arthropoda; class Insecta; order Plecoptera; family Taeniopterygidae; genus Brachyptera; species Brachyptera risi. The sequence goes on from OZ023337.1 coordinate 22,199,542, forward strand.
TGACTAAAAACACTCTAGAGGGTTGAATAAATCGCTGAAAATCTTTCCACATTCTGATCTGTACAACTCCAACTCGAAGTGTCGTTTAGTGTTGGACAGAAAGGGAAGAGAAAGTGTACAGTGGACTCTGGATTGCTCGTGTTAAAACTAAACTCGCTCTTTAGATATAATCAAACTGTATGAATATGAGATCAAGCGTTCTAAGAATAAGCGAAAATTAGTTGAATATTTCTACTATTTCATTGAAAAATCAAATATAATAAAAATTAAAACGAGAGGTAAAGTGACCAATTTTGAACGATTGAAATTTTCAAATATAAATAAGAACTCATCCGACATTTTTTCGTACTGATGAAAATAAATAAATCATGTGAAATAATATTATTATATATCATAAATGAACATTTTTGCATATATTATAGCAGCAGACAATTTAAAACTTGATCTCGATTAAATTTCACGAGATTTTCTCGAGAAACATTTTTTCAAATAAGGGGAACCGAAGTGGAAAATTAAAAATTAGCATCTCAGAAGTGATATAACAGTTGAAAACGAGCTAATTAAACTGTGGTGCTACGATATTATCCGAGTATTACCGAAGTGTCCCGATATGTCTGACATGGAGATCGTGAGCGGTGGTGGTGTGGTTGCGTCCAGGGGCGAAGACGAGGGGGTGGAGGGAGGAGTGGAAGATTACCTCCTCCACGCCACCCTTATGTCACGTGACCACCGAACAAGTGGTTGCTCATCGAATGCCAACAGTCAAACACTTCACTCGAGAGCGCAAGGTAAACACTATGAGAATAATAATAATAATGATAATAATAATAAAAGTAAATGATCATGTTTCCACCACCCATATATACTGAACTTGCACACTTATCTTGAACGAAACCACTGAGTTTGCTCTTTATAATTTCACTGGCGAACGCCGAAAATGATTAAACACAAGTAGACAAACAAACACGAGCCATAATTTGAGGTTGCTTATACTTCAGTTGCATACTTCCGTCAGTTGAGAGAGTTTGGACTTCGTAACACATCCTAAATATCACCGGCTTTGTTTCGCCGTCAACTCCCCATCACACATGGACTCAACTATCTTCAACTTAACCACTGAAATAGCTGTTGAGAATTTCACCAGGTGAAACTTCAGCATATTACTGAACTCAAATAAACAAATGAATAATTGTGATTGAATTATGTAATCAAATCAAATTGTAAACGACAAAACAGAACACAAAGGTTATAGATCCTTCAGTTACAAGTTTCAACAATTTAATTACTTCACATTTCCACCCAATTGTTATTCAAATTTCGAGATGACTGCAATTGGGATTCTCTACTTGAGTCACTGCCGTCTATATGATGATAACATTGGCGATTGTACTCCAACGTAATTCCTAGAGAATATGTTTTATATTGTGCTACGTTACAGTTTGAATTATGGGTAACCTTTGTCGGACCTGTTGTTATAGGATAGCTATCAGTGCGATAATTATTATCGAAGATCACAGCAAAAAAAAAGGGTTTCCACTCTCAATTTGTTCCTGTCTTTTGACACCATTCTATCTTCTATAACACCTTTTTTATCCATCCTGACTTGGTTTTCCGTGGTTTCCCATAGTCCTCGAAGCAAATGCTTGGATGAAGTACTAATTGGCCACGACCTTCAATTATTAGTAGAGTGATAGGCCTGATTATAACATTATAGGTCCATCACTCATTTTTTTTCTCCGTTCATTTTGTGTAATGGTAAACTTCACATCTGCTTGTAAGAGACTTACTTCAAAGTGGAAGATATCAACATTCGTGTGTTTTGTGTCCGTAATACAAATCTCAGGAACAGTCATAATGTGTTCCGGACATTCGAAAACTGAAAGATCGCCCTTGTGGTGCCCCGTCCAAACGATCCCATCTTTCATCCATAGCCTTAATTGGGAAACAATGATTTTGTATAAAGTTTCGATGTTATTGAAAAAAAAAATCTTATGACCAATCTTAAGCCAGCATTCACCTAACCATTAAGCGTATCACGCCACCGTTTCGATACGTATTACTGCCGTGAAAATTTTCTCTATATACTCCAACCTTTGTCGGCCAAAATACTATTTCATTGATCGCCAATCAAGGTATCTAGAGTTGCATAGATCTGGGAAGCCGATTAATAAACCACACCTATCCCCAGACGTTAATTGTATCTAAATTGAGATACAAGATGGCGGACAAATTTGAGAACGGGATACGGTGTCCTGACGTGGTAGAGGGCTGCGCTCGCCACAAGGATAACTGAGAGACCTTGCAATAGTTAACCACCATCCTGAAATTATGAGAATTGACTATGACAAATGATATAAGAACAGAATAATGACAACTAGGAATTCAACCCTCTATACTACACGAATTGCATTCAAATGCCTGGATGGTGATCGCGTAATTCGGCATACATAATAACTCATGTTCGAGATTAGTTTGGTGTTTTAATTTGCACAGATGAAAGGGTCCCATCCAATTATTTTCAAGACCGAACACCATTTGGACCTAAATACAATAGATTCAATTTGAAAAAAACGTCATCAGATTTGGTCGTCGGACATACAACTCGTTAGTGAGGTCAAAAACTAACGAGACACAATTCACTCAAAAAGACTCAATTGGAGATAAGTTTGATGAACGACACGGGAGCTGTGTCTACAGATCAACAGATGCCAACAGGCCACTTGGCTCAGTAAGTAGAGCAGTGAGATCAAACTGAGAAGTCCAGGGTTCAAGTTTCAGGGTGGTCACATTTTTATTATTTGACAAAAATGTTCATATATTTTATTTATTCATTTATGGGGCTTATAGATACGATGATGAATCACAACTCTTCACAGTATCGCTCACTAGGTTTAGATTATTCTATAATATCTTTTAAAATTCAAGGTTGATGAGAAAAAAAACTAATTTGGTGAGATCATAAAAGGGCAATAATAATAAGTAAATATGGGTTTAGTGCGAACTAATAATGATTTCCTGATAAAATGCATCTCATAGGTAATGATCCGGGTTCACAGTGACAGGAATGTGAGAGAAGAATACAGTTTGGTGGATAGGGTCGGGCATTGTAAGGACAAGAGGGAGTCATATTGGAAAAACAAAGGGGAAAGTCAGTATCAAGGATGTGGTTCTCAAGGATGAATTTTAATTTGCTTTCATAACTTGCAGTGACTTCAACTGAAAGGTTGTTATTTGTCTGATAGCCATAGTGGTTCAAGCTTATATAATATATGTATATATATATATATATATATATATATATATATATATATATATATATATATATATATATATATATATAGATAGATATGTTGAGTGGTCAATATTTAAGTATGAACGCTATCATGTGAAATTGGATTCGAGCATGATCGAACACACCCGAACGCGTCCAAGCAGTTGGCACCCGACCGGCTCGTAACAATAACGTGTCGGCCATCCTGTCGTATTAAACTATTAACAGATTCAGAGTGCGCTCATTCAGAGCAACCGATCATATTTCACTCAGTCCATGTTTATTTGTTTTGCATGTTTGGAGTAGCTTTGAATAAGTTTATTCCTTTATTTTAACGGTGTTTAACGCCTCACCAGCAGTTGGATTTCATGAGGATAAGAGTTATCGGAGGATAATGAAACTATCAAGTGATGATGGGTGAAAAGGCCGTTTACGAATATGCATAGCTAAAATTGGATGTGAACCCGTACCCTTCCGGTTTTATATTACAAAGCAGTTTCTCAAATATCTGCCAAACGAACTATCACAATTGAGTTAATAATAACACTAATATTCAATCATCCATTGGATGGATCATAAACCTATTTTCCTCACATTCCATTTCAAACAATACATATATGACAATAAAAATCAACCTGAGTACGGAAGTATAATACGAAGAAATATATCGAAATGAGTATCGGTATATCGAAGTATTTTATAACAACATATGAAATGACTGCTTCAATGAAACTGAAGTATACCGACAATATGATCACACCGACTTGATTGGAATAAACAAAAACTATACAATGGAATGAATTTTCAGATCGATTGAAACGAAGTGAGTGAATTTCGTTCCCCCATTTCATAACCGAAATCATAAGCAATCTCGGATTCTCTGCGTATTTCTGTTCTTGCTACTTATGTTATTGAAAACAATCAAAAATGAATATTTAACCTCATTTTAGACAGCATCGATTATTTACCAACACGCTCTATTCTAGTTTGGGATTCAGAACCATTATACCGCCCCACCCGGCAAGAAGATCCTAATCACATTTTACACTTTTTTCAGTCAGAGGCATTTATATTCAAAAGATAACGTTATTCCATAGTTCACCGGGCAAGTCCCTATATATGTGGACTACAAATGGACAAAATCAGATATCAAGTTTGCCCCATCTAAATGAAAACTTGCTTTTCCAGAGATAAAAGACGCCAACTAATATTCACCAAGGACGAAAACACCAGATGGGGTGTTAATCCTTAGTAAATATACATAGAGTAATGTATTATGTACAATGTACATAGAACGCTCTTGCTTTGTGTTCACATTTTTTATTGCATACACTCCTGACTATGATCCACTACCATTATAAATAATACCCTAACTGCAATAAAAATGAACATTTTAATTGTGAATTCTGTTAGTGCAATAATGAAATACTCTTTGATCATGGTATGATAAATACATCTGTGGAAGGAATCCATACTAAAGAACCAGAGCAGCATTTCACTTTTCTAAATTTGTTCAAATATCTAGGGATGCTTTTCGATAGTTAGGGTTTCCTTGCCAAGTAAGGCAACATACTTCTCACCTCAACTACATTTCCTCATCAATAACACCAAGATATTATAACTATTTAGGCAGTGATATCAAAGATATCGTATATAACTTATTTTTTCGAGATGAAAAGAGTATTGGAATGTGTCAAACGTATCAAGAGATCAATCAAATATGAAGTTTGGTTGATTATAAGTTTGGTGACCATCAAAGAGCAACCAATAGTCAACTTTCGTGTATCACCTAAGCTCTGGATTATAGCTATATGGTTACGCAACGCATACCCATTCATAACGCAAACTCTTTCTAGAGCTAAGAAACATGAGGGTAAACTGTTAGCTCTTTCTTTTTCAGTTTTACATGGTGATTGACTAAGTTCAAATTACATTGTGAATCGTACCATTGTGACGTTTTTTTGATCAAGTAGCATACAGTATTTTCCTATTTTTGAGAGTTATATATCATGAGATACTATGTAGTGAGAAGAAATGCTGCGCCAGAAAATCACGTGCATATTTATATTTATTTCACTTTATGTTTTCAAGCATTAAAAAATTGAAAAGTATACAATTTCAAGTAAACGTTAAATGCAGAGTGCAATATTTGAGAGAGTGGTGTAATTTGTGGAGCAGTATTAGTGATGTTTTGGTTTTCAGTTTTCATCTGATTACACAACTCTAGAACAGTGTTTCTTATCCATCGGTGCGATAGCTATGATCCAACTGAGCTTATTAGTTATATTTCAGAATGCGTATCCATGTTTTACTTCATTCAGTCTATTTGAGTCTGTGTATCTAGTCTTAGTCTATTCAAGGCTTAGTCTCTTAGTTTTTAGTATCTGTTTTAATAGTATCCTGGTTATTTTTTTCAGTATCTCAATTTTTAGTTGTTAATCTCTGTAGTATAGGCCTATATATAGCTGGTTACACAGCTCTAGAACGCTGTTGTCTATTCATCGGTACCGATAGCTCCAAGCCCAAACTGACCTTCTTAATTATATTTCAAAATGCGTATTCAAGCGCGGCGCCTCCCAATTAGGCAACATAAATTATATTTCCTCTTGAACAACTATATCATATGGGTAATCTCTACTAATTCTATATAACGATGCCTTTGTCTCACACACATTCCACGATACAGATGCTTCAACTGAGGGAAACCACAATAACTATTATACAGAATGAAACTGACCAAGCTGGAAAATTTCCCGACATCCCAACTGAAATTTTCACCACGTTATAATCACCAATCTATCAGGTCAGTAAAAGAAAAATGATATGAGTTATCTGCGCTTCGTAGTTCGTTGTGTATATTTCTTTGACCTAATTCAAATTGTTAACCTAATTCAAACTGATTAAGAACATACAAACCCTAATCACTCAGAACTTATTTATTACTCCCACCAATCTTTATAGCAGACCGTATGTAAAGGCTTGAATGAATGTAACAGATTGTTCGAAAGACCGTCTAAAAATATAAAATCATTTAATCATTCTCCCCCAAAACTAACGTCACCTATCATCTTATGAGGTCAGTTACCGCGAACTCAAGATTAAAACGGTTAAATATATCAGTCGGAGAATGCTAATTAATAATCACAACTAATGTATAAAACACTCATTATTACTTATGCTATATGCATGGACTCAGATAAATGTTCCAGATAGTTGAAACATCTAAAAATATACACTCATTCTCCCCTAAACCAGAATACCATCCAACTAAATCTTAGGTCAGTTACTGCGTGATCGAAATAGAAATGGCAACGATTAATTAAATACATCATGAAGAGACTGTTGATTATTATAACCATCCACGACGACAGAAATGCATGTAATAGATTGGCTCTGACTCACGTAGTGTGATTTGCGACACTGGTTGCATCAAAGCGACACTGCTGTTAGCTTACTACCAACAGCTGCATTGAACGTTCTTGGCGCTGTTAAATGCATTTCGGTTATATTTAACAGTCAGTTACTTTGGCAGCTTTGAGATCGATGTTGATGATTTGATGAGCGAACGAAGTTTATTAGTAGACCTCAATAGAAATATGTGGGAACATTCAGAGGGCATTGAGAACGGATTTTAGGATACATTTGTTTGATGTCTTTACCTTTCTTTAATTTTTTCTCTTCAATTTACTTGGCAGTTAACCATCTGTCCACTAGGGGTACATGAAGCAGATCTTGCTATACCTATGAATATAACTATTTATGTTCATGTAGTTAGATCATGGAGTTGTATTGTTTTGGAGGTATAACTCTGTGTTAAAAGCTCAACCCACTTGATCACTTCAAATAGTGGGTAACTGCGGCCATGTTCACTGCTCAAACTGATTGTTGTCAGGTGTGGGCCTACAGAAATGTATTTTATATTCAATGACTGAAATCAAGGCCTTCTATGTCATTATTCGAGTATCTAGCTTCTCTATCTAATATGTAAAGATAAAGAAGACCTTGCTAAATCACCAACGTGGGAGTAGCTCCAACTGGCAGTTGAATTAAGAAAATGGTCGCCGTTTGGAAGTAACCGGAAGTATGGGGCTCGTCACTGAGTTTGACCATCTAGGCCTAGCATCTCTAAGTTGGACCTCCATAACAATACAACCCCATGGTTAGATAGTAACAAAGACATTGGATAGTAAGGTCTTTGAGAATATTTCATATGAGTCAAGGTGTGTAGAGTTTCCGATTACACTTCATATAGATGTTTCGCTCATCTTACAAAGTATATGCCTTGTTTGCCTAGTCAAAGAATAATCGGAGATTACTCGGAAGAAGCATACACAACAAATATAGATTGCCTCACGAAATTGAGAATGGAATCGTGTCACGTGACGCCCGTACATCATAATGCAGCTGAGATTGCTCGAAAAAAACTCGCACAACAGATTGTGATTAGTACCATTTTTTGATACAAAAGATGATTGACTGTCTGTCATTTCAACAAAATTCAGTAACGAAATTGTGCGTTCATTTCATTCATCATCATGTAGAATTGCTGTTCTGATTCGAAATTGTATTCACAGAGCTATATTTTAAAATTACATACTATATTTTAAGAATAAAACAATATTCTTCCATCAAGAACAAAAACGTGTACAATCTATCATAATATGAGCACACTTTCTTCTTTCTCAACTTTATACTTTCCCAAACATTCCAATTCTTCAATATATTCCAATTTTCTAGTATTTTAATATTCAAGCAGTATTCAGTCACGATTCCAAATGACATGTATGCAATGGAAGCTATTTCAAATCATATTTATGAATCGTTCTAGAGAATAATCTCCATCATAAATACTGTTTTGGAATAGGAATATTGCATGTACACAAACTAGCAATCATTCACACAGAAGATGTGTGATGACACGCAATCACACAATATGAGCCCACGCATGACTGAATCAGAAGAAGAAAACGCACAAGAAGAAAGAATAAGGTCCATCCGTTCAACTCGGACAGTTGAGGAAGGCACTGCTTCAAAATATGAAACCAGACGGCAGTGGTTTCAGATTTCGATATATTTAAAAAATATATATTATGTATATACATATATATATGTATATATATATATATATATATATATATATATATATATATATATATATATATATATATATATATATATATATATATATATATATATATTTATATATTTATGAACTGGTTGATATCCGAATGAATTTCCACCGGATGAAATTGCAATAAACATTCATTGACTAGCTTGAAATATTCTATATACCAGAAAATTAAACGATGTTTTTGGTACACTTCGTAAACTATGATAGCTAGGCTATATACACACACTTGGACAACAGCTGAAGAATGATTGAAAACATATATATTTTTTTCTGTCAGTTTGTAGTATTGAAAGTATTGAGTCCGTTGAAAAATTTTCAACGAAGAGCAAACATTGTATGTATTTTCCATTGTTTTCTGTTAGTGCAAAGAGAGACAGCGTATATAATCTTCAGGTTGATCTGCTTTATTTCATGTAATCAATGTCTCCAGTTTAATTTCTTCAACTTTTCAGCCTGGAAAACGTATCCGTGATGAAGACTTCTAGAAAGCTTCATAAAATAAAATACATATTCAACATCAAATCCTTATATATGTATGAATGAAACCGGATTTGTGATAGCAATCTAGGTAACTCGATGTGCAGTAATCCCCAAACTAGACATCTCTCAACGCACTAATCTAAGAAAATAGGCAACTAGCATTACAGTAATCTCATTTCTGTTTTCAATTCTGTTCAACGTTTTACAGAATCTTGAGAGGATTTCAGATTGAACTGTTCGTGAGTTTGTAGATTAGTTTTGTGCGATTAACAAAACACGCCCAAAACACAACTAAGTTTATTACTCCTTAAGACGCCTCCCGTTTTAACTTCAGTGCCAACTAGAGAGAGACGTGAGAGAGAGAGAAAAAGAGAGAGAGAGAGAGAGAGAAAGAGAGAGAGATAGAGCGAGAGAGGAAACACAAACTAATGACTTTTTCCAAATTGGATAACTCTTACAGAAATGGAAAGCAAGTTTTCATTTGATTGACAGTGTGTGTGAAGTTATGCGAAAAGTCGATAAAACAGTTCATCGTCTCTAGCTATGCTATTTTATTCACTCTGATACAAACTGTGTAAGTCATAGCCACTGAAATTAACAAATAATTTCTCAATTTTATAATAAACTTGCATTCATGAAAGGAGATATGAGTATACCAAACTCTTCTATAGTTTTAGAGCTGAGGTGTATTTAGAGTCCATGATGTTTTTTCAGGACAAAATTTGTGATGAAAACACAACTACATCTTTCAGTAACGTTGAATCTCAAATGTTGAAGCCATATCATGCAATTTTATCGACATTTTCACAAACATTCACTTTTTAGTGAATGACTCTTTTGTGAATACAAGTGGAGTGAAACTACTAGTTTTCTATCAATTCAGAAACATATCCTTATTTGTGAACAATTCTTCTTCGAAAGTGGCCTCTGCATTGAGGCCGCAGGCGCTCGTATTTCACGCCGCAAACTCTCACGGCCGTAATTTTTGAGATATCAATATGATTGTTTTTGCGTTCTGTTGATAATTTAAAGAGGGAGGTTATCGCTATTACAGAATTTTGAACAACGAATTTGTAATTTTTCAAATTCTTCAAATGGAAAATGAAAAAATTTCTAGTTTACGGAAACCTAGATATATATTTTTGAATACCGAAAAATAATATGGACTGTGAAATATATCGAAAGTGTGAGTAAGGGAATTAACGGCGTTCACGAGAATATGAGTTCGGCGGGCTAGTCTATGGGCTGCGCCTAGCACACGATGCATGTTAAACTCGAGTCTGAAGCGAGCGAACAACGAGCGCGTGTAGCGCGCCTGCGGCCTCTTAACTCCAAGCTCTGAGTTTAGTTGCGTTTCTGAGAAAACTCCAATTTCAGTAATTAATTGAATAGAAATAACTCTGGGATGTTTCAGCCTAGATATTGATGCGAATTCAATGAAATATGAATGCCTTGACTTTCAGAATTGAAAATGTGTAAAATTCTGAATTCTCTGTGTCTTTTCTATCTTCAAAATGCTATTACAAAAATCATAAATGTATTATTACTCGCATAATAACACATACCCACATTTCTTATTTTCATTTAAACACATTCTCACGTTTCAAAACCAAGACAGCTCAGCTGTATTTCACAGTAATCTCCACTTTTATATTGAAAAATGCTGAACCATATATAATTCCAGAATAGAAGTTCACAAAACTGTGAAACCAGAATTCCTGATGTTAAGAAGTCAAATACCATCGCCGCTTCAATTGGTATATAATTAACATGAACGCGAGAGAAAATGTTATACTTGAACCCTTATTATATGTGAGTGAGTACGTACATGCTTATCATCCATTATGACATGATTATTTCATAATTGATTGTAATTAAATTAGGATTTATAATCCAAACTGATAATTTCATACCTCATCAAACATTCTGATTGCTTTTCGAGCGTTCGACTAGTCTTTGGAGTCAATGTAATTTTGAGAATGAGCATATTTTCATAAGTTTATTCAATCCATGAAAACGATTTTCTTAAGAGTGCACTTCAGCATGGATCTTTTCATTGAGAATATCAAAATATCTTACTTTGTTTCAACAAAATAATTTCTCGCTTGGTATACGCTGTTCAACTTTATTTCATATCCAGCCACATTTCAGAAAATGCCAAAACATTTAAAAGTTCTTGGGCTTGTCGATTTTTGAACACATAATATTCCGCATATTCTGCATAATTTTCTGCATTCCCACTCTATTTGGAATATGATACTTCAAAATATCTCATGCATAATATCTCCTGAAATATGACATTTCTTTTTTCAATCTCCAACTGATTGTGCGTATAGAATTCGATTGAGATGGATATCATCAGTATGTTTCTCACAACTTTTGAATATTATGAGTTTACAAAATTTTGATGATATGGAAAACAGAGAGATCTTCCGGAGATTGATAAAAATGATTCATTGATCAATGACTAAATGACGTAAATGTTATTACTTCAACAGGTATACACCTGAATATGATGATATATACGGAGGGATAGTGGTATATCTAGGCATACATTCCAGAATTCGAATTGGGAGTTTCGATACTTATTCATCCTTGGGTTAAGGGGGGACTCAGGTGAAAATCCCATCTTTGTCAATATCATATTGCATATGAATTTGTCACTTCAGATTTGGCACATATATACCTGTAATGCTAAAACTAGGGAAAAAAATCAACATCTTGGTAATAAATATTCGGTATTTAGAATTTTCTAGCAGCAAAATTTTATTTTTGTTTTTCTCATACAATTTTTCATTTTTCGAATTTTTTTCTCATGAAAATGTTGCTGAAGTATTGAATTTTGGTTGTTTATATTGGTTTTCTGATATTCTCTTTATATTTCAAGATATGATTTTATTTACCATGTTTTTTTCGAATCAAATTTTATATAAAATATATTTAGTATATATTTTTTATCTACGTTGATGGATAAGATATCGAAAAAGTCATGTGTACAACCCCGGATAAACTAACAATGAACATTCACAAAAAAAATCAGCACAATATAACAATTTTTATTGGCGTAGCCCAAAAAACCAATTCTTGTTTTGTGAAAAAAAGTATTGCAGTAAATGCCATATCAAGATTGACAATGTGAATTGCTATATTGAAACAAGCAGACGGCTCAATTCAGTGACACTGAGACATTTATTTCAGGTATGATTATTGATATTTTCCAATATTTTGAAACATACTACTCAAGTAAACATCCAAACCAATGACAATGAAAAAAAAAACGAAAAATGTAAAAAAAATGAAAATTTCACCTGAGTCCCCTCTTGAGAGATGTATGTTACTTTGTTATTAGAATTTTAATATATCTCAACGATCACCAGTTATAGGTAAAATATCGATATTTTGGTGAGTCAACTCCTTAGTCGTCTTAAGATTGGCAACAGGATTGCTTTGTATCACGTGGTATTCAACAGCTGTTGCTGACGTCATATACCGATTAGTTTAAACTCAGCTCTATAGATATTATAGAAGCAAATTGGAAATCTACAAGAAATATCTTTTTTTTAATAACGTTCTGCCATTAGCATAGAAGAGTGGGTTGGAAATTTACGACCAAGAAATGAAAAGTTTGAGAATTCTGATAAACTTGGCTTTAATATTTCGAAGAGTTCAAACTTGAATCTTAAGTTGTACAGTCATGTTGGATAATCTACATGGTCATTAACATAGTTCATAATTTGTAATATGTTTTTTAATATGAACTATTAAACAAGCGCAACGATATTATATTCACTGCATTTTGAGAAAACCCGTCATTCGTATGATAATAATTGTTCTTGATTATAATTTCAAGGAGTGGAATTGATTATTACCAGAGTTTACTCATAAAACTCCATCTGATTGCTGAGAGGAATTGAATGATGGTTCATTTTTTAGAGTGATCATTTGAAAAATAACGTAGTCGAGTTTAAACAGAAATAATTGTCATATTCAATGAGTTATACTCAGCTAATCTGATTGACACATTTTATTTTCACATCTTTCTTCTTGTCTCTATTGACGAAAATTTGTCCTCATCTTTCTCAATCCCTCTCTCTACCGCATCTCTCTCTCTCTCTCTCTCTCTCTCTCTCTCTCTTTAACATCAACCAACTCACCTCTCCTCTCACTTCACCTCTCTAATTGGCAGCACTGTGTTTAGGAAGGAAATGTATCGTAAACTTCATCCTTCATTTCATTTCACGTTCGACATTAACGAATACAATAAAACATGCTCTCATCAAGTGTTAAAAGTGTTGGAAATACAAATACTCACGCTCTTTGTCCGATAAATTATAATCAAATGTTTGTACGACTCTCAACGAATCAAATTGGACGATAACTTTTCAACAATTAAACATTTTAATGAAGAGATCTGAAGTCTAGAGGCTGGAAGGGATAAGGTTGTGAATGTAGAAATATCGAGAGAGAAGTTAAAAGTCTGGCTGCTTTTTAAGTATCTTCAGACCACCCAAAGCACGAACGTTGATAAGCACGCGTCGTTTTGAAACAATTTCATTCTCTTAATGAAAACTATCAATTATTTTAAATTGACTTCATGGGATAATTAACTGGAAAAATTTAAAGCTAATCCTCGAGTTTGAGGAACATTGTGATCATTATTGGATATAACCTTCGTATTATTTGAATTATGCATGTGAACGTGTACAAATCATCTATTGTCCATACTGGAAAAAGAAGACGGTGTAGAAGAAAACTCTACCGGAGATGTAGCGGATAGAGAATGTGAGACAAGGCTCGGTGAAATGGCAAAAATCGAGTCGTTGGAGTTCCGCCTCAAAAGTTGAAGAAATTCACCCTCTGGCCTGATATAATTTGGTTAATGGGCGAGATTTCAAAAATCATACTTGAGTAATTGACCTTGCTGAAAGTAAGGAATGTATATATATATATATATATATATATATATATATATATATATATATATATATATATTTATTCAAAACTCGAAATACAAGAGTGAAAGTGTATGAGACTTCTATACTGTTTGTTTATTATGAGCAAACAACGCATGCGCAGTGCATTGAATATATAATTTCAGACCTCGTCCTGTTTTAACTTCACAATCAAATCGTTCGACCAGATTTCAGATGAGCTTTCATTAGGCAATATCGCCAATATTCCGAAAAAGTTGGCATAAATACGCTTGATTGGTTATAGTTATTGTTGCAAGAGAATGAGAACACTTCAGCGAAGTTACGTTATGTTTCCAGTCATCATGTTTCGACAAGAATTGTACATGAATATAATTCAAAAGTTGAAGACTGATAGTGCGAGAACAAGTTTTTTTGTAATTCGGTCACGTTCGAGAAATTATCTCTATCGATAATGTGCACAACTATGAACATACAACATATGAGTTATGAGTTGACCGAGATAGTTATACAGCCTACAGGAAAACTATACACACCTTGAAATATTGAATATATATACAAGAATTCAGGTTGAATCTGTCAAGTCCACAAAGCCGTTAATTAACGTCTGCAGGATACTGAATAAAGAATGACTAATATTTCAAGTTATTTGGTGAAAATGTATTGATCAAATAAGTGAAGAAACGAAGTATATATGCGTTGAGAGATGAGATTGGAGACATGAAAATGTAGATTGAGGAATATTCTGTCAGCTCACTCGACATCTACAGCCCTTAAATTATCCATGAAGAAATAAAAAAAACTCCAGCTTCCACTTGTTTGAATTCATATTGCGATCTGTTGAATGTTTAAAATGAGACACTCGCAACTTTTCGAATAAATCCAGTAATATGTATGATTTCGATGCTTTTCTTCGTAATTTCTTTTCCGATCTTTGTGAAAATCACTGAAAATATGTACCTTATGATAGTTGTTTTCATTCAATGGGAAGTTTCAAAATTATTGAAAAACTTTTTTTCTCGTATTATTGAAGTATTTTCTTTCCAGGCCAATCTCACGAGAATTTTCTAATATTTCCGATCTTCTTCTGAGAAAATCGTCTGAACGATTTCACCGGAAATTGATATCAGTCTATTCTAGTATAAGACATCAATGTGCAGAGAAAGTTTCCAGCCTTATTGTTTTCATATATATATTTTTTTGATATTTATGCCGCGTACAGGAGTCGTTCCGAACGATCCAGCCCCAAACTCAGAGTTTCATGTTGATCTGACAAACGGTACGACCTGTGTGAAATGCGTACACAAAAAAACAGTCAAAGCTCCATAAAAGTGAGATAGAAGTCTTGCTATTACTCATCCAATCAATAACAGTAAAGAAACTCATAACTAACGATAACATCTTCCCACATTATCTTTTTCCACAAGCACCAATAACTGTGACTGTGATCGCTGACTCGTATATTCATTGCCTCAGAGCATTGTTCTCGTTGCACTCTAAAATTAATTAACTACTAGTGTATGTTCTATACACGGGAATAACGGAACCGTGATGGAGAGTACGTTCATCTCCAGTTGCGGAAATAACTTCAGACGTACTTTGCAATGTGGTTCTCGATAACGAGCAATCATGACAAGGCAATCATGAACCAAATATTGGAATTTCGACCTCGTCGACCTAGAATGCATCGTATTATTCTCATTTCAACATGAACCTCATTAGATGCCAGCACAACAATGAGGTTAATGATACTTATCACAACGAGAACTAATTTCATTACAATTAATTTTTCTAGAGTATCTCGAGTATTTTCTTATTATTCATTTAGACTATATGAATACGTAGCTCACACATCTGTGAAATATTCACGGTGAAATCTTTCACTGTAAATAGAAAAGTCCTTGAGGAACTGTTCAAATTATTTTCTAATAAGTCCTCTATTGTTATGATAATAACAACATGTTATGATAATAATGATGATAATAATGATAATAATGATTCTTATTTCCTAGTTTGATTATATGTTTACAATAACGAGCATCGTCAGATCATGTTGAAATATGAAATAAATGTATACAGAAGATATAAATATGGTGAAATATCACTCTTGATATCAACAAGGCCTACAAACAATCACACACTCACACTCGAAATGACATAATACCATAGATTCAGACACATATTTCATTACATTTGAGAAGTCAATCATATTGGAATTTCATTCTTCATCTGTCAGAAAATTATTGACAGAATAGAAACATTCTTGTATTAAATATGGTTTGAGGGCTGGCTCAAATGACCCTACAATTGAGCTAGAGGCTATTGACTATGAAGAGTGACCATGCATTGACTTGGAGGAACTATATCACCACCGCATTCACTCCACATCAGGTTATGTGTTGGATACATAATAGATTTTAAATTCATCGAATTTTGAATCGAGTATTAGCTTTCAGTCTGAACGATAACTTGAGAATGGAAACGCGTAATTGGCAAAACGAGGACGCCGTAGACCCCATAACCACTTTCTTCCATATGATGGTGTAGTCCTCACAACATATCAAATTAGAAATGTTGTCAGGGAAGATTATTTTCAGCAGTCATTCAGATGATAATTCAGCCATGTTTCTACAAATATTTTCAAATTTTCAATAATCATTCTTTCAAAATTCTGACGTACAACTGACCTGAAAAAAGTCATATCTACCTGAGAGATTCCAAGTTGGAGGATGGATAATGCGTAGAAAAGTTCCATGTGACCTGTTCCATGTTCCCATTGCTCTGTGACCTGTGGACATGAACAAGAACAAGAAGAAAATAACGAGCAAGACCCGCTTTGGATAGTGTATTTATATTCTCCATCGTGCATCCTGTTAGGGTTTTAGAAACGCTCTCTAACGATAACTAGAATCCTTTGGTGTGAGGGAATGACGAATGAGAAGATAAGAACAAGGACTATTTCATTATATGTGCTTTTAACAGTGTGAATACGACAGTTGCTGTTTTTAACGATTGAGGGAAACCACAAAAAAAAATACAAGGAATGTCTACCATTGCGGGAATCTAGCCTCAGTCCTCAGAATTAGTCTTGCCAGCAACTGATCGACGGATGATCTCAGTAGTTTCAAGGATAAGAAACTCTTACGAGTATAATAATCGATAAGTACATGTATAAATACAAATACAAGTACAAATAACATATGAGTACAAATACATGTATTTGTATTTTAATATTCCTCATTAATCTATATTCAATCAACTTCAATGTATTTATTCATCATTTCTGTGAACATGTTCCATTACTTTTCGGTATGAAAAATAGGATGAAAATATATATTAAATTTATTTGTGATGAGATTTGAACTTTATCGAGAGAATTCTGGAGAAGCTTAGCTCTACTTATATCCTGGCAAAAAGGTCGTCCACCGGATAAATAATTGCTTCAACTTCGGCAACTATATAGATTTGCTGTAACTTTATGAAAATGGAAATTTCAAAAGATAAGAAGATTTCAAGAGAAGCTTTTTTATATCACAAACTTGGTTTTCGCTGATAAATTAGAATACCCCGGGGGTACTTGAGTGATACAGGTATATACCGGATATATTTGTATTTGTTATGTTGGTGGACGACCTTTTTCTCTCATGTATAATGAAGCCGCCATACTGACTCGTTCAGATAAGGCTCGGCTTCAAGAAATGACTTGTCTCATTGAATGTATGTGTGGGTTTGTGAGTTCGAATACCGAAAATGACACACAGCTATTTGTCAATTTTTTTCAACCATTTAATCACCATCAAATCTGAGAAAAGGTTTTAAATTCGAGACTTGAAGAGAATTGTCTCTTTAACTTTCCCTGCAAGGTCTTTGCTCTTGAGTAATGGCGAGAAAAGTTTTTCAACTAAAAACAGCTGTTTTATTTGGAGTTGTTTACACTTGTTGGTAGACCACAGCCCTCTTGTGACAGTGTGATGGAGAACCAAGGTACGCGAGACTTTAATCAGGTGGCTGTGGGTTTGTCATGCTGGGTTGCATTCTCTCTCTCTTTCTCTCTCTCTCTCTCTCTCTCTCTCTCTCTCTCTCCCTCTCTCATTCTCTCTCTCTCTATCACTCTCTCTCTATTTTACTCTCGTTCACACTCTCTCCCTCTCCTCTATCCCTCTCTCTCTCTCGTTTTCTCTCTCTCTCTCCAACTTCCTCTCTATCCCACATAAAACTACATGGTAACGAGCAACAATTACGTTCATAGTTCATTGTATGAGAGAAGTGAAACCTCAAGGTGAATCTTCCGGAATTTTTCTCTGTATTCATCGTACGCGTCAAAATTCAGGTGAATTGACTATTAGGAATGAAAGTTTGTACAGATGTCAGACAAACTTTCGAAATTTCTGATCGCATTCCCAACTATTCTGGGTGATGAATTTAACTTGTATACATACACATATGAATATAATGTGGAATAATTCCAGTGAAAAAATCTCTTAATTAATTTCAAAATATCACAAAAAAAAAGTTTTCAACAAAAACACATACAATATTTTGGGTGGAATGACCCAGGTTTTATGGAGTTCAAAATGATAAGTTGACGGTTGAATGATTTTGAATCGGGAAATACAAGAAATCAAGATGTTTTTCATACCCATGATATGATGTGCATGAAGATTTCCATGATATGTGATATATTATGATATGTTTATATGAAATGTGTTTATTAAATACCGTGATAGAGAAATGTGATATGTGCCACCGAATTTTTACATGAATTCAGAGCACAAATAAAGTTTTATCATTCGTATTGTCTGTTTTTTCACCTGTAATGTTGGAAGTTTGTTCTGTCATATATATATATATATATATATAAATATATATATAAATATATATATATATATATATATATATATATATATATATATATATATATATATATACACATTTGGATAAAGTATTTTAGTTCATATATATCCATGGAAATGACATGAGATTGGTGTTATGGCTCTCGATCATATCATTCTCTCCATATATTATGAAATATTCTCACGTCTTGTGTATTCGAATTGTGATAGGGTCTGGGTATAACTTCAAAATCGATCAAAATTCATCACCGATCCACTTATGACTATTTTTTCAGAATTCGAAACATTTTTCCTTTCTTGTATCAGAGGTCGGATGTATATGCATGGACTTTGAAAATGTATCATCTAAAACTTGTGAATCACCCATTTTAACCCAGACCACTTTGAACGACATCATAGTTTGCTATTCGAGTGCAAAATCAGCTTTTTGGTGACGTTACTAATTACAATTCATTATAAGAGCTGTTGAAAGTTAATTAACACAATGTGTAAACCAGTAACGTTTTCCAATTATCAACTTATTGGCAATTACTTTCAATCAGATCGAAAAAAGACCGGAAATAGAAAAGCTATCAAAATCTGTTCGAACAAAAGTACTGATGAGGAATCGATCGTTGACCCAGTTGATGGGTTGACATAACCGACCGTTAGTGCTAACGGATGAGTGAGACTGTCGATTTGGATCGAAGACTTACAACGAACATTGTTACAAGTTCTTTCGGTGAACAATTCAACAAGGTAAATAAAGAGAGGACGCAATAATTAAATGAGCGATAGCAAAGCCTCCGTCTCACTCTCATGGAGCTTTGTCTGTGTTTTCTCTTTGTTTGTTCTGTTTGTTTGTTTGTAGGCACTGCAAAGGTTGCACGGTTCGGCTGATTGAAATGAGGATTTTCTGTATACGCAGACTTATCAAACTTGATACTGTATAGTTTTTGGATCAGATCGGTCGAACCAATTTTGAGGAACGTGACACCATTTCAAAGTTTCTGAAAACGTCATAAGATTCAGTCTAGGTCGGAAAAATTGAATAATAGACCTAGTCATGATGAAATGATGATTTATTCAAATATTTCAGTAATTAATGATAATGAATGAATGATGATTCATTGAAATAGTTCGGTAATTACATGTGTAAGCTCAAAATAACTTCGTATTTGTTGATTCCTTGAGGGTCTGAGCTTATTGATAACAACTATGGATACGCATTTTCAAAATTATTAGACGAGCTTTAGCGAGGATTCAATTTGACATACTGAAAAAAATTGGTGTTCGTTTTTATGTTTTTTTTTTTTTTTTTTGTTTTTATGTTTTTTTGTCGGTTCTCCACAGGTCAAACGGCTACAGCTATCAACTTCAAACTTTTTTTCGTCATGGTTCCTCATCTAACTTAGATCTGTATAGTTTTGTGGCATTATCGGGTGGTAACTTTTTTTTTTAAGAATTTTAGAAATTTCAAAAATCCCCATTAGAATAACCCGGAGGAAAATACTTGAAAAATCAAAATTTTTCAAGACCTCTCAAATTTTCGCCGAATATAAAGGAAACTATTAAGCACATTTTGAGAGATTTTTCGCATCAATCGGATGAGAAATAACGAAGAAAACGCATTTATAAAGCATTTTCCCATCAATTTAGGCTATTACGGGAACCAATTAAATCTATAGCAACAAGTGTCACCAATTAATTCAAAACGATTGAAATGAATGAAGAGGAAGGCCGTGACATAACTGATTCTCGTAAGGTTTTTGAACGTTCGGAGTGATCCAAGGTCTGTAGATGTAGATTGGGTTGACAAATTATTTTTCATTCTAGATTTCTATACCCCTAAGCTCGTCTAACAACGCGCATCCCGCGTTTTCCTAGTTATTACAACTGGGCTCTCCAGAAAAATGGAATTTTCACTCGATGTGAATACAGTATGCCACACATTATTATAAATTAGTATAGAATTCGAACCAACCGTTCAAAAAAAAGAAAAAAAAAAATGAATGTTCTTCATTCCTCAAATCGAAAGAAATGATGGGAGAAAGATATTGTCGAGATTTACAGCTACTCAGATTCATTATTCACCAAATGATACATTATCATGGACAAGGTGTGTAGGGTTTTGACTATATTTCACACGGATAACTCGTTTATCTCACAACGCATATATGTTGTGTTTGACAAGTAACATTATTGGACACTGTAAATGCACTTCAAGTTTTATATAGTGGTATAAGTGCTTTCAAGATTTTTGACCAGTTTCACACGAGGCATTGCAATGTCACCGTAGGAAGGCTGTGGTTCCGATGTCAGGTTTTAGAACCAAGCTCTAAACGTTTTCAGCCGGCCAATGTCAATGTTTTGTTAATCCACACTGCAGCATTGGAAGGCTAACATTCCAACTGTGGCATTGAAATGCTTCGTGTGAATTAGCCAACATACCGCGGCAGATATTCGTAGAATTTTGACTTACATTTCTAAAATTTCTCCGTGTGAAAAAATCTAACAAATGAACAATTGGAACGTGGATTAAGTGAACCATTCTTGAAAGTGATTGTAAGAGTTGGATTTTTGATTCACAGTAGGCCTACGTGATATGTTTCACCAGGGCAACCGTCTCCATATTATCTGATAACAGTGAAAGTGGGAGGTGATGACCTCCGAAACGGATCGAAGAGATCAATTCAGTGAAATATCAGTTTCATTTTGATACATTGTTCGAAATTTTATATCAAAATTGCGAATGTGGGAAATCAAAACATCAATGATACCATAAAAACTTATCATGGGCCTATATAAGTTGATAACTTTTTTGTCTCAGACAATTTTCACTCTCAAGTTTGAAAACATCGAACTCTTTTGTCTCAGTCAGTTTTCTCTCTCTAGTTGAGATCTCGAGAATATGTGTACATGATATAAGTTGACTTGATAAATGTGGACATTAAGATTCAGAATTGTTATGTATCACATCAGGAAGGTATGAAGCGTGTGTAAGTTTAGATATATAATATATTTCGAACACATTTTCAAAAGATCGATACATTTCATACTCTCATGAATGCTGTGATTCATGAAACCTTCGACTGAAATAAATTGCTGAAAATGTGCTATAAAGTCCTACTATCGAATTAAAGACCAACACACGATTATATTCACGCAATGAAAATACAACTATACCAATTGAATCGCTGTAGAAATTTCAGTGGTCACATGATTTTGCTGCAACTTTCAAAAATGATGTTGTGCTTCTCTCCGCCTACTTCGTCTTGATGCCATGACATTCTGATGATATTAGAGCTATGGAAATGTGACTGAATTTATTTGTGTCGTCGTGGTAGTCGATATCTTGTGCTACGAGTATATTTCTGAGTGTTTTTCATCACATTTTTTCTGTTCAAAATTGAAGATTATATATATATATATATATATATATATATATATATATATATATATATATATATATATATATATATATATATATGTGTGTGTGTAAACTTTCACAATATATCAAATCATCATCATCAATATTATTATTTTCGGAGACACTTGTGTTGTTCGTGAAAATCATTATCATTCCTCTAACGTCTCAACCTGTTTTCACGTCACTATCCAAGAGTAATGACTTGGATAATGACTTGTGCGAACAGGTCAAAACGTTAGAGGAATAAAAATATCCTCAAGATTAACACAAGTGTCTCCTAATGATATCAATCATATATATATATATATATATTTATATATATATATATATATATATATATATATATATATATATATATATGAATATATATATATATATATATATATATATATATATTTATTTATATGTATATATATATATATATATATATATATATATATATATATATATATATATATATAAATATATATGTATATGAATATATATATATATATATATATATATATATATATATATATATATATATATATATATATGTATGTGTGTGTGTGTGTGTGTGTGTGTGTATACACATCATGATAAAAATTTCAACATGTCGATAATCCATTCGATTCCACGACAGGTATAGTTTCTATACATAGTATGAAACATATCAGGGTCAAATCAGACACCGCAATCAAATGTGGAAAAACAAAACACAATCAGGAGAACTGGCATGTTTGACGTTTTTACTCCGGCGTCAGATACTTCAATCAAACACCTTCCATATATGCAGTATGACATTTCCTCATCAATCTCCGCGTCAGTCTCCCCTTCTCTTCCACTCTATCTAATTTTTCGTTATCATATATATATCTATGTATCACTCTCTCTCACTCTCTCATTCTCTCGCTATCCCATTTCCTCTCTCTCTTTCTCTACTCCCTCTCTCCTCTCTCTCTCTCTCTCTCTCTCTCTCTCTATCTCCCGCCTGGTCATCAATCTCACACTGAATCATGTGAAAATTATCAGGAAATAACACAGAACATACAAAAAACGTTTTCCAATCATGAAGCGAATCATATTCAGCAAAAGCAATTCGATTCTGATTCAAATTGACTCATAAAATATTCATAGTTTTGTAGTTTATTTCGGTGAAGCAATCTCGTCGTTTTGAACGCTTGTACAAAAAGATGAGAAACAACTAGACTCATTACTAGCTATTCTCTATGCAAACCCATGCATTTTTCTCGGTTTTTACTCTTCATCGACATCGAAAACTTGACTGAAAATGTCATTGTTTCCCAAATAAGGTTGAAAATCAAAATATATAGGATAAAAATCTACATCAGGAAACGTTAGGTGATGATATGTTTGATGATAGTCGACTATATTGCCGTTCAGTCAAGGTATGTTTACACTCACACGAAGTGATCAATCAAGCTACCTACTAGGAAAACGCGCTATGTGTTTCCGCGTTGATGGATGAGCGAATACAAAAAATGAAGTGATTAAATAAATAAAAATCGCATTTTTTAATTTTTTACTCCGAAACGTCACACCCGATTATTGTGAGAGTTCGTAATAATGTGTATTATTATGCTGTTCAAGTTCTGTGGGAATTTGAAAAATTTCGGAGAACATTCACTTTGTCATTTTTTTCCACCTGGGTTATTCATATGAGTTTTTTGAAAACCTCAAAATGATTTATCTCAAGAATTGTTGAACCGATTTTGCCTTAAAACTATACAGCATCAAGTCAAATAGGGGTTCATTTGTGTGCCAAGTTTCATCATGATCTGAATTTCTGTTTGACCTGTAGAGCGCGAACAAAAAAACAAAAACACAAGAAAACAAAAAAACACATTCGATTTTTCAAGTACAGTGAAATTGAGTCTTCGCTACGCTCATCCAATAAATGCATCCTGCAAAATATATGCTGATACTATGATACTACATCAGTTGTCCTGGCCACATCCAATATTCGGGTGTTAATTGATCAATATCTATATTTTTGTTCAGGGACGTAGGCCCATCTCAGAAATAAGTGACGCAGATAATAATGGGCATCATAATCTGTGTGTGAGTGATATATTTTCGAAGGATTTCTTAAGATTTCATTACATATTTCTTGAACGTCTCTTGTCTACCATCCGAAAGACTTTCATAATATATATATATATATATATATATATATATATATATATATATATATATATATATATATATATATATATATATATATATATATATAAATATATATATATATATATATATATATATATATATATATATATATATATATATATATGAATATACATATATATATATATATATATATATATATATATATATATATATATATATATATATATATATATATATATATATATATATATATATATATATATATATTTATCCTCATATTTCGAAGATTGATTTCATAATTTCAATCACTTGAGAGTCAAGTTTCCTTGACAACAGGAATGAATATTTATATTCCTATTTATATATTCCTATTTATATTGGAAATATTCAACAGGAATACACAAGAATAAGAGGAATATTAGGATGACAGGAACAGGAATATTCAACAATTCCAGTAGGAATATTCTTTCCTATTCATAATTCCTCCAACTTTGCTTTTTATAGCAGCTAGGTATTTGGGCAATCGTGACGAAGTCAATCTTCCTCCTAACCAATCATGCGCCGAGTTCATTACGAATACATTCTGATTGATATCATGTTTTGGTGAAATGCTAATTTATTCATTCATTTGAAAATATGAACAAAAATGAACTGATATCCGAAAAAATATGTTCGTAGAGAAAACGGCACGTGAAAGCTACGGATACCGGCTAATATCTTCAGTGAAATCAGGCAACGCATCTTCAGTAAATTCACTTGGAAATGTATTATTATTATTTGCAATTTTCTCCTCTTTCAGAGAAAATAATAACAACTCATTCTTGCGCTATCAACCTGAATCTTCACTTCTCCAGGATTCTATTAATTTTGAATACAATGCTCAAATATACATTAATCTTGAAAAAAGTAAATCGTAATAATTTTCTTTCTTTTGTGGTAAAGTCTTTCTTCCAACTCTAGCATCAGGTGGCACTTAACTCAACTGGTTGAAAAAGATAAAGTATGATTTTATTTCTCTTTTTCACTATTTCTCTCCTTCTCTATCGCTCTCTCTCTCTCACACACACACAAACACACCCTCCCACACACACTGTACCGTCTTGCTTTTCTTTTTTCATAAAACCGTTTCCTTGATGATGCCCAAGGGAGACTCGTACCAACTGCTTGCCTGTATTTCTTCATTAAATATCATACTCGTATTTATACTCTTCCTAATGTTAAGTTGGTACCTACGCTTAAAGCTGTTCCTAATGTAAATGATGCTGATTTACTGCTTTTATCTATAGAAATGCATCTTGTCAAACGTGTTGCTATTGTGATGGTAGGAGGAAAACGCTCTAATATATAAAGAGAAGAAATGTGAATTGTTATCATTTTTAGAAGATTT
The DNA here is from genome assembly GCA_964007535.1 of Brachyptera risi. Classification (NCBI taxonomy): domain Eukaryota; kingdom Metazoa; phylum Arthropoda; class Insecta; order Plecoptera; family Taeniopterygidae; genus Brachyptera; species Brachyptera risi. Next base: position 22,225,131 of record OZ023337.1, read on the forward strand.
TATACGAGAACAGTCACACAGTAGATTACATGAGAACTGAATTTTTCCTCGATGAGATTGATTGAATTGTTCAGTGTACTTGAAACTTTTCTAGAAATATGTTTGTTGAATGAGATAATATAAAGTCGATCATGCATTGGTGGTGCGATCTTTATTGTGGTGTCATGTCTGAGCGATATTTCTTTTCATCCCACGTGTCAATCGGGAGAAAAAGATTCTGTATCAAGCTTCGATGTTGGTAAAAAAAATGGAGTCAATGAGCTTTCAGTTTCTTTCAAACAAGTTTCACTCCTTTGAAACATTATTCGGAAGAATTGTATATAGCTAGAATTGTGTATAAAGCTCTGTATAGCGCTGTAAATAGATCATAAATATTGCCAATTTATAAATCATAATAATAAATATAAATAATGAATATATAGATGGAAAATATATATACAATTACAAGTATATTTCAAATTCACGAATACAAATATATTCATATTTTCAAAACAGTATCTCACTTCTTGTTTGAAAGTGTTTTGAAATATCCGGAAGAAGTATTCGAAATTATATAATCTTATTTTGTGGATATATTTCCACCATATTTGATGAGCACCCATTTGTGAACCCATTCCAATCTCAAGTGTACTGGTGGTCTTATAAGAAGCTGTGTGGCAAATGCATACTTTTTTTGCAGATCAAGGGGTGAGAAGGTGAAATTTGGTTTGTTAGAGGTGGGTGGATTAAAATATATCAATACATTCATCCATTTGTGTACTCTTGACCATATAAATGCACTGAGTTATACGTGGGAGATTTTCACTCGGAGAGCGTATATAGTGAAAGAGTCAGTAGTCTTTCACATTTCTTTTCCCACTCCCCTCTTGCCACCACAACCCCTCACCCGAACAGTAGTCACGTGAAGAAATGAAAACACTTTATTTCCGTTTACCAGTAATCCCCAATGCGTAGTGCAGATAGAACCATTGAAAATACTGAAATATTGGTTGGAAAAGTAGCAATAAATCGAAAGCTTTAGAAATTCACACCTTTCGGTATAAAAATATCGGTGAGAAAAAAAATTCAAGAAACGCAATTTCATGGTTGTATCAGATAAAGTTGTCAGTTAAGTCGAAAAGATGGTCTCTACTTAATGATTAATGGTGAACATATCAAATATTAAACTACAACATTGCGAGTGAAATGGAAATGAGAAAACCTCAGTTCTAACATTGTAGAATTGTCAAAGATCTCACGCATTCTACGTCTGCTAAGCGTGTAGCTATCACGCCGAGAAACCTCACGATCGTAACTTCGAAAATGATAATTCCATTCTCATATTCACACCACTTATATCATTGAAATCCAATTCCTAATTCATATTCGAATCTTTCGATTCAGATCCGGCACCTCCACCTGTGTAAATATATTTGACACCATATTTCTCGTCCGAGTTATTCGCTTTGTAGTTACTCTTGAACGAATTGAAAAATCTATCGAATCAGTATACTGCGACTTCAATCAGTATCTGAAACAAAGAGTATGATCACAGACAACTCAGTCCCGATTTAATTTCTTTGTTTTTCGTTTAAAATCAAATTGGCATGGAAAGTTAATTATCGTAGTGCCTCATCTAATCGATTCTACTCTCATTCATGGACCCAATATTGGAAACCATAATTTTGTATCAAGTTTTCCTATTCATTGACAAGAAATATGCTAATTTCTCCCAAAATGAAGAGAAATTGATTGAAATGTTTGGATTTTCAGATATTTCATCATTGAAAACATCGAGAATTTCGAATTACACGTGTTCATATGCTCAAAAATTTCAGAAAGAGTTTGTTTTCACTTTCGCTATTTTGAATTTGTTCCTTGTTTTCACACAACTATCGCTTTTTTCATCAATTACCTAGAGAATATCACTATTTTTGAACCAAAACAGTCTCATACAACGTTATCTTTTCGTCAACTTTTGCTCAAAAAAATAAGATGTATTGCGAAATAACATTTGATATTGTTAGACCTTGAATCTGATGAAATGACCCGATTCAGTTTCATGGAAATATGATCATTTTGAAGCTTCCAGAATTCTGTACACTGGAGTTTATTGGACTCAGATACTATCGGCTATCCTCTTGAATTATAGGAACATAAGTTCATGAGGGCCTAATAATCAACTTTAAGTTTACAACTCAAGTCTCTTATATCATTCGAGTTGACTGATTATTTTCATTTTGTTATGGTTGTATTATATTTGTATATATTTCACGTGGATATATACACCGTGTGATACCACTGATATGACCCGAATTATTCACGATTTATCGTGTTTTTATTTCATCTCATTTCGTATTTTTGCAATGTAGTCGTAATATCGTGAATCATTTCATATAGATTCAGTTGTTTCAAGCATAACAATTTCATTTCCAGCTCTGCATTGTTTATACTCATGAATATATATATATATATATATATATATATATATATATATATATATATATATATATATATATATATATATATGAATATATATATATATATATATATATATTTATATATATATATATATATATATATATATATATATATATATACATATATATATATATATATATATATATATATATATATATATATATATATATATATATACATATATATATATATATATATATATATATATATATATATATATATATATATATATACAAATATATATATATATATATATATATATATATATATATATATATATATATATATATATATATATATATATATATATATATATATATATATATATACATGGCAATACTACAGTATACTACTTTCCACATTTCATTCCGTCAGCAGTTAATTATGGAATAATGTGTTCTCCTAATTGATAAAATAGCTTGACAATATAACACGGCAACACTGTGAGTCTATGGCAGGTTAAATATTTATATACCTGGGAATAAATTATCAAACTCACAACAAAATCTGTAAAATATCACCATGTTTTTAGGAGAAGGTTATATACGTCGACTGTTAGATTTCAGCTTTTGAAATCTGTCAATTGCAGAGTGTGTATACGTGTGAGAGAGAGAGAGAGAGAGATAGAGAAACAGAGAGAGATAGAGAGAGATAGATAGAGAGAGGAAGAGGTAGAGTTATCAACTACTAAGTTATGATGTGTTGTTCTAAAGAACAATTCTCGAACATTGAGAGCATTTCAATTCCGAATGTTCAATCTGATTTTATTTGACTGATACTTGACAAACGTATGCACATGAACCCATAGAACAATGAGAAAAAACATATGATTAAACTCATACTTCGATCGAAATAATCCGACTATTTGCACTGGATTGAATTAACAAGCGTATAATATATGTGGCAATTGTGTCCACGTTTGGAGAAAAATGAAAAAGGTTATAATTATTCATTGAAAATTAAAAATCGGGGATAGTGTGAAGTTGATCTGCTATAGCCCAATCCACCAACATCCATAAATATGGAAACTGAATTGAAAAGGCATGCAATGGTCATTTATGTCCAGAGGTTCTCTCATCAACGAATATATATATGTATTCAAATTCCACAGATCCACAAAGTCGAGAATTCTGACTTGTCTGTGGGTCTTTTCACATTCATAATACAAAAAATACACCTTGATGCAGATGTCTGGATGTTACATGAATACATAGGATACAAACACACACCCATATATATATATATATATATATATATATATATATATATATATATATATATATATATATATATATATATACACACATACATATACATATATGTGGTCAAGAATTCAATCAAGTCCAATTTAATGGTCATTTCACTAATAAATCAAACAGAACAGCCAAATTTCATCAATCAAATAGAAAAACATAATGATAAAATCCCTCAAAAATAATCTCAAATCATATATCTCTTCGATTCTGTTTTTACCCAAATAATTTTCTGGAAACTCAAAAATTCAGGAGAATTTTGGAGGAATAACAATAATGATGATAATTCCTCCATGAGATTATGACAATCAATATTGAACACCGTCAGTGGAAATAGATTCGTAGGTACATGTGAATACAAGTACACAGTATACAATTATACACACATGGGCTCACATAAAAAATCACATGAAATTTATATTAAAGCGGGATATGGGACAGATCACCCCTTGTCTGATATGAAATCAGTGATATTTTATCCGATCGATATTTAATTCAGGACTAATGTTCTAATAAAACTGATTGATTAATGAACATGATGTGTACTAGGTCCATTTGATTGAACTATATATATATTTCTGCGGTACTCGTTGAATTAGCTCAACACACATTAATAATCAGAATGGAAGGATGAATAACATACACACTGGAAACTACATCTTCGAAAAGTAATATATGGAGTGTTAGAATATCACGAATGAAGTCATCATTTACCTTTCAAGTTTCCATCCTTGATGGATCGTTGACAAAATGAAAAACAAAAAATGCTTTGAGCGTGTTTTTTGAATGTATGCTCTCTTTTTTCATCATGTTTTGGAGAAGGATATTGAAGATCTTTGAGCACTTGTGTGGAGGAATTTTAGAGCACCCATTGATTTTATACTCATCCAATCTGATGTCAGTCCCGATTCTAGTATTATGATCGTGAATTGATTCATTTGTGGCTGATAGAGGTATGTTTTCAATCGTGCACGTAATAGGAGAAAATATATAGAAACAAGGTACTGTGAGAATGTTAAAATTGACTACTTATATTACAGGGTTTAGAAACGGTTAAGGCAAACCGGTTCACGCTGAAACGGTTCAACAAATAGTGTATATCACAATAATTCATAACCAATCTGGCAAACCGTTTCAACGCCAGCCATTTTGAATATTGACAGAGCAGACCTCTTTCAATACCTTGAATCGGTTTGACGTGTATATCAATCGTATCGAGTTGTCCAATTCACTTTCCAAACTGGATTGGAACTGAAGTGTTTTACACCAAAACCGACAGGTATATCACCATCTGTAAACCGTTTTGCCGTGAACCGGTTCGCCCAAACCGTTTCCAGATCGTGTGATATACGTAGACATTGATTGAAATATGTAACACATAAATCTTTCTGAAAAAAACTTCTGCGCGGAGAGAAACACTAGCATTTCCTACATGATATCTTGAAACTTTTTCCTCAGATAATCTGAGTATATATAGAAATATCTACGTTTCACTTCATATTTTTTCTCATGCAAGATATCATATGTAATAGTATAATCATCTTACAACGTCGTGTGTTATCTTGTTTAACGAAGTCATGTTGTGGTATTCCTTCATAAACTACACAAAATATTCACCATACATAATAAGCTTCAACTACTTTCGTTTTTTCTTGCATAATTATACTGAATGTATCCACCAAGAACGTTAAAATAACATTGTGGTTGTGGTTGTAGAGTTAAATAAATGATATACACAAGAGAAAAGAAAAGAACACAATATAAACACACGGAACTTTAACTATCTGGAATTAAAAATGAATTTATGTTTATTGTTAGTAGAAATTCTCTTGAGACTTAATGAAAAGAATGAGAAACTTAATTATAAGTACCGAGTTTTCAACAAAAGGTTTTTGCTCGGACCAAGGTGTATGTAAGGGCTGGTTCTGTTTTGGATGGAGTGATGCCGCCACACACATCTTTCAAAGTAGGTACATCACCAATTATGCAAGCGAGTACAATTTTTACTTCTGAATCAGATGAATTTAGTTCTAAATATCCTTCAAGACATATGTTCGATCAGTCTCTGTGAGATGAAGCAGTGACAAAATCGGGAAACATAGTTATGTGACTATATTTTAAAAATCATCCCTGATATCTTCTGTAGAGCCACCCAACGAGTTGCGTTTTAAACTGAAGTCAATCTGGCAGTGGTTTCTATTCTTGCACTGGGCATGAAATTTTCTGAAGATCATTCATCTAAATTTATTCATCTCTCTGTCGTACACCTAAAACTGTTGGTGAGGTCGTTAAGCTAATAAAGATGAACTTCAATGATAATATATTCCCATCTAGAAAATGTTAAGTGAGAATCATCCCTTTTTTTCATAACAATTTCTTTATTTTGTTACCATGAACCATTTCAATTGCATAGACTGTTCAATTGCATTAACCAGCGTGATTATTGATTGGATAGGCAGAGCAGTACGTGGAGGACTCGACCGACCGTCTCTTCTGTTGATTATCACTATCGGTTGGGGGTGTTGAACAGAGATTGCACATGTAATAATTAATACCCCTTATAGGGCCTCCCAAACAATCTGCATTGAATACTTGGTAGTATTTCTACGTTGGTGACGTGATTGGCTAATCCTATTCGAGACAAACTTCACTGAATAGATTTCACTCCAGTCACGCTGTTGCTAGTTGATGAGCCAATTGTTGAGTTTTAAGCTTATTAGAACGCATTTGTTTCAACATATAAAATACGTTACGAAATGTCGTTGACAGATTTAAACAAGACAGCCAAACAATTTCAGACTAATTGAATGTTCTGCTATAAAAGTGAAAGCAGAGCTATTAAAAACTTGGATAATTTGTTCACCACACAAAAATGAACACGGTCTGAAAATGACATATTTAGAATTCAGAGAAGATTCAATACAAAGTTATGATTTTTTTTTTCAATATATACATGGATATCGCATTTCAGTGACGTGGATAAGTTTTTGCGAAACTTCACACAAATTCATTGTTTCCTAATTGAATATAATGATGACATGGGGTCGTTATTTTGAAGCACCAAAAAGATAATATATAACCACATCAAAGAGAATAATTTCGTATATTTGTATATTTCGTGAATCGTGAACCGATGGAATTGATATCATAATTAGAGTGAAACGGATGGAAATGGGTGAGAAAACTACTTTGAAGATGAACTGGGTGAACGAAACATTTGCCTTGTGAGAGGAGCGATAATGTTGATGTGTAATTTAATGAAAAGCTATCATGACACACTTTTATTTGAAATCTATCGAGTCACGGATGGCGTATGGCCTGCCAAAATTTCGGAAAACCTCTGAGCCAATTGACGTGAGACAAACGTCAAAATGCTCGCCGCGAGATGCGAGAGCCGAATAAGGAGAAAGATCCAAAAAGTATCGTAAAATAGGTTGACGTTCTGTCCGAATATGAAAATTCCGAAAATACCTTACTGCATAACAGGCGTTTTCGATTATCAGCTAAGGCCATACAAATCGGAACTATCACCGCTTGCGCGTCATGGGCCGCTGTGATAGATTGCGATTTTTTTTCACAAGGAATAGACCCCCGTAAAGTTAGCCCCGCACATGTGCAAAATTCGAATCAAGCAAATGAATAGGCTTTTTACTTCATTATTATCACTCCGTTTCTCTTCCTCTCTCTCTCTCTCTCTCTCTCTCTCTATCTCTCTCTCTATCTATCTCTCCATCTCTCACCGTGAAACGTACAAACAAGACGTATACTGTAGATATTCATCGACGGTGCGACTCGATCTATTCTCACATAACTGAGCGCAACTCGCATTGAAACGTGTAAAATACCGGGGTTCGTTTCCCGGTATGATCATTCATGCAGACATACGTTTCTCGTGGTTTCTCTCTGATCTTTGGTTTCGACATAACAAATGGCAAACCTATGACTGACTGTAACGACAATTACTTGCCGGGTAATCTTCTAGTTTCATATGAAGCTTCTATAAAGTATCACATGATCGTTGTCATAGCAACTTGAGCACGATATTCAGCGAACAAAGCGTTTGAACGTTTTGAACAGTTTAAGAGACTTGTATCGATTGGCGGCTTGTTGCTAGTGCCCTCAGGACGGACGCTGTGGTCAGAACACATGTCAGTTTTGACTAGCAACTTCAGCCATATAACAGGAGGTAAAGTTTCCAGCATGTCTATCTCAAACACTTTCTGCATTATCCCGTCTCTATTTCTCTCCTTCACTTATGAACAGGGTTTAATTTGTAGAAATAAAGGAACCAGAACACAAAACGAAGTTTCATCCCCCTTGCCACCTATCCAGAACACATGGTTTCAGACTCTTAATTTTTGAAATTATTTTACTTTCAATTTTTTACGTGGCCCACAGATAACATGATATTTCAGCACATACCATGTAACAAAATATCGGAGAAAAAAATAAAATGAGCAATATATAGAAACGTATACAAATGTATATAAGAACAAGAGAGAATATTCAACATATCAAATCGAAATATGCATATTTTCTATTCTCATAGTTGTACCTGGAAAATGTAGATAACAATTCTTTCTTGTACCTGTTCAAACTTTGCTGTACACCTCATGTAAATACATCGGATTCAACCAGTATCAGGAGAATGTAAAACGCAATTTCACTTTAGATTTAAGCTGTACACCATTATGAATATTTTGATTCCGGAAAGAAGTACGTTCCGGTGGTAAAGAGGAACCGAAACCCTGATCCGGTGCTTTCTTGACCATTTTTTATGGATGAACTATAGTCTTTCAAACTGGAGCTCTCTCGAAAATATTCAGGTGAGATAAGCTGTGAGAAACTCCAGTCTCAGTTTTGACAGATTTGGTGAAATGTCTCAAATATCTATCCAATTGCGTGTATTTATTGAATAATTTCTACTTAAAAATCTTACTAAGGAGAGTCAGAATTGGGTTCTCTCAGATTGAGAGAACACAGTGTGTAGGCTTACGTTGTGATATGGAATGAATATCGAAATGAACTGAAATAAAAATATACGCACATCAGTTTCGAAAGAGTTTGCCGTCATTTCTGGATACAAATAATTTCCATGAGGGTCAGTATTTCATTCCACTTTTTATATATCATTTTATTTTGAATTTTCAACCATCAATTAATTGGCATCAATCAATCGATTGTTACCAAAAACTGGACACTCATAATTCGTAGTATAAGTTTGAACATAGTATGAGTAAAGTATAAATATAAATTCAGTATAGTTTAAATAAAGTTCAAAGTATAATTAGATTTCACGTGGATTATTCCTGAAATCTGCAGCGTCAACAAAGAAATAAACAAAGAGTGAAAAGCCCAATCACCTTTTCCAAACAATCTAATTTCCAGATTAATTACTAATAATCCCCACCTTTTGATTCATTCAATCCGCCGCTGTGTTCTCAAAGTTTCACGCTCTAGTCAAGTGAGCATCGAGTATTATTTATCGTCATAGACTTTGATGAACGATCTTTCAAGGCTGACAAATGATTATTGCCTGAGAGTAGGTATCCTAGATATTACACGGCGCAAAGGTATAAGGTGCAATATCGGTCAGAACAGATAATGCATAGCTTGGAGATTTCAAACCGTTGAATATCGAGGAAAACACATTAGATGGTGTATTTTGAAATATGAGTGAAATGATACCGAATGGCATATATTTTATATGGAGAAGTACTGGATTAATTTCGAAAAAATTGATTCGACTTCGAATGAACTTCACTTTTTCCCATTGCTTATCGTGTTCTATTCTATTTCACCATGGTAATTATTTTTCTGAACCTATTTTAGTTAATATTCAACCGTACATGTTTATATCTGTAGTACAGTTAGTGATGAAATATATAAGAGAAATTGATGAAATACCAGAAAAGAAATATGCAATTGAATTCCCGGAAGATAATCAATAATCTCAGATAGCATCATCATTCTCAACTTGAATCAACTTAATATGCGTATCCACATGATTGTATCCAATTATACCCAGATCTTCATATTATTCTGAGATTTTCTAGGTTTTGTTCGCTTCCACATTCATCTCCCATCACTTATTTAGATCAGTCATCTCATATTCTGCACTCTGATAATTGAATTGTATTCTTTGTTTCAACCTTGATCCTATCTAGTGAGCATCCACTGACGATGATAAGAAGCAAATATTTTGTTTCTTCATCCCATAATGTTTCAACCATCTGTATTATTTCCATTGAAATTCCATCCATGTTCTTAATTCAAATCCACCTCATTTATCATTCGAATATTTGGTGTTGTGTCTATAGGCGATCCAATGATCATTTGACACAATATTAAAATAGCTCGAATATATCTGAAGCTGGCCTTCCATGAACGCGGTATTCGCTTAGCGAATCCGCTAAGCGTTTTTTTAAGCCACCATGATGATGAAGCGACCAACCAGTGATGAAAGTTACGCGATTTCTTATTGTTGAGCTCGTCTCAATTCCACAGCCTTGCGAAAGCTAAACGCAAATTGCGTTCATGGAAGGCCAGCTTTATACACTCAAAATCTAGTATATAGACTTCTGTCAAGTGACGTCACCCAGTGTTGAAAGAGACCGACAACAATGTCCACAAGTTGGAATTGACCAATACAAATGTTTGGTAGTCCTCCAGTTCTCTGTATTGCTATGGTAACGATTGCTTGTCATTTGTTACGTGACAGAAGTCTATACTTATGTTTTTCACTCGTTTCAGTAAAAATTCTAATTTTCTGAAACAATATATTTCCTCTAAGTTTTCCATTCGGTTATGATTGTTTGAAGTTTTTTCATGTTTTCTGTTCAGCTTTCACAATATGAGCAAGAAGTTTCGTAGAAACATGCATATCATCAAAGTAATAAGTCATAGCTGAAGGCTCAGTTGGTGAAATCAGTCCCCACCAATCTAGTATAATTGTGAAACTCTTTGAGAGAGTACCACCAACAATGAGTTGATTAATTGTCGTTTGTTTCACATTTGAATTCAATTAGAAGCCAACTCAATTATAACCTATATATTGCCACTTCTACACTTTGTTGAAGAATCACTAGGATTCCAATTCTGGTACATCAACTTCATTGAAATTCAACGATTCACAGTAATACACAGATAGAGACAAAGAGTGGAAGTTGAATGAGCCACAAATTAACTGTAATAAATAGTAAACATGCATGGAATATTTGTATCATTCCATATTTTCACCAGTGATTATACCAAGCAATGGTACCATTTCTTTCTTCAATTTTCAGTGCATACTATAATCACCCAAGAAATCGTCTTCTTATACCGTAATTGTACGTAAAACGCGTGTGTACGTGAACTTTTACGTGTAATTTGTACGAAAAAAGACAGTTTTTATTCAATTATACCAGTTATAACGTCACAGTTAAGCTCTCATGGAACTTTGTGGAAATGAGAAGTGATTGTCAAATTTGTAGTTTATGTGTATTTATTGAAGCAATACAAAAAAATACATTATGAACATGGTTTGGTTTCGCATAGAATCGCTTACCAAGCCATACGTTCAGGCAGGAGTGTGACTGACATCATCAGTGGAGATAGTCTCTCAAAAGCACGTGCTTCAATAGAGACAACAGGTTGTGAATGATTCACTTATTCACAATGGGATTTCTAGTCTCATTTCGAGTTCTTTTCTGACTACCATATTATTGAATTGGTCGCAAATATAATCCGTTCCGAGTAGTTAAAAACTAGATCTGGAATATATACATGCTGCTTAGTACAATTGGAGTGATGTGAAATCACGGAGCTGTAGCCACTAATGAGTGATATAACTTGAAGTGGAAAAAAATGAGTTCAACTGAAGAATGTGTTTAAAATTACAAGTTTTGCTGAAATTACAACACCTGATGATAGACAGCCGTCGTTTTGTCAGAAAGTAGAACATTTCAGTTTTGCATCCACATTCGTTGTTTTTTTCTATATTCTCCGGATTCTTTTAATCTACTTCCTTCTTTTTTTTGTGAGATTAAGTTATACGTCGGAAACAAGCTGCGTACGATTACTATGTCTAAACGAAAGCGAGGATAGAGACATCCGGGTCGTGTCCTGCATCAACTCCTGCTCCTAATTAGCAATATACAGGAATGCTCTGGAGTCTGGAAGAGGAACATGCTCCAGTAACCAAACAAGGTTCTCATAGCGCATCGGAGCTCAACTTCTTGACTGCAATGCGACATTGCTAC